>SJYA01000553.1:0-65767 GCA_006410615.1 Neotragus moschatus | reverse complement strand
GGGGGGGGGGGGGTCGGTTCCCAGGTGGCTCAGTGGGTAAATAATCCACCTGCAGTGCAGGAGAAGCGGGTTCAGTCCCTGTGTCAGGAAGATCCTCTGGAGGAGGGCATGGCAACCTACTCTAGTATTCTTGCCTGGAGAATCCCATGGACAGAGGAGCCTGCTGGCTGCAGTCCATAGGGTCACATAGAGTGGACACGACTGAAGCAACTTAGCAGGCACGCACACAGGTACTTCCTGATCACTAAAGGACAAAAGCTTCTTAGGCTCAAGCATTATGGGCTTTCCTTTTAACCTCAGTGAGTGAAAGGCACCCAAGATGTATTTTTGTATAGCATAGCCTCTTCTCACCCCAAGGGAAACAGCCTTGAAGTCATAAATTGAACCATGCCAGGCCTGTACTCTATGAGTTAGCATCATGGGAAAGATTTACTTTCCACTTATTCTCCCTCACTTGTATACATTTTTAACTTCTGACCTTAATTAAGCATTCAGTTTGACCCAAGGAAGCATTATAAGTCTGTCTCTCTCAGATCTGAAGATTTACAGGCTGGAAGGGAGATGCTGTAAAACATTCCCTCCATCCAGGAGCTTAAGAAGGCTAGTTTTATGAGTCCACCTAGAGCTACAGGTAAATCTCAAACCAAGACCCTCAGACACCAGAGGAGCAAAAGGTGAGAACTGAGCATATGAGGAAATAAAATTATAAGTTACAATGGAAGGCAATTCATAAATTAGATGGGCTACTAATTCAATGTAATGAACCATACACCAAAATAAACAGTAGAAGGTGCTTGTAATTGTTGAGAAAAATTAGCAAAGTAGAACCATGTTGTTGTTCAGTAGCTAAGTAGTGTCCGACTCTTTGCAACCCCATGGGCTGAGACATATCAGGCTTCTCTGTCCTCCACTGTCTCCTGGAGTTTGCTTAAACTCATGCCATTGAGTCGATGATGCCATCTAACCATCTCATCCCCTGTTGCCCCCTTTGCCTTTTGTATTCAGTCCTTCACAGCATCAGTGTCTTTTCCAGGCAGCAGGATCTTTGCATTGGGTGGCCAAAGTATTGGAGCTTCAGCAGAAACACTCGGTCCTTAAACTGAGTACTATCTTAGCTTCCTCGGGCTGCCTTAACAAAGCACTACATACTTTAAACCAACATACTACATACATTAAACCAACCGGCAGGGTTATTCCCTTTGGAGGGCCATGAGGGAGAATCTGTCCCAGGCCTCTCTCCTAGCTTCTCTTGGTCTCCTGGTCATCTTTGACTCTCCTTGGCATGTAGATATATCACTCCAGTCCTCTGCCTTCCTCTGACATTCTCTCTGTTTCTTCACATAGTCTACCTTCCATGCGTGTCTCTTTCTGTGTCCAGTTTTCTTCCTTTTTATAAGGACTCCAGTCCTATTGGATGAGGGCCCACCTTATGACCATCATAACTTGATCACCTCTGTAAAGACCTTATTTCCAAATAAGATCACCTTCTGAGGTTCTGGGGGTTAGGTCACCAACCAATCTTTTTTTTTTTTCATAATTTTATTTTTTATTTATTTATTTTTGACTGTGCTGAATCTTTGTTGCTACCAGGCTTTCTCTAGTTGTGGCAAACAGGGGGCTACCCTGTAGTTGAGGTGCACAGACTTCTCAGTGTGGTGGCTTCTCTTGTCAAGGAATACGGGCTGTAGGTGCTCCAACTTCAGTAGTTACAGCACGTGGGCTCAGTAATTGTGAATCTTTGGCTTTACAGACTCAGCGTGGTGCACGGGCTTAGTTGCTCCAAGGCATGTGGGATCTTCTCCGAGACATGTTCTGTCCCTCCCAGATCAGGGATAGAACCTGTGTCTCCTGGATTGGCAGGTGAATTCTTTACCACTGAGCCACTAGGAAGCCCCCAACCTATCATTTTTAGAGAGGACACACTTCAACCCATTACAGATTCTGAGAGATTTAAAATAACTTTAACATGACATTGCATAGTTTAATTCATAAGCAGTAAGTGGGATAACTTTCTAGTGCTATTAGAATGCCAGCTGACTGAAGGATATGGGGGCAGTGTCAGGCCATCTGTTTAAAGCCATTCCAGTGACACTCCGAACCAACCTCTATGCGTAGAGGTCTGAACCATCAATTCTCCACTAAGTTTGGGTGTTAAGCCAGCCCCAAAGAATAATAGAAAAGGGGATTATCCTCTTCTACTGGCATGCATGCATTTTCTGGAATGGGAAGATAAAGCTGTCTGATGATAAATTTTACATTTTAACAACAAGTGACATGGGGACTAAGAGAGAGACAGAGAAAATGAGAGATAAAAGGCATTCCACGTATTGCACATTTTCAGCCCCTACTCTTCCTCTCCACACTCCACCCCTCAAAAAAAAAAAAAAAAAACCGAAAAAACAGAGACAAGTTAGTCAACAGAGAAGGAATAAAGGAATACCAACAAAATATTCATTTCCCTATGTTTGTTCTGCATTTCTAAGCCTTCTCTGGTGTTAATATTCTCAGTGAAAAGGAGTTTAAGATCCTTGAGTAGAAAAATCTTCCTGCCCAATTCTCCCCTTCATGCCTGGAAACAACAGCATGCCTTGGAAGACATAAGCACAGAACCTATTTTCCATATGATGATGAAGAGGAGGAAGAGAAGGATGGTAAAAATAATAGTAATAACAAATAATAATAGTAATAGTTAGCACTCATACAGCACTTAGGGTGTGCCAAGCCCTGCGCTAGTACATTACAAATATGCATTTATTTAATTCTTCAACAGCGTAAGGCATTGAGTACCATTATCTCCATTTTCGGTCAGTTCAGTCGCTCAGTCGTGTTTAACTTTGGCAGCCCCATGGACTGCAGCATGCCAGGCTTCCCTGTCCACCACTAACCCCCAGAGCTTGCTCAAATTCATGTCCATTTTACAGATGAGGAAAATGAGGCCAAAGAGGTTGATTCGCTAGCCCCCTTCCTCCCTGTGTGGGTGTGTAATGCCTGGCTTCTGCTCCTGGCTGACTCTCGGTGGCTCCCTCCTTTCTCCAGCTAACACTGAGGTTATTCCAGGCCTGTGCTTTCACAGCTCTAACCTCCGGTCTTTGAGTGGGAGAATCTGGCAGCAATTGTAATATGACATCAGATCCTGCTTGATGAGCAACCTTCTCCTCCTGGTGGAGCAGGGCTAGATGGGGTGAGACGAGTGGTCTGGTGAGGGTCTTTGATCCTTCATGATTCTTTACCTTAAACAACCCACCCAGGGGACTACAGATTGCTTTAAGGGCCCTACAAAGAGGCAGTGAGTGTACCTTTCCCCTATGGTGGGAGAGCTGTGCCATTAATAATCACATGGCTTTCTTGTGCTATTAGAAGAAAATAAACTCTTTGAATAATTTTGACCTTTTCCATATCTTAACTTCTCAGTCCTGCCCTGTCAAAGAACTGAAACCTGAAACGAAAGAGACAAGCTATGTCATAGTTGTGCAAAGAGCCCAGATTTTCGGGTTGGCCAGACACGCAAGCTAAGATCCTACAGGTATAAGCCTGGGCAAGCGACTTGACTTCTCTGGGCCAGGTTTGTTCCTCTGTCTGTAGATGGGATCTGTTGCGTGTGTTCAGTGCTGTTGTAAGGGTTCGATGAGATGCATCCTGTGCCTTGCCTGGCACCTAGTCAGTACAGGCAGATCTCACTTTATTGAGCTTCACAGATACTGTGTTTTCTACAGATTGAAGGTTCATGTTAACGCTGCATTGAGCAAGTCTGTTGATGCCATTTAATCAACAGCATTTGCTCTCTTTGTGTCTCTGTGTCGCACTTTGGTGATTCTTGCAATATTCCGAACTTTTTCATTATCACTGTATTTGTTATGGAGATCTGTGATCAGTGATCTTTGTTATTGTTGTTGTTCAGTTGTTAAATCGTGTCCGACTCTTTGCGACCTCATAGACTGCAGCATGCCAGGCTCCACCGTCCTCCATTGTCTGCCAGAGTTTGCTCAAATTCATATTTGTTGAGTTGGTGATGCTATCTAACCATTACATCCTCTGCCGCCTCCTTCTCCCTTTGCCTTCAAACTCTCCCAGCATCAGGGTCTTTTCCAATGAGTCAGCTCTTCTCATCTTTGATATTACTATCATAACTTTTGGTACTTTTAGCAATAAGGTATTTTTAATTAAGGTATATAAATTGTTTTTTAGACATAGTGCTATTGCACACTTAATATACTGCAATATAACATAACATCACTTTTATGTGCCCTGGGAAACCACAGGATTTGTGTGACTAGCTTTATTGTAATATTTGCTTTATTGCCGTGGTCTGGAACTGAAACTGCAGTATCGCCGAGGTCTTCCTGTACTGTACAAATGGGAGTTATATATCACCATTGAATAAGCCCCCTCATACTTTTAAAACAATTTGTTTTTAAAAAATTGTTTGCTTCATTCATTCAAAGTCAAGGTTGGCTGGTCTTATACAGTCCTCTTTTTTATTTATCACCAATGTTATTATTTCAAATGGATAATGGCTATTGTGTTTGGATCATTATTAGCCTTAGAAATATTGAACTTAAAACTTTAACACGGTGTAAAATTTAGCGGAATGAGTTGTTGGCTACAGCACCCAGACAGCAAGGTGACTCCTGGAGCCACCTCCAGTCTCCTGGGGGTGGGGCGTAAGCACTTTAAAAAAAAAAAAAAGTCCCTGGGGGAGCGTGAGGACTTAAAATCTCTGTGGTAGGCTTCAGAGCTCCATCTGAGCAGAACACCACAATTCTATGACGTCATTGAGATGGAAGATAGCGTCAGTCAGAATAGTTCAAAATGACAATGATGTCCTGACTCTGAACTTAAGTCACTCATCTCCTCTGGGCCTGTTTCCTCAGTGGCGAAACAAGGACGATAGCAGTGTCTGCCTCACTATTGACAGCNTCTGAGCAGAACACCACAATTCTATGACGTCATTGAGATGGAAGATAGCGTCAGTCAGAATAGTTCAAAATGACAATGATGTCCTGACTCTGAACTTAAGTCACTCATCTCCTCTGGGCCTGTTTCCTCAGTGGCGAAACAAGGACGATAGCAGTGTCTGCCTCACTATTGACAGCATGTACATGCTGAAAGTGTTTTATAAACTCTGGTTCCTAAAGTTAGAGTTGTGTGGATGGATCTGAGTTTCTGAGTTGGCTCTAAAAACAACAGCTCAGCCACTAAACAGGATGGGATTGACAAGACAGCCCTGCTGGTACAGATCATAACAGGGCGGCATCTCATTTTGACTTGGAAGCTGTTTCCGGTTGTACTAAAGTCCTGGGGGTGGGGNTCTCCCGGGTGATTCTCACGTGCAGCCAAAGTTGAGAACTGCTGCTCCGAATGCATCCTCTATTGTATTGTCCAAGGTCCTGGATGGCAGGGCCAGCGTCTCTCTCTTTCTGATGTTCTGAAACCTCTTTAAAAGAGAATACAGCATGTATATGAAACGAGTTAGACAGGTTTCTTCTCAGGTTGGTAAGTTCAGTTCAGTTGTTTTAAACCTAACAGCAGAGACTTGTGCTTTCAACCCAAATCAGCTTCTAGACATATGGGTATCATTTGAACTTTACCTTCCATGCATGTAAAGGAGTGAAATTCTCTGCCAACTAGTCAAAACAACAGTGATTCCATTTTAAAGGCATAAGTAATGATGTTATATTTTAATGTTTTCTCTGTGTTTATACAAGCTATTCATCTCTTGATATTTAATTTAGTTAATAAATGCTTCTTTATTTGACTTTTCTTCTAATATTAACCAAACTTCATATCCTGAAACTATGAACTTGCTGTCTCTAGCAGGGATAGGATGATATGACTGAGAAATTTTTAAAAACTATTTTTAAGGAATCTATCTTTGAAAACAAGAGGATCTGAGAGTATAGTACCACCATGGAGAGAAGTTTTGAATTTTGGAAAAGTCATGATCAATCAGATGTCCAGAATAACTTATTACTCTCAACTTCTTCACTGGAAATTTCATTATCAAAGAAAAAGGTCATTTAGCAATTCAGAATAGCCTAGACTCTAATTTATATGGAATATAGATTAGAAAACCATCACCTAAAAATTGACTAACAAGTTATAAACATAGATGGGATTTCTTAGGGCAAGTATGTTGAATAAGACTAGTGCTGAGAAAGAAGACAGAGAGGAAACCGCAAAATATTTCATAATTGATAGGCACAATATTTCACCTAGAAAAATACGGTCAACAATGTCAAAGACCTCTGTGAGCTCATTTAAAATGGGGTCTGGAAAGGGCCACTGGACGCTCTGTTCCAAAGTGTAGCCCTAGAGAGCACAATTCAGTAATACAATGTCATTGGGGATTATGGCTNTCATAATTGATAGGCACAATATTTCACCTAGAAAAATACGGTCAACAATGTCAAAGACCTCTGTGAGCTCATTTAAAATGGGGTCTGGAAAGGGCCACTGGACGCTCTGTTCCAAAGTGTAGCCCTAGAGAGCACAATTCAGTAATACAATGTCATTGGGGATTATGGCTACTAATGCCTGGATCAAAAATAGTCAACTTAGTGTTTGGAGACATTTAATTGTTGTTGTTGTTGTTGTTCAGTTGCTCAGCCATGTCCAACTCTTTGTGACCCCATGGACTGCAGCTTGCCGGGCTTCTCTGTCCTTCACCATCTCCCGGAGCTTGCTCAAACTCGTGTCCATTGAGTCGTATCCTCTGTCATCCCCTTCTCCTCCTGGCTTCGATCTTTCCCAGAATCAGGGTCTTTTCCAATCAGTCAGTTCTTCCCATCAGGTGGCCAAAGTATTGGAGCTTCAGCTCCAGCATCAGTCTTTCTAATGAATATTCAGAGTTGATTTTCTTTAGGATTGACTGGTTTAATCTTGCAGTCCAAGGGACTCTCAAGAGTCTTCTCCAACACCACAGTTCGAAAGCATCAATTCTTGAGTATTTAATAACCAAATTGAAATGTTCCTTTTTTGTTTGTTTATTTTGATCAGTTGGGCAAGTGGGTAATATGTCTGAAAAGTATCAGTCGCTCAGTTGTGTCTGACTCTTTGCAACCCCATGGACTGCAGCCCCCAAGCTCCTCTGTCCATGAGATTTTCCAGGCAAGAATACTGGAATAGGTGGCCATTCCCTTCTCCAGAGGATCTTCCCAACCTAGGGACTGAACCCCGGTATCCTGCAATGTAGGAAGATTCTTTACTGTCTGAGCCACCAGGGAAGCTCCAAGATGTCTGGAGATAAAATCACTTCATTAGCCCTTTGTAGATACATTTCTGGGTGAGTTTAGGTTAGCTACAAAGTAGATTAAACTAATTTAGAAGCCTAACTCTGAAAATAGATGTAAAATAACAAGACTTCCCATGATACAGTGGAATTATCTATTTTCGATTATCTTAACGATTTATCCCATGAGTTACAGAATCTGTTTTGACTAGAGCACATAAAAATATTTCTAAAGGACTGCCTAACTCAAATTTGCTTAGTTTACCTACTTGTACTGAAGTATTTTTGCTTTCTACGCACATTGCAAAAGGCCAAAACCAATACTAGGCTTGATAGTGAGAGGAGAGAGAATGTAGAGGGATAGAAGGATTTTATAAGGGAAAATGATACAAGAGGGAGTGATGGGAGTTGGGGGCGGGGAGGCATGCGCCAGAGTAACAGGACAACAAAGAGCTTCTGCTCTGCTCACAAACCATGCCGAGGCCAGTCCTGTGACAGGAACAGAGACAGGCCAATGGCAGGTGTACATGTGCACACACTCACACACACAAGCCTCTGAAGCAGGCCAGGATCTGCAAACAAAAGAGAAAACACTAGTTGACTCAGTTTAACTTTAGTCACTGACTGTTGACTAAAGTCAAATATCTTTCCTGTTCATAACCATTTGGTTCTTCTTACCCAGGAAAACATACATTTTCCAGCTCTAAACTCAGAGTCTAAGTCTAAAGTCTAAGAGGATTTCTGTATGTAGTTACAACATAATCTCATACACAGAGAAAATAGCATTCAAATGAGAAACACATTTATAATAAGTGCATTAAAATTTTGGCATTTTTGGCCAATGAGCTACATTTTCCAGGTACCCACAGAGACACTGTAAGATGGCTTTGACTAGTAGCTGTTCCCAGCTTCTAGCAGGAAGGACTTGAGAGAAATGTGAGGTATTAGGGTTCTACCTCCTGCATTTTTTTGCTAACCATCTTCTATCTCCAAGCATAGCATGGAAGCTGCCATTGGCACTCCCAGTTCTAAGTAATACGGCTCTCTTCCATCGCTTCATAGTGTTGAATTTCAGACCTGAGAGGTGCTTTCTTCCCACTGTGAATGATTAGGCTTCAGCTGCTGGAACTCATGGTCAGAGAGCAAGTCCCATGGCCGATGCAGTACGGCCATGGGCACAGCTAGATTTCCTGATTCATATTCACAAGCCAGTGTAGAGTGTCTGCCTTCTCGGAGACTCACAAAACTTCTGAATGAGTGTGCATATTCATGCACACGTGTGCCTTTGGGACATCCTTTGGGGGTGGCTTCTAACAAAGCTCTAATCATGCTAAACATCATTTTCTCAGTAAATCCTTGTGAGCCTCGTGTAGAATTGTTGGCCTTTCCCTGTTTATGAAACTCAGTCACGTCTCATTGATCTGTCCTTTGGGGAAGCATTGTTGTCCTGTATTTGACACTAAAACTTTTAAATAGCTTCATGTTGACTTATTTGTCCTTTCCATATCTGATTCAGTTAAATCCACATAAACTTAGGCAGTTCACCTCATATGCAAGGAACTGAATTAGCCTTCATCATTGTTAATTAGCCATATTGCTCACTGTCTTTTGCTGTATGCCTGTCTTGAATTTATTACTAAAAATACTTATTAAATATGTACCTTATGCAAACACATTGGGGAGGAGGTCTAAAACTATGTATAAAACATGACTCTTGCTTTCAATAAACATGAAATAGTATGAGAGAGAAAAATGCATGAGTGCTCGATCGTGACCAACTCTTTTCAACCCTATGGACTGTAGCCCGCCAGCCTCCTCTGTCCATGGGACTTTCCAGGCAAGAATACTGGAGTGGGTTGCCATTTCCTTCTCCAGGGGACTTTCCCAACCCAGGGATCAAACCTTCATTTCCTGTGTCTCCTGCATTGGCAGGCAGATTCTTTACCATTGAGCCACCAGGGAAGATGTACGAGAGATAGGATGTTACACAAAGAACAATAAGGCAATATTGAAAAATATGTGGAAAAACCACAAAGATTTCAAGGAAAGAAGGAGTTCCTTCCAGTTGACTTCCATTATGTCTGGTAAGACTCACACGGATCTGAGCTGGCCCTGAGGGGTAGAGAAGCAGCCTCTAGGTAAAAACAGAGAGGCGGGAAGAGCGCAGTCAAAGAGCAGGCAGGCAAGAAGGTATAAATGAAGTTAAACTAATAGGAAATGAAGCTTGACTGATGCTTATTATGCTTTCTGGCCCTGACACCTTCACGTAGTTCCCATTTCCAAGCATGTGTGACTGGTCTTGAAGGAAGAGCAGGAGTTCCACCCCCAGAGGTGAGGCGACCCTTGTCCTTTCCCATCCTGTGACTCCTTGCAGGTTACTTGTACCTGGGTAAGTGCATCTACCAATGGTATAGCTTATCTAGTTTAAAGTAAACTAGCCTTTTGTGAAACGGATTCAGATTTCCGGAATCAGAAGGATTCCTGTGGAAACTGCAGCGTGACTGGAATACTGACCATGTGCACCCAGGGCAAGTCTGAGAAAGAGCTCTAGGTGTCACTAACGCTGTGAGCGTGTACGAGTGCTTAGCTACCGAGCCACGCACATCACCTGTGCCTTTGAGTGAAGAGCTTTCCACAAAGAGTGAGGAATGCAACTGTTTTTAGAAGAAGCTCATGCAGCAGAGAAACCATTTGGGAAATAATCCTATTGCTTTGTGATTTTTTTTTTTTTTTTTTTTTTGTCTAAAAAGATGTAAACACATAACCTACCTAAGACTATTGGTCTTCATACTTCACCTTGGGGCCAGCCTTTTCTAATCTGTTAAAAGAAACCTCCCAAGCAAAACATAACAGTGGATTTGAAGCTGTTTATTTAAAAATGTAAAACTAAAATAGCTTTGGCTGACTTTAAGCGAACAACTGGTTGATAACATGACAAACATAAATTTCCTAGGCAAATTTCACCAAGAACTGCATAGTTGGTGGGGGAGATGGACTCTATTAGTATAATGTGTAAAAATGCCAAGCCAGTGATGTGTTCTTTCTATTTGTATCTATCTTTTAGGAGTTTTTGTTTTTTTTTAATTAAGTTATAGTTGTCATTTAAAATCAACTATCAAAAATAAATTGAACTTATAGGACAGATTTTCAAACTACTGATCCAGCATGTTAAACTAAGAGTTTTCAAAAAATATTTTATGAACATTAACAAATTAAACTTATTTTTAAAATTCTCTTTTGTTGTCATATCTTTTTCTGTTTTATAAATCTATAAACATTTAAACAGCACTACATGTATATTATTTATAAATAATTGAATATATACATGTATGTGTTCATATATGTACATAAGCATATCTGTGTATATACATATGTATTTTCAAATTTGTGGGAAGTACTCTCTCTGTCATAATTACTCAACTCTGTATGTGACTGCTTTCACATTTGAATGCCAATCTGGGAATGACTATGCTCCAATAAAACTTTGTTTACAACAATAGAATGTGGGCTGGATTTAGCCCTGGTGCCATAGTTTGCCAATCTCTGACTTAGATGACTGGAGCCGTTTGTTAATCTACAGAACACCCTAAGAAAGCTGACCATAGTGTCATAGGTTAGAAAGAAAACAAATATGGGATATAAAGACCAGGGTCTAGTCCTGATTTTGTAATTGCTTGTGTGAGTCACTTCACCTCTTCAACCCCATATTACCATGTATAGCATAGATTGAAAGTAACCTCCAACATTCCTTCCAGTTTAGTTATTCTATGTTTTTAATATCTTGCCAGATTGCCACAGTGGTGGATTGCACCTGGGATTTGATGAACAAGCAGAATAAGTCAAAATTTGATTTACTCTATGTAGGTAAAGTGGAGACAAGACAGTGGAAAATGTGGCAAGAATATAAAAGAACATATTGCCACTCTGAAAAATTGGAAATCATAGTGTATTGCTCTTGAAGGATCCTCCACAGTGCTTCTGTTCTAAATGATTGTAGGATTTGCTGAACTGAAGTCTCCTCTTGGAGCTAAGATTTATGAAGCCCTTGATATTGGGTAGCTGGCCCTTTATTTCTCAGAGAAAGCTGTGGAGTGAAATGAAACACCTGGAGTGGAGACTGAAACTAGAAAAGCCTCCCTGTGTGTTTCCGTAGGGCCACCGCCATGGAAGAAGCCTCCCGCCTTAAGCTTCGTAAAATGGTCAGTTTACTCTTCCAGTTACTGGAAGCTGTCCTTCTGCGTGTGCCAAGCACAACTGGAGCCTCACTAATACCCTTCATGTACTCCAAGCCCCAGCCAGGCTGGATTGTTTGCTTTCTCCTGTCCATATTTCCTGACTCTGCAACCTTGCAATCTGAGCTCTTTGTATGCAGGAGGATCCCTTTCTGTCCCCCCAGCCCTAGTACTAAAGATCTACACTTTCTCCATGTACTTCTTTGATCCCTTGGCTGGAATTGCCTTCTTCCTCTTCTAAACTTCAAGTCATTTCATCAACATTTCCTCTGATATTTACTGCATTCTACCTACTATTNTGTGTACCATTTCCGTTAGCATGTCTGAAATACTGCTTTCCCTTACAAGAATTCCTTCTAATTACTCACAGGTTCATCATCTCCTCTTAAGGACATCTTGTTTTTTTTTTTCCGATCACTTTGTTTCTTTTGTCTGATGTTTAGCAATGTGATAGCAATACCATAATTCAAAGCCCCACCACGTGGAATTATGGGCCTTTGTACTGCATCATACAAGTATTTCAAATTTAGGGTTAATATGTGAATTTCTAGATCACACTAAGACTCATCTAAAATGAGTTCATATACTCACATTTGAAGACGGCAGTGGAAATTTCTGCTTCTAGGAGTTTGTTTTTGACTGTGAAAAGAATCTGTTTGTTTATATATCTGTGGTCAGATGTAATTGCATCCAAATTGGCCTTTGGGCGGGGTTTTCCCTGCTCTCTGCTCTCAGGTAGTTTTTTCTTTTTTTTTTTTTTCCAATCAGTTGTATATCCACGTTCAGACCTACATGTGAGAGAAAGGACTGGCAAGATGTAGCATTGCCAGTCACAGATACCTGGGTCTGATGAATTATTTTATCATGTTTTATTTGAAAATAGATTGCCTAGGCCCAAGGTTCATTGTCCACATCTACTATGCACATTAAGACAAGATTGTCCTTTCATAGACACCTCAGGAAACAGACCCAAGTCAGAGTTTACTTTTGACTGATAGCATTTTAAAAAGTCCAAGTTTATTAATGATCATATTTTATTTGAGATTCTTACTAGACAAAGAATCCTAGGTTGAGGATGAAGAAAAAGCAATGTTTATGAAAACACAAGTAATAATTAGGTTTTTCCCCCAGCCACATTTTATACCAGTTGAATTTCAAATTAGAGGTAAGAGAGGAAAGTCTGGTTGCTTTATTTTAATCATCTTACTAGCCACTGAAACATTTCTCTTACTCCTTGTCATTCATTTCAAATCAAAGATTAACTTGAATTATCAAGTGAGACGTAAAATATATCTTCTCCATCATCAACCTTCTTTTTCCATAACTACACTTTCTAAACATTTATAAATTAAAAACTGAACTGTATCTGACCAAGCTTATTGTTTGAATAGGGTGGGACCATGGGAGTGGTGCAAATTCAGTCCTGTTTGTGACAGAATAAATAGAGTTTACTTTATCTCAGGAAACTGCCATGGAATTATCCCTCCAAAATCCGTGTTTAATAGATTTGACAGAAGCATTGTTCTTTTAAAAAATGTGAAAAAATAGCAATTCAAAAAGAAATAAATCCCGAGTCTATTCATTTTATTTCTACTGAATATCACCAACCATCTGTGGAGTTTTTAAAAAACATGGCACCCATTGGATCAAAAATTAGACATTTATTTCATCCAAACTAGGATCTCAAGAAATGTTTAGGAAACCCATGTCTCATCTGTCATTGTAAACTACAGGTATCTATATAAATATAGATGCATCTCAGAAGCATACTATTGGGTAAAAGAAACTAATCACAGAATTCATACAGTATGATTATATGAAGTTCTAAGAAGGCAAAACTGAAAACTGAATTGTTTAGGGGAACATCTGTTGGGGTAAAACTACAAAGAAAAGCAAGAAAATAATTAAAATAGGGAAAAATCAGGCTAAAGGTTATTTGGAGGTCTTAAAAAAGAGAGGCAGATGGGACTGAAGAAGAGCATTAAGGCCCCCCAGGGAGCTGGTGCGATTGAAGCTGGGTAGAGGCACATGGTATTTGTTTCACTATTTTTCTTTTAAGTGGTCATGTACTATACACTCATTCATAGGTAAAATATATTTCATGCTAAACATCTTTTTAATTTAAAATATCAATCCCAAACAACTGGAGTTCATCTTTTAAAACTTTCCTGTGACTATGTGTATCAATTCAGAAGTGAGTCTCTAAGCTTAGGAATCTGCCAGGGCAGGACCATTCTGAGAACTGTGTTCACATAAGCCCTTAGCCAGATAAACCTGAGTCACAAACAGAACTCCCTGTACTCCCCGATACGTGATCGATCAGACCCAGTCTATTTATCTGACAGGATGTCACAGTTACGAGTCTAAGAGCCAGCCTGCTGGCTGAGGAGGCAAGTGAAGAGGTCTTTCTCCCACTGCCCTATGGTTGTTTCGTTTTACTGTGTTCTGCCAAATGTTTCCCCATCATGGTCTGTGGTTATAGAAATGTATGTGATTGTGGCCGTCACCAATATATAAAGCACATGGCAGGCTGGTGGTGATGACTTGTGGTGACGACATATATAAGAACCCTGAAGTGTGCAAGCACGCAGTGTCTTACTACTGTGAACCAAAATTTATGGCTGGTTTGCAAACTTAGTAATTCTCAAATGTGTGTGTATGAGGAGATGGGGTGGGACACACCTTTCTTCCTAAGTAAACTTCAGAGTATCATATCCCCTTGCATGCCAGCATTCCCACAAAAGGCATACCCTGACATAGCAATGAATCCTACAGTGAAAGTCAGCGTATTTTTACCTTCCTTACCAGGGGGAAATATACACACACACACACACACACACACACACATTCTAAATGAGAAGGGCTTTCTTTCATTTTGGCCTGCGTTAATTACTAATAGGCCAATTGACTGTTGGCTATTAATCCATTTCTAAGCATATTCTGACCTGAAAATTCTTTTATTTTCTTGATTTTTTTCCTCCGCTGTAATTTTCAATGCCTTTCTTTTAAGGAATCCAAGGAAAAACATTCAGAATTGGACCTCATGTGCATTAAGTGAAGCCACAACATTTTACAGATACCACATATAAACAAAATCATATTTAAGAGCCTGGAATGTATCTATAACCCTCTTTTTAACTTTCAAATACACAATAAATCTGTAGAGCAAATATGACTCATTTCAGTAGCTCAGGATTTTTTCCCTCCTGATCACAGCATTGGCCGAAATTTTACTGAGAACATTTGAGNTTTTACAGATACCACATATAAACAAAATCATATTTAAGAGCCTGGAATGTATCTATAACCCTCTTTTTAACTTTCAAATACACAATAAATCTGTAGAGCAAATATGACTCATTTCAGTAGCTCAGGATTTTTTCCCTCCTGATCACAGCATTGGCCGAAATTTTACTGAGAACATTTGAGCAATTCACAGAACTAACTGGATATGTTTGGAGAATCGCTTGCATTTCATATTATGAAAAAAAAAAAAAATCAGTGGGGTTTTTTGGTACATGAAAAACAATACTGAAAGTACGAATCAATCATTCTGCCTCCTAATAGCTGATGAGTATATTTTCAGCCCATAGGAGGTTTTAGCTCTAAGTTGGATCCCATTGTAAAACACAGGTCAAGACAAGGACATTGTCAGAACCAAGAATGATGGAAATCAAAGAAATGTAATTGACTAAGAAGCTGGCGTTTGTGGCTAAACCCCAGGCTGTCTTCCTCCTGAGTCTGGCCTGCATGGGGAATGTACAGCTGCAGAAAACTGGGGGCAAAATCATGTTTGGGATTGAGTTTCTCAGTTACCACCTGGAATCTTTTTCAGTCAGCACCACCTTCTCTCAGATGACTCCTTGCATGAAAGCAGAGTTATGGAGGGCTACAGGGAGATGAAAGCTGAACTTGGGCTTCAGCTAAGTGTCTACTGGTCTGCAGCTTACTATGAAACCACAAATGATGAGCTACTGGTAGGAGTCCTTCTTTCAGGTAGCGAATTTATTTGTTCTGTTGGAATTTTAGTTGCAACATTCTCTTTTTAAAGTAGAAGAATGTGGCAGAAACAATCAAGGGACAGAGAGACTTGGAAATTTTGATCCGAATGAGCTCTCTTTAAGTCTTTTGTATACAGGCCTCATTTTAGTGCCTTGAGCCTTTTGTTTTCCCCGAGGTTTTTGTCACTTAATCAGTGGGTCTGCATGTGTGCTTACCAAGAACAAGGAATGTTAAAGGATGGAAAAGGGCTTGAAGGGGATAAGCCCAAGTCTGTTCAGTGGCACTCTGGTAATCTTCTATATACCAGTGGTTCTCCAGCAATGAAATTACTGAAAGAGTCCTAAGTTTATATCCACACCAAGTGTTTTCTGTAGTCTGATAAATAATTTTTTAAGGTATGAAAAACTGTTCTCCAAATATGTATTAATACACTGCTTTATAAAATACAGATTCCTTTCTATACAGTGTTGAATCCACCAGGGAAGTCCATAAGACATTTTGAATAGATAACAAATGTATAAGCAATTGTTATAATATTTGATTTTTTCTAGATACTTTAAAGGGATTCACATTCCTCAAATGTTACTAACTACTGCTATAAGATATGGAAAATTAAATCTTTTCTGTAGTGCTCTTAAACTTTTAATGAAATCAGCCCTCTCATAAAAATAGTTATTATTTTTTCTTGTTCTATTTTTAAACATGGTTTCCTGATAAGAGATCTTGTTAAGAAAATGTTATTGCCAGAATTTTTACTTGAAAGTTTAAGGATCGTGTACTAGAATCTCAAATCAGAAAACAGCAAAAAAAAAAAAAAAAAAATTTTTTTTAAGAAAAAAATCAAAGGAAATTGAGAGTAACATTCTTCTAACTATGGAGAACATGGGGTTAAAAAAAGTCTAAACTGTAGATGAAATCATAAAAAGAATTTTGCCAGTGTTGAGCAAGTCTTGAGAAGTGTTTTGGAGAAGATGGGATTCAGGGGACATTGGAGCAAGCTGACAGCTAGTGGCTTGCTCCAGTATCTGACTCCGGAAGCCTCTGCCACTTCCTCTTTCATCTAGTATACCTTTAGACCCTAGCCCAGCCAAATGTAAAGACACTGAGTCCTCAGTGGTTTCATTATTTGCCGTGTCTGCAAAACTTTTATTTATTTGAACTTTCTATCTAAAAGGCACAGCTTGTAACATGATTACTATGTTACTTGAATACACTGAGGCAATAGAAGTCTGGTGGTAAAGACTTAAAAAGTCTTTGGTGTGAAAGCCACAGCATTCCAAGAGCGTTTTCCCAGTGCATAGATCTGTTTTTTCTTATAATGTAACACCAGGATATTTAGGCAGTGGTTCTGGGAATGGAAGAAAAGTCAGTCCTTTCTGCTTTTTTCATACCACTGACACAATCAAATAACATCATGTCGTTACTATTGACTTTTGAGATTGGTCAACACTTATTAACATACACACACACACACACACACAAGATCGTCTCTCTCCCAGACATCTGATGTGCCATTTTGCTGCCCTCAGCACTTGCCTTCCTGCGGTAAGATCAATTACGCCTTTCTCCAAGTGTTCTCTAAAACATGAGGAAAGGCAGTTACCCAGAAACAAAGCGTAATGCTCCAGAGTAAAGCTGCTTACACCTACGATGGGTGGGAAAGTCATGGATTCTGGTTAATTGAACATTTAATTTAATAAGAGGTGCTTTACATATCACTTGAGATTTTGTTGTTGTTCAGTTGCTAAGTTGAGTCCAACTCTTTGCAACCCCATGGACTGCATTCACCAGTCTTCCCTGTCCTTCACTATCTCCCAGAGTTTGCTCAGACTCATGTCCAGCGAGTCAGTGATGCTTTCTAACCATCTCATCCTCAGCTGGCCTCTTCTTTTGCCTTCAATCTTTTTCAGCATCAGGGTCTTTTCCAGTGAGTTGGCACTTCACATCAGGTGGCCAAGTATTAGAACTTCAGGTTCAGCATCAGTCCTTCCAATGAATATTCAAGGTTGATTTCCTTTAGGATTTACTGGCTTGATCTCCTTGCTCTTCAAGGGACTCTCGAGTCTTCTCCAGTACCACAATTCAAAAGCATCAATTCTTCAGTCCTCAGCCTTCTTTATAGCCCAACTCTCATATCCGTACATGACTACTGGAAAAAGCATAGCTTTGACTATACAGAATTTTGTTGATAAAGTGATGTCTCTGCTTTTTAATATGCTGCCTAGGTTGGTCATAGCTTTCCTGCCAAGGAGCAAGTGTCTTTTAATACCATGGCTGCACTCACCATCCACAGTGATTTTGGAGTCCAAGAAAATAAAAATCTGTCACTGTTTCCACTTTTTCCCCTTCTAGTTGCCATGAAGTGATGAGACTGGATGCCATGATGTTAGTTTTTGAATGCTGAGTTTTAAGCCAGCTTTTTTCACTCTCCCTTTTCACCCTTATCAAGTGATCATTTGGGATTACTCATTTTTAAATAAAATGCATTTGATTAAAACTTTAATAAACATAGTTTAATCTTTCTCAGATGATTCAGAGGAAATCCGCTGCTTGTGAATCATCTGGGAACATCAATTATCTTTGTAGGATACAGTAGACTGGTTACTGCCAGCATCTGCTGAAGTTTCACAGAAAGAACAAATGGATTGTTATGCTTTCATTGCAACCCACAGGGTGGTTAGGTATGATTTTTACTGGTCGTTAGCAGTTCAATATATGTAAATGTGGTATGTGGAAAATCAGAAATGTTAACATTTTGTCTTTAACCAAAGCCTAAAGCAGTTATGCTATCATGTGGGTGTATTAAGGATGCTGTGTTCTCATCTGTCTTTTTGAGTAAGTTCTTATTATGGTGAAATTTACACTCACATGTGACATACCTTTCTGGAGGGCAGTTTGTCAAGGTGTATCAAAAAGCCTTTAAATGAGCATACTCCTAAACTCAGAAATTCTAACTTTTGAGAATATTTGCTTTATAAGTAATTGAACAAGTGGTAAAAGTACATCTGTAGTGAGGTCCTGTGCAGGATTGTTTATAAGCATAAATTTGGAAAAATCTTAACTGCCCATCGGTAGAAAACTGGTTAAATAGATTATAGTACACCATATACATATATCTACTACATACATCCAGTCAAAGAATACTGTGTTGCTGTTGAAAATTATATTTTGCTAATGTTGTTAAAATAGTAATAAATAAGGTAAATTAGAGAAATTGTTTCTAAAGTAATGTATATATCATCATCCTACTTGGTTAAAAATTAAAATATCTATGCATGCATAGTTCTTCCCTGGTGGGTCAGATGGTAAAGAATCTGCCTGCAATGTAGGAGACCTGGGTTTGATCCCTGGGTCAGGAAGATTCTCTGGAGAAGGGAATGACAACCCAACCCATCCCAGTATTCTTGCCTGGAGAATGCCATGGACAGAGGAGCCTGGTGGGCTACAGTCCATGGAGTCACAAAGAGTTGGACATGACTGAGTGACTAACACTGTCATGTAAAGATAGGAGAAGTTCTGGTAGATTACACTGAATATTAATCATATTCATATCTGAGGGTGTGATTAGGAACCTTATTTTCACTTTCTCTTTTATACATTTTTAAATGTCTGGTTTAAGAAAACAATAAATGCAATAAATAAATAAATAAATTCCTCAAAAAAAAAAAAAAGAAAACAATAAATGCATGTTACTTTTGGAGCCAGAAAAAATTTTAGCAATTAAGTTTTTTCAATTTTGAAAGAAAAGTAATAAATCTCTGGTAGTAGTATGAAAGGTAGTTGTCATGGGAGAGGCCTGAAAGCTAAGCAGCCACTGTGTGCTCTGACCTTGGAGAGCTGATGTAGGGAGGCTCATTTTCAAAGAACTTCCACACATATCCACTTATTTGGCGTGGACACAATTTCACATATAAAGCAACTGATAAGTCATTGAGCCAGCAACTGGGCACATTCTGATTCAAAATAACATGAAATCATTTTTGTTTTTAACTTTGAAAACAATTTTAGCATGTTTCTTTATTAATAACCATATGTATTAAATAGATAACTAATGAGAACCTACTATATAGCACAGGGAAAAAAGGAAGGTACAATCTGTAGGACATAAATGAAACTAACCTTAAAAATGCATCCCGGTACACACTGCTATGCTGTGCTGTGCTTAAGTTACTCAGTCGTGTCTGACTCTTTGCAACTCCATGGACTGTAGCCCACCAGGCTCCTGCATCCATGGGATTCTCCAGGCAAGAATACTGCAGTGGGTTGCCATGTCCTCCTCCAGGGGGTCTTCGCAACCTAAGGACTGAACCCAGGTCTCCCACATTGCAGGTGATTCCTTACCATCTGAGCCACTGGGAAGCCCATGAATACTGGAGTGGGTAGCCTATCCCTTCTCCAGGGAGTCTTCCCAACCCAGGAATCAAACCAAGGTCTCTTGCATTGCAATAGATTCTAAACCAGCTGAGCTACCAGGGAAGCCCCAATACACTTAGGTACAGACAACTACTGTTTGATTCCACTTATACAAGATATCTAGAATAGTCAAGTTCATAGTGTCAGAAAGTGCACTGGTAGATGCCAGGGGCCGGGGGTGAGGGGATGGGAAAGGAGAATTGGGAATTAGTGTCTAATGGGGTGTTTAACGGGGACAGAGTTTCCGTTTAGGAAGGTGAAACATTCAGGAGATGGATGATGATGAGAGTTACACGACAGTGCGGATATACTTAGTGCCACCGACTAACTGTGCAGTTAAATACGGTTATAATAGTACATTGTATATTATATTTTACCACAATAAAAAACATTAAAAATAAATAAATGTCCTCAAAAATCTAGCTCTGGCAATTGTGTGTCCTAAACAAGAGTCAACCGATGGAATGGAAAGGTAAATTGTAAGCCAAATAGGAAAAGGAGTAGGTCAAGGCTGTATATTGTCACCTTGCTTGTTTAACTTATATGCAGAGTACATCATAAGAAACGCTGGGCTGGAAGAAGCACAAGCTGGAATCAAGATTGCAGGGAGAAATATCAATAATCTCAGACATGCAAATGACACCACCCTTATGGCAGAAAGTGAAGAGGAACTCAAAAGCCTCTTGATGAAAGTGAAAGAGGAGAGTGAAAAAGTTGGCTTAAAGGTCAACATTCAGAAAATGAAGATCCTGGCATCTGGTCCCATCACTTCATGGGAAATAGATGGGGAAACAGTGGAAACAGTGGCTGACTTTATTTCTCTGGGCAGAATCACTGCAGATGGTGATTGCAGCCTTGAAATTAAAAGACGCTTGATCCTTGGAAGGGAAGTTATGACCAACCTAGACAGCATATTAAAAAGCAGAGACATTACTTTGCCAACAAATGTCCATCTAGTTAAGGCTATGTCTGTCTAGTCAAGGTTTTTCCAGTAGTCATGTATGGATGTGAGAGTTGGACTATAAAGAAAGCTGAGCACCAAAGAATTGATGCTTTTGAACTGTAGTATTAGAGAAGATTCTTGAGAGTCCCTTGGACTGCAAGAAGATCCAACCAGTCCATCCTAAAGGAGATTAGTCCTGGGAGGGACTAATGTTGAAGCTGAAACTCTACCACCTGATGTGAAGAACTGACTCATTCGAAAAGACCCTGATGCTGGGAAAGATTGAGGGCAGGAGGAGAAGGGGATGACAGAGGATGAGATGGTCGGATGGCATCACCGACACAATGGACATGGGTTTGGGTGGACTCCGGGAGTTGGTGATGGACAAGGAGGCCTGGTGTGCTGCGGTTCATGGAGTTGCAAAGAGTCAGACACGACTGAGTGACTGAACTGAACTGAACTGAAGCCGTATGAAGTAAGAAGAGACAGTGGAGGTGATCTGGTTGTTCAAGGTCACTCCTCCAATGAGGAATCTGAGATGAAGGAAGACTGAGTGTGACCTGGCCAAAACTGATGGCAGATCTAGGTGGTGTCAGAACTAAACGCCAACAGCCTCCACCATGAAGCTCATTGGGTGGGTGGGAGGAGACAGTAACATCTCAAATTGTTCAAGTGTAATGCGAAATTAAGGGTTTCAAATGAGATTCCATTTTTAGGAGAGGGGAGAATTTTGTTTCTGGCATAAAGTGTCCCATATGGAGCTTTTATGTGTCTTGCTTGTCTTGGAAAAGGAAGGCCCCAAGTAATAGCCAAGACCTCATGGCTGAACCAGAGATGTAGAAGGGCAAATTAAGACTTTCTGTTTGATTAGCTTGGGAAGCCGTCATTAAGGACTCATTCTCCCTGCTGTGGTTAAAGTTGTCTATTGAGAAATAAGCCAAAGGAATATGAAGCCAAGAATCTGAAGACTGAAGCCAAACCACTGGGAAGGGCTTTTGACTGCAAACTACAATGTGATTGAATTAGAAAGGAACATTTGAATCTTGTCATGCTGTCACCTCAAATTCAACAAGTCTAAAATTGAACTCATCTTTCCTCACAAAGCAGCGCCTCCACTGCACTTTGCTATTAACAGCAAAATACTACACTGACTGTAGCTTGCCTTGCCACAACACACCCGTGATTTCTTTTGATTATCACCCACTTCCAGACAAGGCAGTGTAATGCAGGTTAATCAAAGAGCTGCAAGCTAGGGAGAGACCAGTTGTAGAAACCAGGTTTTCTGAATATTAATCTAGTTATTCTTTAACTGTATCACACTACTCTTCTCTCCACATTTGTGGAAATAAACCAGTCAGCTTTATAGAATTACTAAGTGACAGTTTATTTATACTGGCAGTTGAATATTGCACACCAGCACATTTTAGCAAGTATGAAGTCAGAGTTTCTTAAGTAGCAAAGAAGCATACCAACCAACCTTCAGAACTGTTCATCTTATTTTGTAAGATACCTAGATCCAAAAACATTTATACCATTTGTATTATTGAAGTCAAAAGATAAAGTACTGGATCTGAAAATATCTAGTTTGTAAATCTAACAGGAGCAAACTTCATCTGTCCTGTTAGGTTTGTTTTGTTGGTATAAATTGTATGAGTTCACTTGTAAATTATTTTAGCTTAGTCATGACTGATAGGCATGTAATGTTTACATGTCTGCATTTCTATTTGTAGATATGTAAGTAACACTGTTTAAAAAAAAAAAAAAAAAAAAGCACGTGAACTCTCCAATGTAAAAAGCAGTCTGGTGGTCAACGCAGCTGCATCCCAGCCTATGGAACCATCAGGTCATCCGGCATGGCTGGGCCTTCCCAGCGCTCTGTATCTCAGTCATAGCCCTCCCTCCAGAACAGCCAGGTTAACCATGTAGGCCTTCTCCTTTTTGAGTCTGGGCATCTGCAGCACTCCAGCTCCAACTCTTTATTTGGCAATAAATATTAGAGGAAACATATCTAACTAGTGATTCTGATCGTATAACTTCCCCAAATAGCTCTTTGCTTCAGATTAAACCAGGAAAGCTAAATAGCACATGTGCCTGTGAAGCCCTCTCTGCCTCTTCTCCTTGCCATTGTGGCTGTGGCTGTGCAGTCTCTACGTCGTGCCGGACTCTTTGTGGTCCCATGGAAAGCAGCACGCCTTCGCCCACAGGTTCTATCTAAATACACACCTGTAGGCTCTCATGAGGTGCCCAGTGTGAGGGTGGTGGGACACTAGGCAGTTTTAGAACAAAAGAGGGGGCCATAGAGGGCACTGCCAGTGGCTCGGTGATAGAGAACCCACCTGCAGTGCAGGAGACATAGAGATGCAGGTTGGATCCCTGGGTCGGGAAGATCCCCTGGAGGAGGAGATGGCAGCCCACTCCAGTGTTCTTGCCTGGAGAATCCCATGGGCAGAGGAGCCTTGCAGGTTGCAGTCCATGGGGTCACAAAGAGTTGGTCACCCTGAGCACACACACATATATACAATAGAGGGCACTGCCCTGAGTGTGAAGCCTCTTCTCAGTTGTCAATGACACCTTCCTTCTTCCATGAAAAGGAACTACAAAGGAAGAAATAAATCCAAGCAAAGAGGATATCTGCTCTGGTTTTTAGTTAGCTGTTTGGCTTGTTAATGCCAGATTCCTGGCTTGGTAACATAACTTGATTCTTTTCTGACCTTTGGGAAAATGTATCCACCAATAATTCATACAACATGCTGAATCTTTTCGATGAGTGTTTTGATTACTTTCAGTTCAATTCTTTGGATTTCTGTTTCTAAATCTTTACTAATCAACAGCTTAGCAAAGAAATCTAAATAAGCTAACCCACAGTCTTCAAAAGCAGTTTCTGTTGTATAAACTTTTTCAGTTTAAGCTGTTATTTGATCATTGTCAATTATCCTCTGTAGCTATTGGACTAATGGTTTTCAGATACTTAAAAGTTTAAAAACTCGTCAGATCAGGTCTCTAAATGTTAAGAAACAGAACGTCTTCTTAGAACTCTGTGGTTCAGTAAGTAGTCACGTTCAGGGTCAATCCTGCCAAGAAGCTGGTAAAGATGGTTGCCATTTGGCTCAAGAGGTGATGTTTTCGATGTTGCAGAATTGCCTACCAGCGGAATGACGATGACGAGGAAGAGGCCGCCCGGGAACGGCGCCGCCGCGCCCGACAGGAAAGGCTGCGGCAGAAGCAGGAGGAAGAAGCTTTGGGGCAGGTGACTGACCAGGTGGAGGTCAATACCCAGAACAGGTACTGTCCTCTTCGGAAGGGCACATTTCTCAATTGCTTCTTAACCGGTCTGATGAAAGAAATGTGTTGGGCAGAGCACTCCCTTCTCAGCCCAACTCAATCTCTTTCACTCTTTCTAGCTTGTTTAATTCTTATGTGGCCATTATTGGCAGCTCACCAGACTGGACAGTAGTAAATTTTTTATTTACTAAAAATCATGGGTCATATTCTTAAATAAGGAAAACTATTTACATTCATTCTTTAAGGTATTGTTATCTGTTCTGAACTAAAGATATATTAGTTTAATAGTCCTTTGTATCTACCAGTAGCAGAGATAGTACTTTAATTTTAAAAGTAGGCATGAATTGCGGATGTCTTATTCTTCCTAATATATACCCTAACCCAGTATTCTCTGTTCTGTGTAATATTCTGCAAGGTGCAGAATCCTGTGTAATGTAATGTAATTATTCAAACAAGCTTATGAGTTTAGTACTGCATTTTTCCCTATACCAGTCCTGGTGGAAATCAGGAAAGTCAAGATCTCTTAGTAGTAAGTTCAATTTCTTGTAACAAGCATGTGCTAGTTGCTAAGTCGTGTCCAACTCTTTGTGACCCCGTGGACTGTGCCCACCAGGCTCCTCTATCCATGGCATTCTCCAGGCAAGAATACTGGAGTGGATTGCCATTCCCTTCTCCAGGGGATCTTTCTGACCCAGGGTCTCCTGCATTGCAGGCAGATTCTTTACTATCTGAGCCATCAGGGGAGCCCTCACTTCTTTTAAAGGGACTTTTAAAAGTTCACAATACAAGGTCAAACAGTGCATTATGCTAATGGTTAGTATATGTCATGTATGTGCTCCAAGGTACAGAAAAAATGAGGATGTTTGAAGGGGAATGGAGGAAAAAATTTTAAATTATGAAACGGTTACATATAATGAAATCATCATATAAGATCTTTTGTGTGGTTTTGGTTTTAGATTCTCTTATTTTGTGCGTGTTGGGAGGGAACTGTATTTGATAATCCCCTTCATTCAATCTATATAGAAAATTCTNCCCCTTTATTCAATCTATATAGAAAATTCTAAAGGGAAAGAGTTATGACCTCTTTAATGTGAATTTCAGTGGGTACACAGAAGGTTTCTGAAGGCAGTCGTGAAAATGCTGGCAGGATGCCTCAATAAGGAAGCTTCTTGGTTAGGTGGACAAACAGACCTCATCCCTCAGAAAGTAGCTCCTATTAGGGAGGGTGTATAGCCAAGAGGTTGAGGTTTGTTCAGGTGGCGCTTTTGGCGTCTTTCCTTTGTTCAGGTGGTGGGGTTCACCACCTGGCTTTGAATCCCAACTTGACCCTCCCTTCACTAACTCTGTTTCTTCAGTCAAATGGAAATAAAAATTATACTTTTGTTTTAGGTGTGTCATTAAATTTAAATGAGATGATAACACATGTAAAATGTACATAATAATCTTGACCATTATTAGGAAGATGGTGGCAGAATCTTCTAAATCAGAGCAGTATGGTCGTCATTTCCTTTTCCATTTTTGAGCTGAGGGAGATGGGAAAAAAAGAGTTCAAACACAACCTTTTACATTTTAAGGCCTTCCGTGAATCTGGCTATTAGGGAATAATCAACAATGCTGTAAAAAGTTACTAGTGCCTGTAAGTTTTCTTGCTTTTAAAATCTTGCTCCTACTTGTATTTCTCTTCTTTCACAATTTACTATTAATACTTATTTCATGCTATTGATTGAGTACAAAATTCTTTTTTTTTTTTGGTAGCTCATATTCATGTAATTTATCTATGACATGAAGAATAAGTATTCTTCTTGGGGCTAAGCAACTGTAATTGGTACTCAGCTTCTACTGATAATAGCTGTCCTGATTTATAAATAGCAAAAAAAAGATTCAGTAGAGTCTGTTGTTTCCTAAGAGTTCTTTAAGCCAACTAGCATTTTGGAATTTGGGATACCTCTTAAAAATTATTTAAATTCAGTTGATCCAAATGCCTAATATACATAGATTTTTCCCCTTAAATTCTAAACTATTTGCATTTTCAGAGAAGTTTAACCCTTATGTGTCTAATTCATTGACATGGTGCCTTATAGCAACAGCAAAGGGCAAGAAAGTTTAAAATCTAGCCTCTGCTCTGCCATTTCTTATTGTTAAAGGTAAAGTGTGTTTTTCCAAAATTAAGTGAACTTGAACTTCAAAAGGGCCAAGGTTGGTATGAACCATGAAATTTGATGGAGTTTCAAAACACTGCAAGACATACTTTTCCAACTCTGGTCACAGTCCTAGTATCACATGACTAGTTGTTTCCTGCAGTGAAGACCAACACCCCTGGCTTGGGCAGTGTCCAGCCAGCATCCCACAGTAGTGAGCATGGTGATGGACATGCTGCAGTTTGGTTTTTAGAGATTTTCTCTTATTTTATAAATGTCAAATCTAACTGTTCTTTGTCTACTGTAGAAAAGAAGGGCAAGAGACCCTTTACTCATGGAAATCTTGACAAAGAATATAGCTGGTATGTTATATGTATATTAGTTAGGGCAACATCAGCTGCTTTAACAATGAGTTTCCAAATTGGGTATTTCTGATTGGTAGAACTGGTCTCCTATCTTCTGTTCTCTTATAAGTCTATCAAACTCAGGGGCTTTAGAGTCCTCTAATCTAGCCAGCAGAGATTGAAAAAGAAGAGAATGTACCTCTGCTTCTTATTTGTCCTGGCCTGGACATCACACTTCTAATCATATTCATTGGAATTATTGGGCATGTGGCCCCACCCAGGTGCAAGGAAGAAGGGAGGGTTAGGCAATGACTTGATGGGCGATGACTTACCCGTGACTGAGGAAGGAGGAGCATGAATTGTGGTGGACAGTTGGATGTCCCCACCATGGGGGTTATTAGCCTGAATACAGTATAGCATCTGTGCCCTATTATTAATATATACACTCCCTTCCTCTCAAAGTACTTTGTGTTCCAGAAATCCAGATCAGGAATTCCAGATGACTTGGCAACATGTGGGAACACTATATGATATGAGAGGAATTCGTTTCTTCCGTTTGGTCCTTGTCTTAATTTGAGTTCTCCAAGAATCAGATTCTGAAACAAAGATTTAAGCACAATTTATTTGTAAAGTGATCCTAGGAAAAGCTGGTAGCAGTGTGGGAAAGTGAGTCAGAGAAGGCAACGCAACCAAATAAAGGTTTTCTTTCTGAGCAAATTACCACTGTGAGTATCTGGAGCTTAACTCCACTGGGAGCTCTAAGACCTAGTGTGCTGCAGGTATGTCGGAGCTATCTGATTCCAAAGGTGAAGGGAGCTGAGGTATTTATTCACTAATGCGCATCAATTTTTGCTAGAGGCACAGTGCCCAGGGGGCATTAATACTCAGCTCTTCTGTTTACAGAATAGACTCACCATGGCCAGAGAAAGACCATGGACACAGGTTTGCATATGCTATCGTTGAAAGCCAGGCAGGAATGTACTAATATGGGGTTATATATGGGGAGTGTGTGTATATCGATTTCTCTGTGTATCTGCTGTAGTTCCCACGTGGCACAGTACAGGAATCCAGCTGACCGATTAATCAGCACGCTGTCCTTGATGTCATTTCTGTTGTCCAGTGTGCCTGACGAGGAGGTCAAGACAACCGCCACCAACACTCAGGCGGAAGGCGATGATGAGGCTGCTCTCCTGGAACGACTGGCTCGGCGGGAGGAAAGACGCCAAAAGCGCCTCCAGGAAGCCCTGGAACGGCAGAAGGAGTTTGACCCAACAGTAACAGATGCAAGTTTGTCGCTCTCCAGCAGAAGAGTGCAAAACAACACAACAGACAATGAAACGGCAGAGAAGGAAGGAAAAAGTGAAAGTCGCCAGGAGAGACAGGAGCTGGAGGAAACGGAAATAGTCGCCAAGTCACACCAGAAGAATGACTGGATGGAAGCGGAAGAGAAAAAGAAAGACGAGAAGGAAAAGGAGGAAGAGGAAGAAGAGAAGCCAAAGCCAGGGAGCGTTGAAGAAAATCAGGTAGAGGTGGTGGTAGAAGAGAAAACAGCAGACACCCAGCAGGAAGGAGTAATGCCGCTGAAAAATGGGCAGATCAGTGCAGATGAGCCTGAGACCGGGGAGGAGGGGGAAAGGGGCTCAGAGGAGATTCTCCAGAATGAAAAGATGGAAGAGGAGGCCAGGGAAAGAGCCGAGGCAGAAAGGGCCAGGTTGGAAGCAGAAGAAAAAGAAAGAATTAAAGCTGAACAGGACCGAAAAATAGCAGAGGAGAAAGCAAAAAAGGAAGCAGAGGAGAAAGCAAAAAAGGAAGCAGAAGAGAAAGCAGCTGCCCAAGAGAGAGAAAGACGGGAGGCAGAGGAGAGGCAGAGGATTAAGGAGGAGGAGAGAAGGGCAGAAGAGGAGAGGCAGAGGGTCAAGGAGCAGGAGAGGAAGGCGGAAGAGGAGAGGCAGAGGGCAAAGGCAGAGGAAGAGGAGAGAGCTAAGATAGAAGAGCAAAAACGTAAGAAGCAACTAGAGGAGAAAAAGGGGCAAATGCAAGAGAAAAAGATTAAAGGGGAAAAGGTAGAGGAGAAAACAGCAGGGAAGGGGGTCAATGAAAAGAAAGTACAAGAAGATAAACCTCATACAGCTGTCCCAAAGAAACAGGTACAGTAAACCTTTTGCACCAAATGTGTGATGCCTGCAACTTGCGAGAAATGTAATGCACATCAAATTTGGGACTGAGGCCATGTTCCTAAGGCCCCATGTGCTTAATTGTTTGGCAAGCTGTTCATTTTTTTTAGGTCATAGCAATATGCAAGCATAGAGCAATCAACTGAGAGCTAAATATTCCACCAACCAAATTTACTGATACAACCAGAGAGAAGTGAATTGCTCTGTGCTTGACTGCTATGAATACCAGAAAAAAAATGAATTAACCCAAAGATGACAAGTGTGGTGGTGCTGCACTGAAATGATTCTGCATCTGGATCTAAACTCATTCTTTCTAACAACTTACCTCTCTCCACAGGTCTACATGAGGCAAGAGGACCATAACTCCTCACCTCATCTATGTGTTTGGCATCTAATAAAAGATGCTAAAAGTTGGGGTGGGAAACTGACATGACGAATCATGGTCAGAAATATCTTAAGAAGACAAAAATAACTCCCTTGAAATTAACTGGTAATAAAGGAGGGAAAGGAGCCATTTTGGACCTTTTATTAAAAAATGTCAAAATCCTGTCTTGCCGTCATGTAGACCTGAGCCTAATGTAGACTTGCAGAAAGCCATTCATCTGGGGCAGCATCAACTTAAAACTGGTTGGTAATTACGAGCACACATTTTGCTTCTTTTACCATCTGGGTGATACAGATTTATGTAGCACAGGAAGAGTGGAATGGGGCTGGGGGGAATGTCTGTAATCTAAAAAACATTTTTTTTTCTCTGTCTGCAAGGCTACATTAAAAGCACTATACCTAACCAGAAAAGAAAAGAGACGCTTGTGTATTCAGCTTTCCAAAGAGAACTCTCTATCACTAAGTCTGCATTGCACTCAAGTCATCTTTCACTTCTGCTTCTTACAAGGGGCTCATAAACACAGCTATCATGAGAGATGATCAGGAACTAGGTGCACCAAACACTCACGAGGTTTTCAGCACTCACCAGAAGCACCACGTCACGCTGGACCTCAGTGAGCATGATGGCAGGCACATGAGAAAGGATTTGGTGGGAGGAATCTATCCCACATTGCTGTTTAGAGCCACTGGCACTGGGGAAATGTGAGTATTGGTACAGCCACAAAGAAGTCACTTCACGCCACATGCAGAGTGACCTGAGCACGCTCTCACTCTTGCTTTTAAATAAGTGACCTTACCATTCTTGAAAATAAAAAGGAAGAAGAAAGGGGGGCTAAAGTGCCAGCTAAAAGAGAAAAGTCCCAAGAAGACAAGGCTGCCTTCAAAAAGGAAGAGGTAAATGTCACTGAGAAGGAACCTAGTCATAAAGCGTAGAGAGCAGTGTTCCATGACGTTCCAGGTCAGATGATCTCAAAATTGTAACCTCTAACCCAGTATTTTTCAAGCCATGGCTCATGATCCAGTGAATGGCGAAATCAATTTAAAGCAAAACTAGTTAAAAATGTCAATCTGCATTTTTCTAATGAAGTAGAATAGAAAATATCAGGGGGCATCGTGGCCACTAAGTATTGCATTGTGATATAAATTGTCTTTTCTACTATGGGTCACAGTCAGAAAGCTTGAAAAACACTTCTCTGATCAACCTTTCCTGCTTTCTACTGTCCTCCAGAAAAGCTATTTTCTTTTTCCTTTGAGCCATCCTACTTTCATTTCAATCATGAAATATTTCCAACTGGCTTCGATTAATGATTTGACTTTTCAAAGGGAAAACACTCCCACACCTCTCAGTAGAAAATCTGATGAACTGAAGATGATATTTGGTTTTCAAAAGAATAGCTTGGCACAGTGTTCTGCATTGCATTTCTGAGGCACACACAGGAGCTGGTGCCAGGGTGTTTGACTGTAGGTAAGTAGTAAACAAGTCAGTGGACCAGAGAGGCTGCTGCAGAGACCATGTCATTATGTCCCAACATAATCAAAATGCCACACCGGAAAGCCTGACCTCAGGACTTCCATGGCCATCCAGGGGTTAAGACTCTTCGCTCCCAATGCAGGGGGCACAGGTTTGATCCCTGGTTGGGGAACTAAGATCCTGCATGCCTCATAGCACAGCTTTAAAAAAAAAAAAAGGAGAAAGAAAGAAAGCCTGATCTTTTTTTAACCAGCATGCTTATGTTAGCTCCAGGCAATCCTAAAAATGATGATAATATTTAATAAGCTCAAAGTACCTGATCGTGGTAAAACTAAATTATCAAACATGAGATTTGAATTACTCTGCCTGTGGGACTGAATTGCAGTTATTGAGCTCCAACTCAGATGGACTCTTGCTACATTTTTCTGCCCATTATAGCACAGAATAAGACACAGACAAATCTATATTTAGCAAACAGATGAGACTTAATAGGAGAATGATTATTTTCTTAAACCTTATTTTCCTACGATTCATGTAAAAAGAACTCTAGTTCATGTTATATTTATTTTGTTTTTGGTATGTGTTCCTCCGAACCTGTGGTGGCTTGGGAGTAAAAACCGAATGTGAACACTGCCCAGTTAAAAGCAGGAGAAAGCATGAATGCTAAAAACTAGAAAACTAAATTTGGCTCTAATGAGGCTGCTGAGAAATTTGTTGAACATGTTGGGAAACAACTGTTCTCATTCTGTAACAGAAAAACAACTACAAATTCATTTCCAAAAAATGAGCATTACTTTGGGACTAAACTCAGAAATATCCCACATGTATTATTTATTTTGCTTCCCACATATATATCTATATATCCCACATATATTATTATTTAGCTTCATCTCTAAAGCTAGCATTCTGTGGGGGGGGGAATCTCTTTAACTTATTTTTTAATTGGAGTATAATTGCTTTACAGCACTGTACAAGTCTCTGCTGTGCAACGGCATGAGATCAGCTATGTTTATACATATACCCCCCCCCCGGGTCTCCCCCCCCCCCATCTAGGTCATCAGAGAGCTGAGCTCCCTCTGCTATATAGAAACTTCTTGGGGGGAATATCTTTAATACAGGAGGAAGAGGGCATGAAATCATAGCTCGGGGATTACGTTTCTGTGGAGCAGGAGAGGCGGAATGACTCTGAATTCTCTATTTCATTCAGCNTCCCATGAAGTGATGGGACCCCCCCACCCATCTAGGTCATCAGAGAGCTGAGCTCCCTCTGCTATATAGAAACTTCTTGGGGGGAATATCTTTAATACAGGAGGAAGAGGGCATGAAATCATAGCTCGGGGATTACGTTTCTGTGGAGCAGGAGAGGCGGAATGACTCTGAATTCTCTATTTCATTCAGCTCAGTCAGATGTGGATTGTTTTTAATGACCGAGGCATTCCGTGTCCACGTTTTGTGTCTGTGAACTAGAAGGAGCTCACCAGCAGCCACCCCATCATCCTTTAGCTTCTTTTCAGATAAGACCCCCAGTTCAACAATGACCGCGGTTTGATGATTTCAGTCCTGCCCCTTTCTCAATCTGCCCTCCAGCAGATTCCAGTGTCCCAACACTTGGCCTCTTTTTGACACAAGAACAGATTAGCTCCTTAACCCAACCTTTGGGGGAAAAAAGCAACAACAACAACTGCCATTCCTGTTTTAACATTGCATACATAAATTACTAGTTGAATAACCCCTCTCCACTTGTTTGTGTAGCTACTCCACTTAGATAACTTTAAATCATAGTTTACATGATGTGGCCATTTTAAACGCCCTCCTTCTACCCCTCACCCCCCTTTTTGTTCTTTACTCTCAGCAAAAGTCTTTCCCTTCATGGAGTTAGCAAGAAAAGGAAACACAAGCATCAGCTACATTTCCAGAAGCCACTCCAATATCTTACACAAAACCTTCTTTCTCCCACTACAGTTGAACTGTTTCAGGCAGTGAATCACAGATGACCAGTAACCCTGAAATGTAATTTAACTTTTTCTCTTCCCCAACTATAAAATGCCTTCTTTTAATTTTTAAAAAATTTTTGTTGAAGTACAATGTTGTGTTTATGCTGTACAGCAAGTGATTCAGTTATACAGATATTGCGTGTGTGCGTGAGTTCATGCTCAGTTGTATCTGACTCTCTGCGACCCCACGGACAGTAGCACACCATGCTCTGTCCATGGGATTTGCCAAGCAAGAATACTGGAATAGGTTGCCATTTCCTGCTCCAGGGTAATCTTCCCAACCCAGGCATCGAACCCACGTCTCTTGGGTCTCATGCATGGGCAGGCAGATTCTTTACCCACTAAGCCACCTGGGAAGCCCTTTATACATATACATATATTCTGGTTTTATCTACATTCTTTTCCATTATGGTTTATCATAGGATATTGAATAGAAAATACCTCCCTGTAAAATGCCTCCTTTTAGTTCTTCACCCCAGAGCTTGTTTTTTGTTCTGGCCTCTAATAGGAAAACAGTTTCCAGCAGAGCTGTTCATATAGTAATGAAACTAATATTCATATCAGGTAGGCCAGAGCCTCTCACTAAACATCAGGGTACATGCTGGTCACCTGAGATCTTATGAAACACAGACTCTGACTCTATGGGTCTGGATAGAGCCTCAGCTCCCCAGGGAACTCCATGTTGTCCATGGACAGGGCCACTCATGTGATAGACATTGGGCCTGGAACAGGAATTGAGGCTTCTGAATCTAACAAAAGTATGTTCAACTTAGTCTGAAAAAGTGTAACTGCCACCAGTTCTTATCATTCTTCTGGAATCAAATGATACAAAGCAGTACAACAGAGAAACTGGTGCCTCAGTCCTTTTAGACTTGTTCAAGCTTTTTGAGTGTCTCTCTGGCACAAGAGAATGTCCCTGGAATTCCTACCCCTGCACACACACACCCATGTGCTACCCCACTGATCACTTCTTTTTTTGCTGTGCTGTACCCAGTTGTGTCCGACTCTTTGTGACCCCGTGGATTGTAGCTCAGGCTTCCCAGGTGGCACTCATGGTAAGAAACGTACCTTGTCAACGCAGGAAATGCAAGAGACGTGGGTTCAGTCCCTGGGCCGGGAAGATCCCCTGGAGTAGGATGGCAATCCACTCCAGTATTCTTGCCCAGGATAACCCCATGGACAGAGGAGCTTGGCGGGCTACTGCAACAGGGTCAGACATGACTGAAGCAACTTTGCACGCACAGACTAGCCCACCAGAGTCCTCTATCCATGGGATTTCCCAGTGAGAATGCTGGAGCAGATTGCCATTTCCTAGTCAGGATACATGGCCCTGTATTAATCCATCAGCACAGATTCTCTTCTTGGTAACGTTTTGATCTAGAGGCTCTAATGCTTTTCCCAGTGGGCTCAGAATATCCCATTCGTTTAGATTGAATCTGCTATAGAAGCCAACCCACTGTGCTCCTTAAAGTGTTACAGAACTTATTTATTCGTTTCCAAGAAAGAAAAAATAATTTGCAGTCAGTATTAAATTATCATTATTTCTTTGGGAATTTTTTTAAGTCTTCCAAAGAGAGTATAAGCATACCATCTACCACAACTTTGCCAATACAGGCAGAACTTTTAAAAAAAAAAAAAAGGGATGTTTCTTCTGTTAGACATGTATGGTTTTACAAATCTATTTTACACACACACATTTTCGATCAGTAAATTAGATAATGCATTTTGGGAGACTGGAAATATCTCTGACTCCAAAATAGGAGAAATGTGTTTCTCTTTGTATAGTGTTCCACAAACTATAAGGTGTGACTCACAATGTCTTTCATGGGTTCCCTGTAAGGGGACCGCCCTCATCCTTAAATGTGTATCCCCAGATACTTCTTAACCAGGATATAAACTCTCATCCATAGTTTCTGGGGCTATTCCCAACAATGGTAGGTCAAAATGAAAAGAGACCTTGCTTGGTCCTGCCTGCCCAATAAATACTGGTTTCCACCAGGCAAGGACAGTTGAATTAAAGCTGCAGGACAGACCAGGAGCTAGCTTCCTTCTCTTCTCTGAGCCTCTCAGCACAAATCTGGAGCCAAGAGGGAAGGCACAGGATGAAGGATTAGGAAGGGATCATCTAGCCCAACCCTCTTTTTTCATGCACAGGGAGCCAGCATTCCAGAGATGTTAGGTGACTTAAAGTAACAGTTAGATTGTTGACAACACTAAAACTAAAACTCAGATTTCCTGACTTTCAGACAAAGCTCTCAGAAAGAATAGCAAAATTACAGCCTCCCTCTTCAGCAAGTCCAAGGGATGTCCTAGATATATGCCACTTGGAAAAAGATTAAAAGTCTTAACTAGCTAGGGCACCATGGTAGTAAATAGTCCATCGATAGTAATTTAATCAAATAATACTCAGCAAAAGCAATCAGGCAAAGGACTACTGAAGACTCATCAGTAAAGAGCAAAAAAAAAAAAAAAAAAAATCCTTTTCTTAGTAAAACGTGCACTTTGGTGGGAGTTAGGTATCAGAAGCATAACAACTGCAAAGAGGTGAGTGACCAGGTAAGGGGTGGGACCATTCTTGGCAGCCCCTGGAGCCCTGAGTTCTTACACCCAAACCCTCCTCCTTTGGTCTCTAGAATGTCAGTGCTTTGTCACTGTTTGTCTTCAGATGAGCAGTAATGAACCTCACCTGTTCTCACACTCATTTTTTAAGAATGGGTGAGATGATGAAGATAGTTTGAACTCCTTTACCTCCCCCCCAAAAGCTATGCAAATTCAATATACTTTGAAATAATCTGTCTCACTGTGAGGAACTTGTAACACAAAGCCTACACGTGCACACAGAAATTAGAGCTAATACCTGCTCTCCAGGTACCACCTTCCTCTGTCTCCCACAACAATCACAAAGCCACTTTCAGAGACTAAATTATCACCTTCAACGGAAGTCAAGGTCAGCCCTGGAATTTTTCCTTTGTGTTCTATCTTTGATGCTTTAGATGAGTACAAACATGGCCCCACAGGTCTCTGCGTCATCCCTCTAAAGGTAGGGTTATTATGTCTTCTATCCTGAAGACCCTAGTTATTCATTTGATTAAAATACTAGGGTGGTCTTCCTCTGACATCTGCCAAGACTGACTTGACAGATCTGGCTAACTCAGTAGGTTTCTTATTTCCTCCTCAACACATTCAAATCCTTCTCAAAAAAGCACCCTTCATCCAAGAAGAAACCTGTCCAAGTAACTTGGCCATTCTCCCATCAAGGCCACACTAATAATTGCTCTTCCCGGTGGGAACTAAAAACAACCCCTCTCATGTGGAGTTTCCATAACATAATAGTTTCCAAATGGTAACACCTCCATCACTTTTGCAAATAAAACCTCAGTGAAATAAGGATGATCCTGACCTCCTAAAATTGTGGTCAGGGTCTTTGCTCGGAAGCTGGAGGACCATAGCTCATGCTCCAAGAATTTCCTCTGATTCCAGGTCTACCACATCATTCTCCAGTGGTTTGTTTTACTTCTTAGTTTTCTGGCTTCCTAACAATGTTGGGTTTTATTTGGTGATACCAACTGAAACCTAATAAGATTTTTATCGTTATGTTTCTTCCTGATATGTACCATTGGTTAGCTCAAAGATGAGAAGACTAAAAAGGACAAAGAAAGCAAAGACGTTAAGAGCTTCTTGGATGCAAAGAAGGGATTTACAGAAATGAAGTCTCAGAATGGAGAATTCATGACCCACAAACTTAAACACACCGAGAATACTTTCAGGTAAGACATAGTGGCTAGATAACAGTGACTGTGCTCATGTGTGAAAAAAAAAACTCAGTCTCCCTACCCTGTGACTCCAGACAGAAACGTGCTTAAAGTAACAGGCAACATACTTCTGTTGTGAGGTCACTGGCCATTGTCTTAGAGATACTCCGTCAGCGGATCAGGCTATCAGTCACTAACAGGAGAACAGCAGGCCCTGCTCAGACAAGGTTTGATCTGCTTTTCCCATTATTTGACAAGGCAGATCAATCCTGCTTGGTATCTATGTTTTTGTTCGCTGACCTAATATGTTCACATAAGATCATGCTTATTAGAAAACATTATCACTGGAGTTCATGTCATTGATTCATTCTCTGTAGGGTCTAGCAGACTTCATAAAAGAAACTCTCAATACCATTTTCAAGAATATATTTTCTAAACATTGTTAAAAAATTGTTGCAGAAAAGGAAGATTGCCCTGTGGCCAGATACTTTGGAAACATTAGATTAAATAAGTTACATCTCTTTACCAGGACTTAGAGAGCCTTTGATGTTACTTTGCCTTGGAGAATCTCTAAGAGGGAGGAAGAGTTGCTCCAGTTTGGAAAATCCTCTTGCAGAGCTTCAGATTCCCCTTTTTCATCCCCTCTCCTATCACACTGAATAGATCTGGGCAATTAAGTTTAGGACAGATAGACAAGTGCGTGCATGCTAAGTCGCTTCAGTCCTGTCCAACTCTTCACAACTCCACGGACTGTAGCCCACCAGGCTCCCCTGCTACAGGTAAGAATACTGGAGTGGGTTGCCATGCCCTCCTCCAGGGGATCTTCCTGACCGAGGGATCAAGTATATGCAGGCAAATCCTCACTTCTAGGTTGAATATGGAGATTCCCCCACCCCCCAGCTTTGTAGAAGAACTCAAGTGACAGAAGCCTGCCATGGACACCTGGCTACCTGACTCTCTGTGCCCTGTTCCTACACACACTCGCTCCAACTGCTGGTGCCAAATTGCAGTCTCTGTTATGTCACTGGCTGCTGTGCCAAACATTCTGGAAAAAAGTCTGAGGTCCCTATAATGTGGATTCCTTGCCTGTAGACCCTGTTTTTTGGAACACTTCAAATAAGAAAGTTCCAAGCAGATGTTGTATAGAAGTCAGACTGCTCCTTAAACCAAAGCATGGGTAACACTCAGAAGCAAGCAGAACTATGAGGGATGGACATTTCTAGCTGCTTTAAGATGCTAAAATGTTAGGTAAATATAGTTGTTATGCACACAATTTTTCTACACAAAATTTTGAGCAGAAATCTAGTCACTTTCATGCATTGGAGAAGGCAATGGCAACCCACTCCAGTGTTCTTGCCTGGAGACTCCCAGGGACGGGGGAGCCTGGTGGGCTGGCGTCTATGGGGTCACACAGAGTCGGACACGACTGAAGCGACTTAGCAGCAGCAGCAGCAGCAGCTCGTCACAGTTTTACAAAAGAGAGCTGAAAGCACACAGAAGGAAAGATGTGTATTCAAAGCCTAAATAAAGTGTGAGGGAGTGAGAAGGGTAGAACTTATAGATGTTACTTGGGATTGGCAAGAAAATAGATGTAAAAATTAAGTTTATTAGGAATCCATAGAAAACCTAGAAATCAAGCTGATTCAGGCTGGTCAGCTGAGTGCAGAGCTTGCTGAAGTGCCAGCCCTTTAATGTGTTAGAGCCTAGAACCGTGTCAAGTTCATGAAGAGTGTTCAAAGAATATTACCTAAAAGTATTATTATTTAATTACTTAGATAAGACCCTGATCCTGGGAAAGATTAAGGGCGAGAGAAGAAGGGGGTGACAGAGGATGAGATGGTTGGATGGCATCATCAATTCAGTGGACATGTGTCTGAGCAAACTCCCGGAGAGAAGGATGGGGCACCTGGCGTGCTGCAGTCCACGGGGTTGCAATTGTCAGACACACCTTAGCGACTGAACAGCAACAACAATTACTTGATAGTTTAAAACATGTGCTCTGGGTGCAAGTACAATTTTATTAAAAGAAATAACTTTAAAAATCTGTCAGTAGAAAGAAGTTTGGCTAACAGTTAGCAAGCTTCTCAACCAGTTTTAGTTGAAACTCAAATTGACAATTAACACACCCATTGTTTGNTCTAATATTTAATAAGTAATTTGCTAGACTGTCTACTAGGGCAGGGGTCCCCAGCCCGCAGACCACAGACCAGTAGTGGTCTGTGGCCTGTTAGGAACTGAGTCACACACAGCAGGAGGTGAATGGCAGGAGAGCAAGTGAAGTTTCATCTTTATTTACAGCTGTTTTCCATCACTTGCATTACTGCCTGATTCTGCATTTTGCTGAATTGTATAATTATTTCATTATATTTCACAATGTAACATAATAATAGAAAGAAAGTGCACAATAAATGTAACACACTTGAATCATCTTGAAACCATTCTCCCCTACCCCTGGTCCATGGAAAAATTGTCTTCCTGGAAACTGGTCCCTCATGCCAAAAAGGTTGGCAACTGCTCTACTACTGTCTAGAGAAGAAAAGGGAAGAAGAATGTGGCAATTAGTATACATCAGAATGATCTCTTTTTCCCCATGTCCCATTGGATTTTGTAGACTAATGTGGCTTCCTCAGTAAAGGCCTAGTCGAAAGATAATGACACATAATTGATGCTATAGATAAAAGGCCAGCTTGAGTATTCTTAATAAGCAACTTTGAGCTTTGTGCACATTCCAAGAGTAGTAGACCAGCAACATGTCATTCAGGAAAAGAAATAATTTGGAGTTCAACTAGGGAGGATTGTGAACCACAGACAATACGGATCCAACGGAAAGGAAATGAAAATGTCCAAACTACTGGAAAGAGCCGGAAGAATCCTGTAGATATGAGTACATGAACTTATCAGACAAAAGGTTAAATCCAGGAAGGCAGCTTAGAAAGTCAGGTCAAGAAAGGCTGTTGTCTAAGTCTTATCCAGGGGGTTTCACCCTGGTGTCCTGCAGCTAAGATCTGTGTAGACCAGGCCATCATGCTTTATTTTCCCTTTTAAAATTATAATTCAGACACATTTTTGAGGTGTGGAGGTACACACTCTTTAATTTGTCCATTCCCTCTTTTTCAAAATTTAAAATTTTCTTCCACCAGCCACTTCCAGCTTTTGCTTTTCTAACCTGTCTCTTCATGACAGGCATGTGAGTTTGACAGCCTGGGGATTCTGGCCAGGCTGACGCTGAGCTCAGGATGTCAGATTACCTAAGGACAGCAGTAGAGAGGAGACTCCCAAAGCCACCCTTCTAATTGGGGGCCATAAGCGATTTATTCTCAGCCCTTGGTTTCTATTCCTTGGCATATATGTGTGGAGGGGAAAGCCAGGGTTGTGTTTGCAGATGTGTGGCACGTGGCCATTAAGGAAAAATCAAAGGGAAATTTTCTCACCAAAATAGTGCTCACCCAGTGAAACCTCAAGAAGAGGGAAAAGAGATTCATGTTCAGTTCTAAACTTCATGTAAGATAAAAACCATCCTCTGCTACTAGCTATGAATTAATTTTCATGTAATTAAAAATGCTCTGAAGCTTGTCAAATCAATATTATTTGGGGGTTTCTGAAAATTAGTAACTTATTTAAACACTGATCTATACCTGGTTCTTTACTGGGACATCTCTTGCTATTTGTGGGTAGAATTTACAGGACTTCAGTATCACTGTTTAAAATCCTGAGTATGTCTGTTGTACCTGGTTTGTCTGTTCTTTGTATCTAAACTACATGTCATATACAGCAATTAAAATCCTAATTCATCTTTCTTTTTGTTTAAAAAAAAAAAAACAACTTTGTCCTTCTCAGCTGAACTCTCTTCTTCATTCTTTGGTCTCTGGTTGACCGGAAGTCTGCTCTCCTGCCTTCATTTTTCCCCTGTTCTTCTGGAGTGGGTCTTTCTCTAAAATGTAGTAGGCCGGTCAGGTAATTTCATTTATATTTCCCGTTTGATTTAAAATGCCAGTTTGCTACTTGGATGTTAATATTTTCTTTAAATGGACGCTCTAAACTCTTTACGTGACCTCAAAAGATTCATAGGCAGGATTTAAGGGAGACACAATTCATTTTCCTCAGCAGAAGAGTATTCACATTAAAAAAAAAGTATTTGTCGTATATAAATCAAATAAATAAAGTAGTCATAGCCACTTTCCAGAGCTACCATTAGCATGTTCCTGATTATAGTATCCAAATTCTTTAAACAGTCTTCCAGACAATTTGGCAGCTTCTGCCTACATTGGAATATACCGTGGAATTCTTCAAAAACAACCTGATTTGTTGCTGACTGGTTCCAAGTTAAATAGGTATAACTCTCTAAGAGAATATCAGGAATCCACATCACAGTGAAAATCCAGAAATTTATTAATAATAAGATTAAGGCAAATCTGAACTGCTTCACATGATACGACTTAACCAGTGCATCTTCAGCACTACAATCTCAATAGTTATCTGAAAAAATATATGTCCGCTTAGACTGGTGTTCATGGGTAAATGCAATTGCTGTTAGCTTTGCCTTCCAATGAGAAAAGGGTTTGCCAAAATAAACATTACTATTTCAGGAAAACACATTTATTTTCCAGAAACTGCCTTTGCCAAGGACTAATATAAGCAAATGTTAGAAGAGAAGTAAATGGGAACAGAAATTTGGATCCTTGTCTAAGCCAAATTCGTTATGAGGTAGTAAATAAAAAATCCAAGATATATAGCCGCTATCATATTTTAGTGTTTTCTTCCCAGGATTTTCACGGGTTCTTGCATATGTCATCAACCTGTCAGTTTCTCTTATGAGTACAGTTTGTAGTAAATGTTTATTTTCATGGGGCTGGCTTCTCCTGATACACTTCTGAATTACCACTTGCTTCTCAGAAAACATAAAATTATTTTAGTCTGAGGAAAGTGCAATTAGAAAAATGTCCTAGATTGGGCTGCCCTAAAATAATGGTTCCTGTGCAAGCAGTGTACTTGGGGCGTGAAGAAAACATTATAGGAAGTGAGGCGGGAAAAGAAAACAGCCAATTAAGAATGTTTATTAAGCAACTCACTATGTGAGCTTTTAAACGTAACCCCACTGGGAAAAGCCTAGAAGCCATCACAAAACACATGCTTCTGAGTTACCTGAGGCGTGAGCGAGTCTAAGAAATATTCTTGCGCCAAATCTCATGGGTGAGTGATTGAAGATTGCTCTTAGGGATGACTCTGAACATCCAGGTTGCCCCCTGGGTGGGCGAAGTGGGCACCTGTAGCCAGAGGAAGTCCTCAGGCGAAAAGATGCAGGGTTAGCCACTGGACATCCAGCTGATAGGCGTTAGTCTTAAGGGCTGGGGGGCCGTGGGGCCAAAAAGAAAGTTAACTGGCAAGGGATGAAGTGCTTATCCAACCCCCTGAAAATTATTTATTTATTGTAGGTGTTTTTTAATTTTTAAACTTTTTATTTTATATTGGAGTATGCCAAAAAATTGGGCTTCCTTGATAGTTCAGTAGATAAAGAATCCACCTGCAATACAAGAGACCCTGGTTTGATTCTTGGGTTATGAAGATCCCCTGGAGAAGGGATAGGCTACCCACTCTAATATTCTGGGCTTCTCTTGTGGCTCAGCTGGTAAAGAATCCACCTGCAATGTGGGAGACCTGGGTTCGATCTCTGGGTTGGGAAGATCCCCTGGAGAAGGGAAAGGCTACCCACTCCAGTATTCTGGCCTAGAGAATTCCATGGACTCCAGGGGGTCACAGAGAGTCAGATACGACTGAGCGACTTTCACACCAAAAATTATTTAAAACCTATGTGCTGTTCACTTCTAAGGACATAGAAAGTTAAAAATAGGCTATCTCATTTTAAATATGCTTATATTCCAATTTTACAGGTCAATAAACAGTGAGTCCTCAGTGAATAATGGGACCTCAGTGCTGGGTAGTTTGAGCCCATTCTCCTGTCACAACATGGGTCAGGATCTATACAAAATCAAACAATGGCTAGCAATCCTTTTGATTCAAACCATTTCACATCACTCGGATACAGTGTGTTACACAAATAAACAATACATGTTGTGATTTATTTAGACCTGGCCAGAAAATACAAAGAGCCACGTGTCAATTTTTCCGCTTTCTGTTCATTAGGATTTGAGGCCAGGAGACGTATCTGGCAAGAGGAACCTCTGGGAAAAGCAATCTGTGGACAAGGTCACTTCCCCCACTAAGGTAATCTACTGGGAGATTTGTTTTTCATGGGTTCATTTCCTACTGTATCCTGCAGTGTGAGGTCCCAGGGTCAAATGAGAAATAGCACTGATCCATAGAGTCTTGCCTGAGTAACCATCAGTTTCTAAAGACCTGTATATGGTATAGTGAAGGGCAGTGTCATGGAGCCTTCAGCATGGTAGGTTTGTCAGTTACACAAGGTAAATAGTCCAGATCTGTGAGATGGTTCCCGGACATTCTAGAAACACCATAGTGAAGAGAGCGTTGATCTATACCATGAAACTCTCTAAGACATTCTAAGTCCAGGTTTGAAGATCAGAATTTTCAGATTGCCCAGGGAAGAAACATCTCTCTCCCTGCAGGGTAGTTTGAAAGCTGCTTTCTGGAGCCATTCTAAGGGGTCGCATTGCCAGAAGCCTAGAACTCAAGGCTAATATGACAAAAAATTAAAATAACATCCAAAAGTTAGCAAAACTCGCTGCCATATGAAAACTAGCGGCTAAGGATGTTTGGATTTGTCTCTTTTTTCGTCTTCTGCTCATTCTTCATAAAAGGGACTCTAGACAATACCTAAATGATGCACAGAGTAAAAACAGGACCCCCTGTTGTAGCATTTTATTTCAAGTAATAATTCCAGTCTTCTCTCTTGGTAGAGGGAAAATTGTAAAAAGAAAAATCAGGGAGTGACAGTTAGTAAAATTAGGCTAGTCTGCTTATGGCCAGGGTAGAACTCCATACACAGAAGCACTTTTTTTTTTTCCAGTTTTACTTACTTGAGTTTTATTTTTTATTTTTTTACTTTACAATACTGTATTGGTTTTGCCATATATCAACATGGATCCACCATGGGTATACATAAGTTCCCACTCATGAACCCCCCTCCCACCTGCCTCCCCATACCATCCCTCTGGGTCATCCCAGTGCACCAGCCCCAAGCATCCTGTATCCTGCATCGAACCTAGACTGGCAATTCGTTTCTTATATGATATTATACATGTTTCAATGCCATTCTCCCAAATCATCCCGCCCTCTCCCTCTCCCACAGAGTCAAAAAGTCTGTTCTGTACATCTGCGTCTCTTTTGCTGTCTCGCGCTTTTTAAGCAGCTTAGGACTGAAGAACCTCTCAAAAGCATCTGAAGAATCACTACAATTCACAAAAGGGAAAGAATTGCTTCCTCTTTCCTACTTCTGTGTGCTGTTAAGTCTGAGTGTGTTACTCCACCTTCTCTATTAGTTCTCAGTTGTTACATTTTGGTAATAAAATCCACTGGCCCAGCCTTTCTACTTAAATGACTTTTAAATAAGCTTTCTAAATAATCACTAAATATATTAAAAATATCAGTAATAATTATCACCATTGCAAATCGCTAATATGTAATGAGCATACACTATATACAAGACACTGTTCTACCTTCCCAACCTACCTTATCTTATTTGACTCTCCAATCACCATTATTTATTTTATTTTTCAGTCACCATTACTATTATTAGCCTCATTTAGATCTGAGGGAAATGAGGCACAGAGAATTAAGTAACTTTCTCAAAGTCACACAGCGAACAAGGAGCAAAGCCTGGATTAAACTCAGGCAGTCAGATCTGAGCCTGCATTCTTAACCATTATACATGATGGGGGTTTTGTGAGAATTACATACTCAATAGAAAATATAACATTCTGAGTTTCTTATGCAATTTTCTCCTGGTAGAAGGGAAAAGAGTCATTTTTCAGTTGTTCTTTAAAAAAAAAAAAAAAAGAACTTTTGTTGGCCTAAGCCATTATGACCCTTCTAGGAAAGATCTTTCATAAATGACAGTCCAAATGTTTATATAGTCTCCTTTCTGAGTAGGAGATGTCAGCTGTCCATAGGCCATCGTCACAAGTTTAATAGATCCCCTCTGGACAGCATTCCTCTGAGCCAGTATTCTAGAAAGTAAAGATATGATCTGGGATGGTCAGATTCAGACAGCACCACTCACGTACACTACAACACAAACGGTACTCCCTGAAATTGTGCAACATTGTGATAAAGGGTAAGACTTCACACATACCAGCCCCTCCTCTTTGATCTAGACCATGAAACTCTTTCTACAGTAATAATAATAACAAAACCAGCAGGGCCAGAGCTGAGTTTATGAGGTAGCAAAGTAGACCAACTCCTTTGGGCCGAAACGTCAAACTCACTCGTGTCATGCAGTAATTCCTTTGAAATGAAACTATTTGAAATTGCAGACTCACAACAACTCAACATTGGTGAATACCTCAGCAAAGATTTTTATCAGCTAGCAGAAGAAAAGAAACGGTGTACAATAAGACCATGGATCAGACAAGTTTCTAGGGTAGGGGTGTATGATTAGGAAGTAGGAAATGAAAAAGCCGGAGAGAACTGAAGACAGGCCTAGTCCGCTTTACCATCATGCCTTGATTTGGCCTACACTGAGTCTTTCAGTCATGCATGCCTGTTTTGGGATGCATATCACAGAATCCTGGCCCTTATAGTAGAGTTTAAAAAAACACAACAACAAACCTCTTTGACCCTGAGTGCCATGAGCAAGGCTCCAGATCAAGATATGAAAAAGGAAATATAAAGAAGAAAAAAAGAGGAAAGCAAAAAAAACAAAGAGGAAAGGATAGACTGAAAGAAGAGGAGCATATTTAAATGAAATGCCAACAATCATCCTCCCTTTCATAAACATTTATTCCTGCCATATATGATTCTTTTTTTTCATTCTGACACAAAATGTCTAGCTGAAACACCATGGCCTGCCTGTTTAAAGCTTTCTTCTCTTAGCAGGTTTGAGACAGTTCAAGAAAGAACCCAAAGTAGCCGCTCAAGATGCTGGACCAGCTCAGTTGAAGAGGGCTAATTTGCTCTGTTTTATATTTATGTTGATTTACTAAATTGGGTTCATTTCCTTTTGTTTTGTTTTCCATTATCCCAGTAAACCCATGTATATTATCACTATATTTAATAATCACAGTCTAGAGATGTTCATGGTAAAAGTACTGCCTTTGCACAGGAGCCTGTTTCTAAAGAAACCCATGCTGTGAAATAGAGACTTTTCTACTGATCATCCTAACTCTGTGTCTGAACAGTGATACCAGCCACGTTGAAAGTCAACAAAAGGAGATCCGAGTTGGAAATTGCCTGAGGAATGTGCAGTATCCAGAAAAATGAAACCTAGTGGTTTAAAAAACAAACAGAAGTCATGTCATTTCTGCACTTTAGAATAAAGCATGGAAGAAATTATCTTATAGGCAATTATAACACTTTGTGAAAGTAACCCACTTCAGATTTGAGATACTGCAATAATGTTTGTCTTCAAAATAGAAAGATATACAGTTAAGGTATTACTTTTTTCATGTTGATGAATATATAAATTGGATTATGATGTTAGCTGACAGTGGTACTGATTTCTTTAGGTTGGTTGCTTTGTGGATTTCTTTGGTAGTGATAGTAAACCACATTTTAGATGACCCTGATCATGTATGTATGTGCATACACGTACACAAACACACTAATGGTAGAAAGCTTTTTTATGTGCTAGGCTATTATATTTAGCAGTATGTCCCTGTAACTAGCCAATATCACTGCTTTTTAAAAACTAAAAATCACAATATTATATTAATATTTCATATTTGCCAATAGAAACATGGCAGACTAGGTATCGATATGTTTCCAATGCTGGATAACCTATAAGAAAGAGAGATTCAAAGTGTCAAAATGCATTGACATTTGCTATAAAACATAGTAGTTAGTTTATAATTAAAAGCAATCTTGAAGTCCAGTGTGAATTGTACCAAATCTACCAAACTTAAAGCTTGCTCAGAACTTCACTCTTAAGAATCAAGTTCACAATAGATTGGCTGAAATGCTATCTGAGTTCTCTTCCTTCTCTGAANCCAGTTTTACTTACTTGAGTTTTATTTTTTATTTTTTTACTTTACAATACTGTATTGGTTTTGCCATATATCAACATGGATCCACCATGGGTATACATAAGTTCCCACTCATGAACCCCCCTCCCACCTGCCTCCCCATACCATCCCTCTGGGTCATCCCAGTGCACCAGCCCCAAGCATCCTGTATCCTGCATCGAACCTAGACTGGCAATTCGTTTCTTATATGATATTATACATGTTTCAATGCCATTCTCCCAAATCATCCCGCCCTCTCCCTCTCCCACAGAGTCAAAAAGTCTGTTCTGTACATCTGCGTCTCTTTTGCTGTCTCGCGCTTTTTAAGCAGCTTAGGACTGAAGAACCTCTCAAAAGCATCTGAAGAATCACTACAATTCACAAAAGGGAAAGAATTGCTTCCTCTTTCCTACTTCTGTGTGCTGTTAAGTCTGAGTGTGTTACTCCACCTTCTCTATTAGTTCTCAGTTGTTACATTTTGGTAATAAAATCCACTGGCCCAGCCTTTCTACTTAAATGACTTTTAAATAAGCTTTCTAAATAATCACTAAATATATTAAAAATATCAGTAATAATTATCACCATTGCAAATCGCTAATATGTAATGAGCATACACTATATACAAGACACTGTTCTACCTTCCCAACCTACCTTATCTTATTTGACTCTCCAATCACCATTATTTATTTTATTTTTCAGTCACCATTACTATTATTAGCCTCATTTAGATCTGAGGGAAATGAGGCACAGAGAATTAAGTAACTTTCTCAAAGTCACACAGCGAACAAGGAGCAAAGCCTGGATTAAACTCAGGCAGTCAGATCTGAGCCTGCATTCTTAACCATTATACATGATGGGGGTTTTGTGAGAATTACATACTCAATAGAAAATATAACATTCTGAGTTTCTTATGCAATTTTCTCCTGGTAGAAGGGAAAAGAGTCATTTTTCAGTTGTTCTTTAAAAAAAAAAAAAAAAGAACTTTTGTTGGCCTAAGCCATTATGACCCTTCTAGGAAAGATCTTTCATAAATGACAGTCCAAATGTTTATATAGTCTCCTTTCTGAGTAGGAGATGTCAGCTGTCCATAGGCCATCGTCACAAGTTTAATAGATCCCCTCTGGACAGCATTCCTCTGAGCCAGTATTCTAGAAAGTAAAGATATGATCTGGGATGGTCAGATTCAGACAGCACCATTCACATACACTACAACACAAACGGTACTCCCTGAAATTGTGCAACATTGTGATAAAGGGTAAGACTTCACACATACCAGCCCCTCCTCTTTGATCTAGACCATGAAACTCTTTCTACAGTAATAATAATAACAAAACCAGCAGGGCCAGAGCTGAGTTTATGAGGTAGCAAAGTAGACCAACTCCTTTGGGCCGAAACGTCAAACTCACTCGTGTCATGCAGTAATTCCTTTGAAATGAAACTATTTGAAATTGCAGACTCACAACAACTCAACATTGGTGAATACCTCAGCAAAGATTTTTATCAGCTAGCAGAAGAAAAGAAACGGTGTACAATAAGACCATGGATCAGACAAGTTTCTAGGGTAGGGGTGTATGATTAGGAAGTAGGAAATGAAAAAGCCGGAGAGAACTGAAGACAGGCCTAGTCCGCTTTACCATCATGCCTTGATTTGGCCTACACTGAGTCGTTCAGTCATGCATGCCTGTTTTGGGATGCATATCACAGAATCCTGGCCCTTATAGTAGAGTTTAAAAAAACACAACAACAAACCTCTTTGACCCTGAGTGCCATGAGCAAGGCTCCAGATCAAGATATGAAAAAGGAAATATAAAGAAGAAAAAAAGAGGAAAGCAAAAAAAACAAAGAGGAAAGGATAGACTGAAAGAAGAGGAGCATATTTAAATGAAATGCCAACAATCATCCTCCCTTTCATAAACATTTATTCCTGCCATATATGATTCTTTTTTTTCATTCTGACACAAAATGTCTAGCTGAAACACCATGGCCTGCCTGTTTAAAGCTTTCTTCTCTTAGCAGGTTTGAGACAGTTCAAGAAAGAACCCAAAGTAGCCGCTCAAGATGCTGGACCAGCTCAGTTGAAGAGGGCTAATTTGCTCTGTTTTATATTTATGTTGATTTACTAAATTGGGTTCATTTCCTTTTGTTTTGTTTTCCATTATCCCAGTAAACCCATGTATATTATCACTATATTTAATAATCACAGTCTAGAGATGTTCATGGTAAAAGTACTGCCTTTGCACAGGAGCCTGTTTCTAAAGAAACCCATGCTGTGAAATAGAGACTTTTCTACTGATCATCCTAACTCTGTGTCTGAACAGTGATACCAGCCACGTTGAAAGTCAACAAAAGGAGATCCGAGTTGGAAATTGCCTGAGGAATGTGCAGTATCCAGAAAAATGAAACCTAGTGGTTTAAAAAACAAACAGAAGTCATGTCATTTCTGCACTTTAGAATAAAGCATGGAAGAAATTATCTTATAGGCAATTATAACACTTTGTGAAAGTAACCCACTTCAGATTTGAGATACTGCAATAATGTTTGTCTTCAAAATAGAAAGATATACGGTTAAGGTATTACTTTTTTCATGTTGATGAATATATAAATTGGATTATGATGTTAGCTGACAGTGGTACTGATTTCTTTAGGTTGGTTGCTTTGTGGATTTCTTTGGTAGTGATAGTAAACCACATTTTAGATGACCCTGATCATGTATGTATGTGCATACACGTACACAAACACACTAATGGTAGAAAGCTTTTTTATGTGCTAGGCTATTATATTTAGCAGTATGTCCCTGTAACTAGCCAATATCACTGCTTTTTAAAAACTAAAAATCACAATATTATATTAATATTTCATATTTGCCAATAGAAACATGGCAGACTAGGTATCGATATGTTTCCAATGCTGGATAACCTATAAGAAAGAGAGATTCAAAGTGTCAAAATGCATTGACATTTGCTATAAAACATAGTAGTTAGTTTATAATTAAAAGCAATCTTGAAGTCCAGTGTGAATTGTACCAAATCTACCAAACTTAAAGCTTGCTCAGAACTTCACTCTTAAGAATCAAGTTCACAATAGATTGGCTGAAATGCTATCTGAGTTCTCTTCCTTCTCTGAAAACTAAAGACAAGAATCTTAGTGACAAAATTGTACAGCTTGGAATTCCATAAATAAGTGTACTAAGACCAACTTTGACTAATCTCTGGAAGCAGAAAAGTAAGCAAAAGCCACTATTTAGGAGTCCTGACCTACTTACATCTTTAACATCTTTTTAGTTAAACTTTGCTACCTTTATTAGTCATTGGTACTTGCCATACGTTGATAATGTGCTGACCTTTCAAAAAACTATATGGTTTTATCTTTTTCCCCAAGAGTCTGTCAACTCATCTGTACACACACAGTCTGGATATCAGATCTTCTTTTAGCTGATATGCATTCATCTATTCTTCACAATAAATATGAGTACTCCAGTGTCTTGGCAATATGTTCTAGCATAGAGCTATACATATAGTGTAGTTCTATAAACCTATACCTCATGACTTACCAAAGTTATCTTAGTATCCATTCCTACCACAATAAGGGAGCCTCCCAAATGACCCTTTTCTAATCCACAGTGTTCCCTGGGGGAGCTTGCCAGGGTAGGGCTGGCATGAGGAATGACTAGCGCCTTCCAGAGGCTCTTCTCCTCGAAAATCAATAGAGTTGTTGACTCCTCTAGCTTTTAGCACACCTGGGCCAAAGAAAGTAAAGCCAGCAATATTGCACATGTCACCCACCCATGACAGAGTAGACATGAGTCTACGATAAGATGAACTAGAATTCACATGCAGTGCCTGAGTTTGCACTGACTCCCACGACTGGAGTGAAATGGATCAAAGTTTGAATTACGGCCTATGGCGAGATAAAGTTTCTTTGTTGTACTTTTGAATAAGAGCTTCTCCTGATCACTGTTATATATTTTTTCTAGAACGTCTAAAGTTAAGAAGAGAATATATCGATTGATCCTGACTTTTATTCCAGTATTTGGATGGAATAACTTTTAGGGTAGATTTTTGTTCGGTTTGAATTTAATTTTTTAAAAAAGAAATTCCTTGTTTACTTGTTTGATTACAGTTCTCTTTGTTATCTTTTTAAGAGATAAACCTGCAAGGTGACTAGCATGTTCTGTGAATCTGCCATTCCTAAAAATTCTATCAACACAATATTTTTCACTGGTAATTGATCGCTGCAATAAATATATATTGTGAAAATGCATCCACAATAAATGGAACTCCTCCAAATGTCTTTGCCTCACTTGTTTTATATACTAGATTGATTACAAGAGTTCTATCTGATGTAATAAAGATGATGGCATAGCAAAATGTGTACTTCAGGTTGAGTCTTGGATTCATTTTTTAAGGAAGAAAGCCATTTCATATTTTTAGATACTTATTACAAGCAGTTTTTCAACAGAACATTAAGAATTGCTCTGATTGGGACAACTGATCAAACATATATGGAAAGTTTGAAAAGAGGGATTAAAAACTTTTTCTTAAAAAAAAAAAAATTGTCAAATGTTCCTTCCTCCTCCTTCTCATTCCCCGCGTTGTCACAAGTCATTGCTCTTGCTTCTACGGTGGCAGTATTGTTTTCTCAAAGGCAGTGTCTTTTATAGTAGAAATACCCATTTAATATATACTATTTGTCTATAAAATACTATTTGCAAGGCACTGGTGATTATATTTAAATCCAAAGATATTTTTTCATAGCAGTTTTATATATTTAAGTAGCACTACTTGAAATCCGAGGCTTGTCTTACAAAGGTTTTATGTATTTATTTGTATTGTTTTGACTGTGTCGGGTCTTCATTGCTGTGCGCGAACCTTCTGCAGTTGTGGCATTCAGGCTTCTCATTGCAGAGTGTGGACTCAAGCACACGCGGGCTCAGTTGCCCCATGGCATATGGGATCTTAGTTTCCCCCACCAGGGATTGAACCTGTGTCCCCAGCATTGGAAGGTGGATTCTTAACCACTGCACCACCAGGGAAGTCCCATCATAAAGGTTTTAAATTGTGAGTCCAGAGGCTCTGAACAGTCCCCATCAGTCCTATTCATAAGACTGATAAAGAGTTAACAAACTACTGTAACTTAAAAACATCTAGTACTTTTGACATCTCCATCCTAATAAGAAGGGCTCTAAGTTTAGACAAGAAGATAGTTATCATCAAAGTCTATTACAAAATTCAGCAGTGAAAAGCATACAGCCTGTAGTACTAGGGATGGGTCAAAATTAGTCCTACAATGTGCATATTCAGGGTTTGAGCTCAAAGATGTTACAGTCTTGTGTGTGATGTAGAAACAGGTCTGTATTAGGGAGTTTTTTCTACTCTTGCTTGCATGTGTGTTCCAAGTAGAAAGATGGATAAGATCTCATGACCCTAAACATATCTTCTTCCACAGGAGTAAGGAGATGGCCTAATAAGGTCCTGATTTGAGTTCTGTGTCTATTTGTGTTCAAGCTTATTAATCATGTTGTCCAAACAGTCTATATCCTTACTAATCTTTTGTTCCTTTCTTCTGGCTATGACTGAATAAGGAATGTGAAATTCTCCCCCTATTATTATGGATTTGTCTATTTCTACTTGTGAATATGTTAATTTTGCTTTCCTATTTTAAGCTCATGGTTTTGGCGCAAACAGAAATCTGGAATCATTTTCCAAGTGAATTGAATTGTTTTAGTATTATAAAGTGCGTGTGCCTACTAAGCTACTTTGGTCTTGTCCAACTCTTTGCGACCCAATAGATTGTAGCCCACCAGGCTCTTCTGTCCATGGAATTCTCCAGGGAAGAATACTGGAATGGGTTGCCATGCCCTCCTCCATGGGAAACTTCCTGACCCAGGGATTGATTGAACTGTGTCTGCATTGGCAGGCAGGCTTTTTACTAGTAGCACCACAATTATGAAGTGACACTCTAATTATAGCAAAGATTTTTGCCTTAAAGTTTATTTTTTCTATTTTTAACATTGCTACCATGGCTTTCTTTTGGTTAGCACTTGCAGGTGGCTCAGTGGTAAAGAATCTGCCTGCCAATGCAGGAAACACAGGAGATGCCGTTCAATCCCTGGGTCAGGAAGATCCCCTGGAGTAGGAAATGGCAACCCACTCCAATTTTCTTGCCTGGAGAATCCCATGAACAGAGGAGCCTAGTGGGCTGCAGTCTATGGGGTCACAGAGTCAGATACGACTAAGCAACTGAGACTTGGCAACTACTAACTTTACTTCTACCCTTTACTTTTTTCTTTTTAATTTCACTGCCTCAACGATTAGTTTTAGTTTTTGGTCTCTTTTATTTTTCAACTTTTTTAATTGGAGTAGCTTTACCATGTTGTGTTAGTTTCTGCTATGAAGCAAGGTGAATCAGCCACCTGTGTACATCCATTCCCTCTTCCTTGGATTTCCGTCCCATTTAGGTTACGACACAGCATTGAGTGGAGTTCTCTGTGCTGTGGTCAGTTCTCGACTCTTTTATTTTCAACCTTTGTGTGTGTGGTGTGTGTGTATCTGATATATAACTTTCTCTACCCCTTTACTATCAACATTTGTATATCTTTAGTTTTAGATACACATTCACTTAGCCTGGTATCCATGGATAAATGCAATTGCTATTAGCTTTGGCTTCCTAATGAGAAGAGAGTTTGCCAAAATAAGCATTATTATTTCAGTAAAACACATTTATTTTCTACAAAATACCTTTGCCAAGTACTAATAGAAGCAAGTGCTGGAAGAAAAGTAAGTGGAAACAGAAGTTTGGATCCTTATGCAAGCCAAATTCATTACGAGGTAGTAAATAAAGAATCACCATTCTAACCTCTGTTCCCCGTAATTCCTCACAAGAGATTGCTATTTCCTAGGAGCATGCCTTGAAGACAGCCCCCTGTCAAGGGGCAAGTTGGGGCCACCATGCTCCTCTTGAAGCACACGGACAAAGAACAATAACAGCACTGCAGACCAACAATGCAGACTGCAGCTTGGCCCAGTGATGGGATATCTGCCCTTACCCCAGCCCTGAATCATCCTCCCATGACAAGGAACTAGCACTTAGAAGAAAGAGGGGATGAATGCAAATAGTAAAACATCACTTCCCTCTCACTTTCTAAGTCACTAGAGCTAGGGACAGATTTGGGAGTTAATGAGGAGGACACCGAATCAAGTTGAAATTGAAGTGTAACATGTACTGAATATCAAATATCAGATAACCCTAGGAGCTTCCAGGATCCGTACGGCTTCCTCAGCCAAAAGATGACAAGGCCTCTACAGCCACATAACCACTGACTTCTGTGATGTCATAAATAACTGATTACCCTAGCCACCTCATCTTCTCATTTAAGTCTCTGCTCAAAATGATATAACCACACAGAATAAATCACATTCCTAACACAATTTGCATTTGGCCAGATGTTGCTAAAGTGACCTTAACTCCTGATTGCCAAGCCAATAACTATACCTTTTGGACTACTGTTTTGGTTTTTCTTTTCTTACTATTGCCTTTTATACTGCAGGCTTAGAGGAGATGAATCCTTCCAAAAATTGGAGGAGGAAAAGTTCATGCACAGGTAAAGCTGCCTTCCTAGGAAGCAGAAGCTGCTCCATGTGGAGCATATCCCTTAACTCTGATAAGATCATAGACAGGGGGAACAAAAATTCAATGTGCCATAATTGACCTTTGCGTTTAAGTTTACTCCTTCCACTTTAACTTGAAGGCAAAGAATTTCATTTTCACTATATTCTACTGTCTAGAATAGGAGAGTATTGGAGAAGGCACTGGCACCCCACTCCAGTACTCTTGCCTGGAAAATCCCATGGATGGAGGAGCCTGGTGGGCTGCAGTCCATGGGGTCGCTAAGAGTCAGACACGACTGGAGCGACTTCACTTTCACGTTTCACTTTCATGCATTGGAGAGGGAAATGGCAACCCACTCCAGTGTTCTTGCCTGGAGAATCCCAGGGCGAGGGAGCCTGGTGGGCTGCCATCCATGGGGTCGCAAAGAGTCGGACATGACTGAAGCAACTTAGCAGCAGCAGCAGCAGAATAGGAAAGTAAGTTTTTCTTAAAAAAAAAAAAAAAAAGNGGGTCGCTAAGAGTCAGACACGACTGGAGCGACTTCACTTTCACATTTCACTTTCATGCATTGGAGAGGGAAATGGCAACCCACTCCAGTGTTCTTGCCTGGAGAATCCCAGGGCGAGGGAGCCTGGTGGGCTGCCATCCATGGGGTCGCAAAGAGTCGGACATGACTGAAGCAACTTAGCAGCAGCAGCAGCAGAATAGGAAAGTAAGTTTTTCTTAAAAAAAAAAAAAAAAAGCTAAAAAGCAACAGGTGCTCAAGGAAATCATTTTAAATTTATTTGGGGAAGAAAGAGGTCCTAATGAAACCTCTTTCCCTAAAATGTAGTGACTCCAGCTAAACCAGCAGTCTCCTACCTTTTTGTCACCAGGAACTAGTTTTGTGAAAGGTAGTTTTTCCACAGACCAGGGGTAAGGGGTGATTTGGGGATGATTCAGGCACATTACATTTATTTTGTACTTTTGGCTCAGATGGTAAAGAATCTTCCTGTAATGTGGGAGGCATAGGTTCAATCCCTGGGTTGGAAAGATCCCCTGGAGAAGGGAATGGCTACCCACTCCAGTATTTTTGCCTGGAGAATTCCATGGACAGTGGAGCCTGGTGGGCTATAGTCCATGGGGTCACAAAGAGTCAGACACAACTGAGTGACTTTCACTTGACTTTATTTCTGTTATTATAATATGAGCTCCACCTTAGGTCATCAGGCATTAGATTCCATAGGTGGGGGACCCCTGGGCTAAACAGTACTGCCTAGTATAATTCATAACATGGTCTTCTCTCAGAACCATTGTACTTGCTGATTCTCTTGCCTGCTAAGTCTCCCTGTAGACATCCACGTGGCTCATCCCTTTCCTTGCCTCAGGTCTCTGCTCAAAAGTCTGTTCAGAGGGACTTTCCTGGACTGCTCATCAAGAGAGCCACACCTACTGTGGCCCAACCAGAGTACTCCCTGTGCGCTTTAATTTTCCATTTTATTTCTCTCCACGCCAATTATTATCACCTGGGTGCTTTTTTTTTTTTTAACACCACTCTTATGGCAGAAAGTGAAGAACTAAAAAGCCTCTTGATGAAAGTGAAAGAGGAGAATGAAAAAGTTGGTTTAAAACTCAACATTCAGAAAACTAGGATCATAGCATCCAGTCACATCATTTCATGGCAAATAGATGGGGAAGCAGCAGAAACAGTGGCAGATTTTATTTGGGGGAGCTCCAAAATCACTGCAGATGGTGACTGTAGCCATGAAATTAAAAGACACTTGCTCCTTGGATGGAAAGTTATGATCAACCTAGATAGCATATTAAAAAGCAGAGACATTACTTTGCCAACAAAGGTCCATCTAGTCAAAGCTATGGTTTTCCCAGTAGTCATGTATGGATGTGAGAGTTGGATTATAAAGAAAGCTGAGTGCCGAAGAATTGATGCGTTTGAACTGTGGTGGTGAAGACTCTTGAGAGTCCTTTGGCCTGCAAGGAGATCCAACCAGTTCATCCTAAAGGAAATCAGTCCTGGATGTTCATTGGAAGGACTGATGCTGAAGTTCCAATACTTTGGCCACCTGATGTGAAGTGCTGACTCATTGGAAAAGACCCTGATGCTGGGAAAGATTGAAGGTGGGAGCAGAAGGGGACGACAGAGGATGAGATGATTGGATGGCATCATTGACTCAATGGACATAAGTTTGAATAACTCCGAGTGTTGGCGATGGACAGGGAAGCCTGGCGTGCTGCAGTCCATGGGGGCGCAAAGAGTCAGACACGATTGAGCGACTGAACTGATTAGTCTGTCTTCTCCCAGTCAGGACATAAGCTCTACAAGGAATATCTGTTTTATTCCCCGCAAAAACCTTCCACGGGGAACAATCCCTGGCAAGTAGTAGGGATTGAATAAATACTTGTTTAATTAATGAAAGAATGAGTAAAAACAACTTTTAAAGTTTTTGATTTTTATTACGCACTAAAATTTTTTTCTGTAGGATCACTTGAAATACGATTGTGTAAACATTTGAACTAAAGATCTTGAGACCTAAGTTCTATCCATTTCTTGTGTAACCTGGTTAGATCATCTCTTGGAGTTTCACCTTGTGTGTGTTGACACTATGGCTTGTGATCTCGAGTCTAAAATCCAACACAAAATAGATTCCATATATAAAAACTGTCTATGCATGTCATCTTTAGTAACATGTCTGACCTCTAATACTTCAGCCACCTGATGGGAAGAGCTGACTCATTTGAGAAGACCCTGATGCTGGGAAAGATTGAGGGCAGGAGAAGGGGACGACAGAGGATGAGATGGTTGGATGGCATCACCGACTCAATGGACACGGGGTTGGGTGGACTCCGGGAGTTGGTGATGGACAGGGAGGCCTGGCGTGCTGCAGTTCGCAAATAGTCGAACACGACTAAGCTGGTGTGCTGCAGTTCATGGGTTTGCAAATAGTCGGACACAACTGAGCGAGTGACCTGATGACATAAGGCCAGGTACAGGTATAAAGGGCTATTNACGGGGTTGGGTGGACTCCGGGAGTTGGTGATGGACAGGGAGGCCTGGCGTGCTGCAGTTCGCAAATAGTCGAACACGACTAAGCTGGTGTGCTGCAGTTCATGGGTTTGCAAATAGTCGGACACAACTGAGCGAGTGACCTGATGACATAAGGCCAGGTACAGGTATAAAGGGCTATTATTTTCCAAGAAAGTGTGATCTAATAATGTGCTCTATTTTCTGGAAGGGCCAATCTTCCAAACCTCCAACTTCAAAAAGTTGTTATTTTTTGGAGACTGACAATATTTAACCACACATGATTAATCTATTTCCATGTTTAAGCTATTGCTTTGCTCTTTATTCTACGGTGAAACTTGCTATGGTCCATCATCTCCATTTCTACAATATTACAAATCTCATGACACATAACGCCTCATGCAGGCACCAAAGTTTTTTTGTTTTCTTTTTTTTTTTCAGCTGTACTTGGAAAACTATTCATCCAGTAAGCTAAACACCAGGGGAAAAATCAAGATTGAATATACAGGAATAATGACTAAGTCTGTTATGGGAAGATCATATTTAATTAGATGAAACAGTACATGTAATGTGATTTGCATAATGTCCTCCGTACCATTGTTGTCGCTGTTTAGTCCCTACGACGTGTCTGAGCCATTTCCCACCCCGTGGACTGTAGCCCGCTGGACTCCTTTGTCCATGGGATTCTCCAGGCAGGAATACTGAAGTGGGTTGCCATTTCCTTCTCCAGGGGATCTTCCAGACCCAGGGATTGAACTTGCGTCTCCTGTATTGGCAGGCGGATTCTTTATTCACTGAACCATGATTATTATTCTTAAAGATTCGCTGAGCTGATAATCTCGAGACTTCACCCTGGTATACCTCTGAGTCTTCTATCAAACATTTAATAAGAAAAGTCTCATTTTCCAAATCCAATAAAGATTATTGGACACATAACTGTGCAAAAGGCAACTCAGTGTGGCTACAAATAAAGTTCATCAAAGCACAAGCCTTAACCAGTCTGCTCCACTGTCTCCTCGGAGAAGGGAAAAGGCAGACAGCTGAGGTGCAGCACCGTGGGAGCAAACACTTTCCTTCTTCCGCCCCTATAATTTCTTGCTAGCCACCTTCCCGCAGCCAAAGGCACTTCGACGCCTGTGCGTCTCTCCCTAGCTCCCGTCATCTTTAGCGCTTTCCCTTTTAGTTCCGTTCAGTTCAGTTCAGTCCCTCAGTCAGTCGTGTCTGACTCCCCGCGACCCCATGGACTGCAGCACAGCCAGGCCTCCCTGTCCATCACCAATTCCCGGAGCTTACTCAAACTTAAGTCCATTGAGTCGGTGATGCCATCCAAGTACAGCTTTCCCTTTACTTCAGCTGAAATGCAGCGTAGCTAGGTCTGCCCGAGGTCTCGCGAGGGTGACCCCCGTTGCCCTGGTAACGAGTGCGGAACGCCTCGAGGTGAAGGGCGTGGCGGAGCGTTTTATCCAGTGTCTGGGCTGTTGGCGTCTGGGGCAGAGCTGCGCCTCCCGGCACGGAAGAGGCGGCTGGCCGGGCCGCGGGACGACTGACCTGGCCGGGAGACGCGGGGCGAGGGGGAGGTGGCCGCGACGGGACAGGGAAGTGCCGAGGAGGACAGTGCCTAAGGGGATAGATAGCGCCCGAGAAAATGTGCCCTTCCCCCCACTGCTGGGTCGCGAAGTGAGTGTGGGAGGAACATTGGGCCCCCCGGGAATTGTGGCTTCCCTGTCCATCCAGCCGAGGAAGTTGTTCCTGCCCGGAAGGCCCCCGCGCGACTGGGCGGGGCGGTGCCGGCTGTGTCGCTTCTAAGGTAGAAGACGCGCGCGGAGTCGCCTGTGTCTGTGGCGTCCCTGCCGCTCAGGGTTTACCCTGCAGCAGGTTGGTGCGCCTATTTTCACGTAAAAAGACAAAACCAAGATTTATACCAGTTTAGTTTTCCAAAATTGGAGTTGTGGTCCCCAAACGGAACCTTTAGTCTCTTTACTACTGAAGTTATCACCCATAAGACAGACTTCTCTTGTATTCGTAGTTTTTCCGCTCTGGAGCTTGGGCTTTATATAGTCCACGCTCTAAAACCCTTTTTGTAGAAAAGAGCGTGAACCAGTAGTTTCAAAATTAGTAAACTCCTTTAGTTTCTCAAAAATAGACTCTTGACAAGCGATTACCATTTAAGAGAATACTCGCATAGGGAGGATTAATGGTCGTTGTCAGTACAGCCCTCTGATAACGATTGAAATGCCAGTAAGACTTACAACCGAATATTTAGAACAGACAGTATCTACAGATTCTCAACCAAAATACAGAGAATAAAAGCCTATTTTCATTTGAAAAATTACGCAGAAAAAATATTAACTCTATTGTTGAAACTCAATGCCTGAATCAGTAATTGTAAATTTTCTTTGATTCATGATTTTTTTTTAATGCCTCAGGCTCATTCTGAACTTTCTATTGCTGTATGGTATTTAATTGTAAATAGAGGATGTAAATGATTTGGCTTCGTACTCTGAAAATTCCGTTTTCAATTATTTACTTGTTTTTTCTTTTGTGATTTTTGTCTGTAATAAAAATAGAAAATGTATTTAAATATTTGAAATTAAAGCTTTAATTAGCTGTGTCCTAATATAGAGAAACCTTTTGTCAATATTAATTGAATATATTTGGGGGTAAACATTTAATGTGTGCTTAAAAAGAAAACTGCCAAACAAGTTCCTTACAAATTGTTTTACAGCCGACCTACATAATAAAAGAAATTTCGAGCCAGATATTGGAAGAGATGTCAGAAGATTCAGAAAAGGAAGACTATTCAGACAGAACAATCAGTGATGAAGATGAATCAGTATGTTTTTCTCAACTTTATCCTACTTAAAACTTGTTATAAAATAGAAATTCCCAATAAACATGTTATAAATTCAATTGACTAACAATCAGTTGGATACTTAAATCACTTGTCACTGAAGTTGGGAAATAAATTGACTGAAAGCAAAGCTGTTACTGTGTGCAGTATGCCCTGTGTAAAAAGAGAATCTATATTGGGTTTTTTTTGAGAAAGTATTTTGGGTAAGACTTCTCTGAGTTATCTTAATAGTAGGACCTCCTATTTCTAAACCTGTTGTGTGTCACCATAATAGGTTTCATGTGGCAGTGATGTACCAAAAGTACATAGAGGAAGAGAGTGGGGAGGGGAGAAACAGTAGTTTCTCTTTCTAAANTATTGGGTTTTTTTTGAGAAAGTATTTTGGGTAAGACTTCTCTGAGTTATCTTAATAGTAGGACCTCCTATTTCTAAACCTGTTGTGTGTCACCATAATAGGTTTCATGTGGCAGTGATGTACCAAAAGTACATAGAGGAAGAGAGTGGGGAGGGGAGAAACAGTAGTTTCTCTTTCTAAACAAAATAGTTTAGCAGAGTTAAAAATATTTCTTCTGGTTCCAGCAGATATTTCTAAGAAATTCCCTTCATATTTTAGTAAAGTATAAATTATCTATGTAAGTTAAGGTCCCAAAATAAACTGCGCAAATGAGGTATAATCCATTAAGTCCACGGCTTTCTGGGTTTCTTGTCTTTCTTCCATTTTCCGGTTAATTTTATATTGAATTTGAGTTGTTTTGCCAGGTTTATCAAGAATCTTTAAACTATTTCTTCTCTACAATCATTAATATGGCCTTGCCTGTGGAAGAAGAGAAATAAAAGATGAAAACTTTGTTTCAGGATATTCAAAGTGTTGGGTGATTTGAGACCAACAGCTGATAGTAATCCTTTTTCATTTATTAAAGATTAATGACACACTCAGTTCTAAACATTAAGATGTAAAATATTTCTGGATTGGAAAGCTGTTTTTAAAATAGAAACATTTTAAAATTCTCTTGTTTTAGGATGAGGATACCTTTATGAAGTTTGTAAATGAAGACATCCATCAGTGTGCACTTTTAACAGGTTTGAAGTTATTCATATATTCTCCCTTCTCTTTCTGATAAGACCTTAAGTAGATGAAAAATGAGAGAAAGCTAGAAAAAAAGTCAGTGAATAACACAGGAATGATTATTCTGTTATTGGTAAGGAAAGATGTATTTTTAATAAGAGTATTTTGGAGTTTGAACATTTTTTTAAAATTGCAGTATAGGTGGTTTACAATATTCTGTCTCAGGTATACAGAAAAGTGACTCAGTTATATATATATAAATATGTATAGTTTTTCACATTATTTTCCATTATAGGTTATTAGAAGATAATCTAATTGCCTGTGTTATTCAGTAAAGCCTTGTTTTTATCTATTTTATGTATAGTAGGTTGTTAATCCCATACTCCTAATTTATCCCTCCCCCTTCCTTTCCCCTGCGATAACCATAAATTTGTTTTCTGTGTCTGTAAATCTGTTTGTATTGTTTTTTAGATTCCACATATAAATTATATTGAAGTTTGTCTTCCTCTAACTTACTTCACAGGTATTTTAAAAAATGATACAAATGAACTTATTTACAAAACAGAAATAGACTGATAGATTTTTGAAAACAAAGATGTTTACCACAGGAGAAATGTAGGGGAAGGATAAATAAGGAACTTGGGCTTACATACATACAGGTATAATGTTCTCAAGGTCCATCCATGTATTTTTGAGGTCCATATTGTTGCAAATGGCCATATCCCATTCATTTTTATGGCTGAGTAATATTTTATTACATATATGTATCTGTATACAATACCTCTTAAATCAGTCATCTACTGATGGGGACTTGGGTAGCTTCCAAGTCTAGGCTATTGTAAATAGTGCTGCTATGAACATTGGAATGCATGTCTCTTTTTTAATTAGAGTTTTAGTTATTCCTGGATATAAATCCCAGGAAGGGGATTGCTGGATCATATGGCAGTTCTATTTTTAGCTTTTTAAGAAACTTCCATACTGTTTTCCATAATGGCTGCACCAATTTACATTCCTACCAACAGTGTATAAGCGTTCCCTTTTCTCCACACCCTCTCCAGCTTTATTCTTTGCAGACTTTTTGATAGTCATTCTGACCTGTGTTAGGTGATAACCTCATTGTTCTTTTGATTTACATTTCCCTAATATTATCAGTGGTGAGCCTCTTCCTGTACCTGTTGGCCATCTCTGTGTCTTCTTTGGAAAAATATCTATTTAAGTCTTCTGTTAATTTTTTGACTAGATTGTTTGGGATTCTTTTTGTTTGTTTTAAAATTTTATTGGAAAATTTTATTGTAATAAAATTTTATTGGAATTGATTTATAGTGTTGTGTTAGTATCAGGTGTGCAACAAAGTGATTCAGTAATACATATACATATATTCATTTCTTTTTCAGATCCTTTTCTCATAAAGTTTATTACAGAATATTGAGTAGAATTCCTTGTGTTATACAGTAGGTCCTTGTTGGTTATCTTACCTTATACATGGTGCGGTCTGTATGTAACCACAGGTTTCTTATTTATCCCTTCCCCACAACATTTCCCCTGTGATTACCATGTTTGTTTTCAAAATCTATCAGTCTATTTCCATTTCATAAATAAGTTTGTTTGTATCATTTTTAAAAATTAGACTCCATATATTGGTGATACATATGATATTTGTCTTTGTCTGACTTACTTCACTTAGTATAATAATATCTAGGTCCATCCATGTTGCTACAAATGACATTATTTTGTTCTTTTTTATAGCTGAGTGATAATTCCATTGTACATATGTACCACATCTTACCCATTCCTCTGTAAGTGGACGTTTAGGTTGCTGTCATGTCTTGGCTATTGTAAATAGTACTGAAATGAACATTGGGGTGCATTATCTTTTCGAATTATGGTCTTCTCTGCAAATATGCCCAGGAGTGGGATTGCCAGATCATGGTGGTGGTATTGTCCAGTTACTAAGTCAAACTCTTTGTGACCCCATGGACTAGAGCCTGCCAGGCTTCCTTGTCCTTCACTACCTCCCAGAGTTTGCTCAAATTCATGTCCATTGAGTTGATGATGCTGTCTAACCATGTCATCTTCTGCCACCCACTTCTCCTTTTGCATTCAGTCTTTCTCAGCATCAAAGTCTTTTCCAATGGGTTGACTCTGCATCAGGTGGCCAAAGTATTGGCGCTTCAGCTTCAGTCCTTCCAATGAATATTCAGGGTTGATTTCCTTTAGGATTGACTAGCTTGATCTCCCTGTGGTTGAATGGATTCTCAAAACTCTTCTCTAATACAATTTAAAAACATCAGTTCTTTGATGCTCAGCTTTCTTTATGGTCCAACTCTCACATCCATATTGACTACTGGAAAAACCATAGCTTTGACTAGATGGACCTTTGAGGGCAAAGTGATGTCTTTGCTTTTTAATACGCTGCCTAGGTTTGTCATAGCTTTCCTTCCAAGGAGCAAGTCTTTTAATTTTATGGCTGTAGTCACTATCCACAGTGATCTTAGAGCCCAAGAAAATAAAATCTGTCACTGTTTCCACTTTTCCCCTTCAATTTGCCATGAAGTGATGGGACTGGATGCCATGATCTTAGTTTTCTGAATGTTGAGTTTTAAGCCAGCTTTTTCACTCTCCTCTTTCACCCTTATTAAGAGGCTCTTTAGTTCCTCTGCATTTTCTGCTATTAGAGTAGTATCATCTGCATATCTGAGGTTGTTAATATTTCTTCTGTCATTCTTGATTCCAGCTTGTGGAAAATCCCAACCTGGCATTTTGCATGATGTACTCTGCATGTGTGCATGCTAAATCATGTGTGCTAAGTCACTTGAGTCATGTCTAACTCTTTGCAACCCTGTGGACTGTAGCCCATCAGGTTCCTCTGTCCATTGGATTCACACAAGAATGCTGGAGTGGGTTGCTATGCTCTTCTCCAGAAGATCTTCCTGACCCAGGGATGAAACTCATATCTCTTACAGTCTCCTGCATTGACAGGCAGGTTCTGTACCACTGGCACATATAAATTAAATAAACAGGATGATAATATACAGCCTTATCATACTCCTTTCCCAGTTTTGAACCAATCAGTCATTCTGTGTAAGGTTCTAACTGTTGCTTCTTGACCCTCATACAGATTTCTCAGGAGACAAGTAAGGTGATTTGCTATCTCCATCTCTTTAAGAATTTTCCAGTTTATTGTTATCTACACAGTCAATGGCTTTAGTGTAATCAATGAAGTAGATGTTTTTCTGGAAATCCCTTGCTTTCTTTATGATCCAGTGAATGTTGGCAGTTTGATTTCTGGTTCCTCTGCCTCTTCGAAACCCAGCTTGTACATCTGGAAGTTCTCAGTTCATGTACTGCTGAAGCCTAGCTTGAAGGATTTTGAGCATAATCTTACTAGCATGTGAAATGAGCACTAATGTGCAGTAGTTTGAACAGTCTTTCATACTGTCCTTCTTTGGAATTGAAATGAAAACTGAGCTTTTCCAGCCCTTTGGCCACTGCTGAGTTTTCTAAAAATGCTGACATATTGAATGCAGCTCTTTAACAGCATTATCCTTTAGGATTTTAAATAGTTTAGCTGGAATTCCATCACCTCCACTAGCTTTGTTCATGGCAATGCTTCCTAAGGCCCACTAGACTTCACATTCCAGGATGTCTGGCTCTAGGTGAGTGAGCGACCACACCATCATGGTTATCTGGGTCATTAAGACATTTTTTTATATAGTTCTTCTGTGTATTCTTGCCACCTCTTCTTAATACCTTCTGTTGCTGTTAGGTCCTTGCCATTTCTGTCATTTATTGTGCTATCCTTGCATGAAATGTTCCCTTGATATCTCCAGTTTTCTTGAAGAGCTCTCTCTTTCCCATTCTGTTGTTTCCCTCTACTTTCTTGCAGTGTTCATTTAAGGCTACCTTATCTCTCCTTACTGTTCTGCTCCATTTTTTCTAAGGGATTCTTGCCCACGGTAGTAGACATAATGGTCACCTGAATTAAGTTCGCTCATTCCCATCCATTTTAGTTTACTGATTCCTAAGATGCTGATGTTCACTCTTGCCATCTCCTTCTTCACCATGTTCAATTTACCTTGATTTGTGGACCTAATATTCCAGATTCCTATGTAATATTGTTCTTTACAGCATAGGACTTTACTTTCACCATCACAAACATCCACAGCTGAGTGTTGTTTCTGCTTTGGCCTGCTGCTTCAATCTTTCTGGAGCTATTAGTAATTGCCCTCGGCTCTTCCCCAGTAGTATATTGGACACCTCTCAACCTGACAGGCTCACCTTCCAGTGTTGTATCTTTTTGCCTTTTCATACTGTCCATGGGTTTCTCCAGGCAAGAATACTGGATGGAGTGGTTTGTCATTCTGTCCTCTAGTGGACCACGTTTTGTCAGAACTCTCCACTATGACCCATCTGTATTGGGTGGCCCTGAACTGCATGGCTCATAGCTTCTTTGGGTTATTCAAGCTCCTTCCTTAGGGACAAGGCTGTGATCCGTGAAGGGACGCTTGATCATATGGTGTTTCTACTTTTACTTTTTTATCTCTTCAAGAAAATTAGTGATACCAAGGGAACATTTCATGCAAAGATGGTCACAGTAAAGGACAGAAATGGTATAGACTTAACAGAGGCAGAAGATATTAAGAACAGTTGGTAGAAGTACACAGAAGAACTATATAAAAAAGATCTTCATGACCCAGATAACCATAATGGTGTGATCACTCACCTAGAGC
>SJYA01000552.1:364100-444492 GCA_006410615.1 Neotragus moschatus | reverse complement strand
TTATGCACACTGATTTTCAGCCCTAGGAGAAATATTGGCCAATGCACAACTATTTTAAAGACATTACCAGTATTCCTATACCATGATGGTTTAGGTCCCATAAAGGACATTGAAATTCTGAAAGTTAAATTGCTTTCATCTTTTTAAACATATAGAATTCAATAGAAATTACATAATTTTTACAGGAAAATATTTTACTAAAGATACCAAAAAACACTTTTTTTTTCCTTCAAACATCTGCATTGAAACCCTGATAGGTATTTCCTGCCACTTCTTTTTGGTAATCTGAAATCCGGAGTTAACTTTAGTACATCAGTCAATATGCTATCAACTCTGACACAGTGGAATTGATTAGTGAAGAGCAGGGATTGTGAAATGGAATTAGTATTTCCCCTCTTTATTTTTGTGGGGCAAGCATGTCAGAGTTCAGAGAAAATACAAATAGGTATTATATGACAAGGGACTTGACAAGATGGCTCGCGTGCCTCCTTTAAAACTGAACCATCGGTGGACTGCAATGGAAGAGGTTGTGGATGCCTATTTTCCTGAACTTGACATGGTGACCTTATTCACCAGGGGTATTTGTCATACTCAGAATGTTTATAAACATCTTGTTATTATACCCTGGTGATTAGATCAAGTAATGCATGTATATGCGTGTATATATTTTTGTCTTTAGCTCAAAAAAAAAAAAANCTGAACTTGACATGGTGACCTTATTCACCAGGGGTATTTGTCATACTCAGAATGTTTATAAACATCTTGTTATTATACCCTGGTGATTAGATCAAGTAATGCATGTATATGCGTGTATATATTTTTGTCTTTAGCTCAAAAAAAAAAAAAGAGGAAGAAAGATCACTCTTCTTGGAAGGACATTTTGAAAACTCCACTGTAATTCACTATTTTCTTTGCAATCCCTGCCTATGCAGTGAAATTTTATTTTAACACGTGTCTTAAGCATATATCTGAAAATCATGAGCATGTATGGCACAAGCCTCTGGATAAGTTTACATGAATAAAATTGGAATATGACAATATGGGGCCTTCACTTAGTAGCACTAATGAATGATGTTTATAAAGGAGACCTAATATTTTTAAACACTATGTCATAGGATACAATAGGAATAAACAAGCCAACCATAAGTCATGACAGAAGCAGAAGCATTCTGGGAAATAATACTTCAGCACTAACTTGTGGGAATAATTGCAAATGTTTTTACTTAAATTTGCAAGGGTTTAGGAAAAGTTTTTTTTTAATGAATAGTTTTCTCAATCAAAAATATATTTAATTTTAAATTCCATTTTAATAAGAATCTTGACAACCTGGTTAAATATCAAATGAGTAAATTTAAATATATATGAATATCATCAATGAAATAAACCTTATTTAAAGAGAGAATTTCAAAGACCTACATTTTCAAGCCTTCTTTCACTATTTAAAATTAGTAGAAAGACTGGAAACTGATTCTAGCTCACTTACTTTTTCCATTTAATTAGAAAATCTTTACCAAGTAGTTTTTATGTACATGGCATTGTACTGGAGATTTTATGATAGCAAAGTTTCAAGGAGCAAATTACTTTTATCAGTGTACCTGCATTGCCTGAAAGTGGAATTGTTAAGAGAAAACTCTTAAAATGCCACAACTTTTCCTGTGTGTTTAGTATAGTTCACCTAGACCTCCCAGGTTGGAACTCCCTTCATCTTACACACACATCCAGTAGAACACATGGCTGTTTCAAGTTTCTATCTTGGAGGTAAACTTACTTCCTATCTTGGTGGTAAACATATTTCCAGAGGAACCCAGTTACATGACTGAACTCAATGAAGCAGGCTTAGATATCCAGTGGCCTCTGTATTAATATAGCTTTATACATAGACACTATTCCCTAAAAACCTATAGCTCAAGTAAAGCCTTAGTCCAACTTTTCCTACCTTTGTAACTGAGGGATGGGAAGAATGTGTCCTGTGTAGAAATAATACTTGGGTTTTATGAGGCCAGTGATATTGATATGGTTACTGTGTGTGTATGTTTTACAATCAAGTTGTAAATATGCAACTTTCTTTTCCAGTCCCTTTTCTGTTAGAACAAATTTGGAATTTCAAGATTGCTTGCTCTAGGGCATTCTAAGTCAGAGTAACTGAGAACACTCATTTTTTTTTAATTTCTTTTTTTTTATTGAAGTAGAATTGATTTATAATACTATATTAGTTTCAAGCATACAGCAAAGCGATGCACTTATGCTTTTCAGATTATATTCCATTATAGGCTATTACAAGATATTGAATATAATTCCCAGCGCTATACAATAAATTATTGTTGCTTATCTACTTGACGTATAGTAGTTTGTATTTGTAAATTCCATACTTCTAATTTGTACCCCTCTCCCTCTCCATTTTGGTAACCATAAATTTATTTTCTATGTCTGTGAGACTGTCATTTGAAGAGCATAGAGACATTAAAAGAATCATGCTATCACGTTCTTCAAAAAGAATGACTAATACATTACTAATTTATGGACACAATAACAATATCAAGGTTCTGATGGAGTACAAAATTTTCACTTTATTTAGAATCGTGGCCAGTGCTTGGTACACAAAATTAGTATTTATGCAAGCATTAGCATGATGCTACGGCTGTGCTGAGCTCCGTCATGTCTGACTTTTCGCGACAGCAGGGACTGTAGCCCACCAGGCTCCTNAACAATATCAAGGTTCTGATGGAGTACAAAATTTTCACTTTATTTAGAATCGTGGCCAGTGCTTGGTACACAAAATTAGTATTTATGCAAGCATTAGCATGATGCTACGGCTGTGCTGAGCTCCGTCATGTCTGACTTTTCGCGACAGCAGGGACTGTAGCCCACCAGGCTCCTGTGTCCATGGGATTTCCCAGGAAAGAATACTAGAGTGGGTTGCCATTTTCTCCACCAGGGGATCTTCCCACCCCAGGGATTAAACCCACATCTCCTGTATTGGCAAGCAAGTTCTTTAGAACTGAGCCACCGGGGAAGCCCAAGCATTATTATAAGAGCTTTGAATTTATTATCTCCTTTTATCCTGACAATAGCACTATAAAATTAGTATTATATTTTCCAGAAAAAGAAACTAAGGCAATGGAGTATTAAGTGACCTGCCCAATGCCACAAATCAATAAGTGACTAAAAGTGAAAGTCACTCAGTTGTGCCTCTTTGTGACCCCATGGCCTATATAGTCCATGGAATTCTCCAGGCCAAAATTATAGAGTGGGTAGCCTTTTCCTTCTCCAAGGGAGTTTCTCAACCCAGGGATCATACCCAGATCTCCCGAATTGCAGGTGGATTCTTTGCCAGCTGAGCCACAAGGGAGGCCCAAGAATACTGGAGTGGGTAGCCTACCCCTTCTCCCACGGATGTTTGCAACTCAATATCAAACCAGGGTCTGTTGCACAGGTGGGTTGTTTTACCAACTGAGCTATCAGAGAGGCCCACTGAATAGAAGTTACTGAACTAAGATTTAAACAAAGACCGCACAAAATGGAGATTAGCCTTTTTTAAGTTCATTAAGAGCAATATTTGCCATGGGCAGATAAGGTTTCCCTTCATGAAAGAAGAGAAACCAGAGTTTATACACAGTCTGTGCATTCTGCCATCCACTAAATAGCAGAGGATGCATGGATCTTGGAAAGGACTCGTTAATCAAACAGATGTGGCTTCAATAATTGTAAAATGTCTTCATTAAGCACTGGCAGTAAGTCATTACAATATCTTCTCCAGCCTTTTGGCTATGATCAAGTGTAGAATATCTTCTCATTAGGATAATGGGGTTCAATAAAAGAGTGTTCCATCATTCCCCCTAAGAGAGCAGAGTGGAACTTTTTGCTAACGATAATCATTTAGTGATTCATTTTATCTTTTTCAGATCTTGTTAATTCATTATTGTACAAGGTTAATTCTTCATGCATTTAGATTTTGATCTTGACAAAATGCATTGGTCATAAAAGTTAACTTTGTAAAAGAAATTAAGACAGTTTAAATTAATGTTGGGGATATAATGAGTAGAAATAAGAAAAGTGTTTTTTTTTTTAATTTGCTAACCCAGATATCTATTAATTAAAGCACGGTTTACATATTTTAAAAGAAAATGCTGGGGAATTTTTGATGTATATTAGCAGTGGAGAAACAGAGATAAAGAATAGACTTATTTTTTCCAATAATTTTTGTGGCAAGTATGATCAAATTAATAATATCTGAGTTTTACATATATTCATCAATAATATAATCTGTTATTCAGCTCACTCTTTCATATCATAGTTATCTCTATAATAAAAAAATTTAAAATATACAAATATATAATAAAAATATAATAAAAAATGATTATAAGTATAGTGGATCCATCATCAGTTCAGTTCAGTCGCTCAGTCGTGTCTGACTCTTTGTGACCCCATGAATCTCAGCACGCCAGGCCTCCCTGTCCACCACCAACTCCTGGAGTTCACTCAGACTCATGTCCATCTAGCCATCTCATCCTCTGTTGTCCCCTTCTTCTCCTGCCCCCAATCCCTCCCAGCATCAGAGTCTTTTCCAATGAGTCAACTCTTCGCAGGAGGTGGCCAAAGTACTGGAGCTTTAGCTTTAGCATCATTTCTTCCAAAGAAATCCCAGGGCTGATCTCCTTCAGAATGGACTCGTTGGATCTCCTTGCAGTCCAAGGGACTCTCAAGAGTCTTCTCCAATACCACAGTTCAAAAGCATCAATTCTTTGGCACTCAGCCTTCTTCACAGTCCACTCTCACATCCATACGTGACTACTGGAAAAACTATAGCCTTGACTAGACGGACCTTAGTCGGCAGAGTAATGTCTCTGCTTTTGAACATGCTATCTAGGTTGGTCATAACTTTTCTTCCAAGGAGTAAGCGTCTTTTAATTTCATGGCTGCAATCACCATCTGCAGTGATTTTGGAGTCCCCCAAAATAAAATCTGACACTGTTTCCCCATCTATTTCTCATGAAGTGATGGGACCAGATGCCATAAAATTGCAAAATAGAGAAATGAGGCCCCTATTGAAATTTCACACATAATCTTGCCAACCAAAGTTAGTAATAACTGTTTCTTCATTTCATTATTTTTCTCCCATTACATATTCATTTTATAAAATTTTACCTACTAGTAATTATAGTTAACTCACAACTTCTATCCTGTTTATTTCTACTAACCATGAGATCAAAGTACTTTCCAGTCATATTCTTAATGATTATAATTTTAATGACTCTACTATTTTATTAAGAAAATGAAATTATATAATTTAGCTATATGCATACAGGTGATAATTGTACCATTTCAAATATTTTTGCTATTATAAATAACCAACCAATCATTTATGACCACCCTAGACAGCATATGAAAAAGCAGAGATATTACTTTGTCAACAAAGGTCTGTCTAGTCAAGGAGATCCAACAGGCCATCCTAAAGGAAATCAGTCCTGGGTGTTCATTGGAAGGACGGATGTTGAAGCTGAAATTCCAATATTTTGGCCACCTGATGCAAAGAACTGACTCATTTGAAAAGACCCTGATGTTTGGAAAGATTGAAGGCAGGAGGAGAAGGGGACTACAGATGATGAGATGATTGGATTACATCACCCGACTCAATGGACATGAGTCTGGGTAAAATCTGGGAGTTGGTGATGGACAGGGAGGCCTGGAGTGCTGTGGTTCATGGGATTGCAAAGAGTTGGACACGACTGAGTGACTGAACTGACTGACTGACTGATAAATAACCATGTAACAACAGCCTTTTGATAGGATATTTCCCCCCATATTTAGGATTATTTCTGTTGAAAATAATCCCGAGAAATGGATTTATTGAATTAAAGAATGTGTGAATATGTCTGAAGCTCCTGACATGGAGTATCTGAATGCTTAGGGAACATGTTTTATCCATCTATGTAGCCTTGACACCTGCATAGTGCCTAGTGCCCTCATTACTCATATTTTAAAGATGTTAAAATGTTTGAAATAGAATATATATGTGGCTGTCTAACCTGCATGGCTGTCTAATAACAATCCATTGTACTTGAATAGTTTTTCATGAACTTTCACACATATAATCTGATTTGAAACAAAGGAACACAGGGTAGATAGTTTGATCATCCCTTTACAGAGGAAAAAAGTGAGCCTCAGAAGGGGCTTGCAGTTTCATTACACTCTGTCTCTACGTGTATTTATCCTTTTGAGAAAGTATTTGAAATAAGTTTTCTTTTTCTATTCGGTGAATCCTTGTTTTTATTCTTTGGGGAAAACAATCTATACTTACTGGAAAGATTTTTTTTTTCTCTTTTTTAATAATCTGGAGTACATATCATTAATTACCACCATGAAAGGTTTACACATGCTTAATCAGACAGCAAAGCATCTGCCCACAATGCGGGAGACCCGGGTTCTCTGAGTTGGGAAGATCACCAGGAGAAGGAAATGGCAACCCACTCCAGAACTCTTGCCTAGAAAATTCCATGGATGGAGGAGCCTGGTGGGCTACAGTTCACGAGGTCGCAAAGAGTCGGACACAACTGATCAACTTCACAAAGCAAAAATAATAACATTTTANAGACCCGGGTTCTCTGAGTTGGGAAGATCACCTGGAGAAGGAAATGGCAACCCACTCCAGTACTCTTGCCTAGAAAATTCCATGGATGGAAGAGCCTGGTGGGCTACAGTTCACGAGGTCGCAAAGAGTCGGACACAACTGAGCAACTTCACAAAGCAAAAAGAATAACATTTTTAAAGACTCATTGTCTATGTTTAAATAGAAATAAAACAAAGATCAAAATAACACATTGAAATTTGTGTTAATATAAGTTGAGGCATTTTTTTCTTTCTTTTTTTTTTTTTGGTTTTATGAGTTATTTGAGACTAGTACTACATACTGATTCTTCTGAATGTAGATTCTTAGTAATTGGTCCTGGAAAGTTCTAACATAATGATTTAAGATAAAACAAAACTACAAATGGTTTTCTAACTTGATAAGTGTGGGGAATTTAGTATATATTTGTCAGAACTGTTTTTTTCAACTTTATATATTTGATAATATCTGGTGGTACTAGTAGTAAAGAACCCACCTCCCAGTAAAGGAGACATGAGAGACTTGGGTTTGATCCCTGGATGGGGAGGGTCCCCTGGAGGAGGGCATGGCAACCCACTCCAGCATTCTTGCCTGGAGAATCCTGTGGACAGAGGCGCCTAACAGACTGTAGTTAATAGGGTCGCAAAGAATTGGACACCACTAAAGTGCCTTAGCATACACACGGAGAACATATTAATTTCATTTCTTCCCTTCTTTTTCCTTTCTTTCTTAACCCTAGAAATTGTCATTCTGAAATCAGAAGGGAGAGTATTGAAATCCAGAGAGTAAATAAAGTATTTTGTTCAAGTCTATACAGCTTTTAGGTATAATTGCTGGAATTTTAGACCTAGTTTTGTTCCCCTCACATGTGAATTCTTCCCACTAAACAAAAAGGCAATTAAAAAGGTGATGGCGCAAATTTTAAGGCCACTGATTATAGTTATACTAAACTATGATTTTTTGCATATCCTGAGTCACCTGTCACCAGTTTGAACTACAAAATTTGCTGAAGATTTAACCCAATATAATGACAACATTTAGGATGGAATGAAACATTTTTAATGGGACTGTTCAGCAATGACTCATTTTTTAAAAAGTAAATTTTTTGATAAAATGGAGATTAAATTGCCTTCCTTTAAGAAGGCTGGAGAAATTCTATTCAAGGTGAGAGGGGGACTAACTGATTTCTAAGATATAAGCAGTTTGTGACTTTGTTGTTCTTAAATAGATAGGCCTCTGTCTTTGCACTGGATGTTCAGTAAGCCTATAATTCAGCCATTTAACTATAAATCACCTGTAGTTTGTTTCAAAGCTGTTGAACCTCCTTTAAATTTTAAGATATTCTCTTGCTCAATATATTATGTAGTGAGGGCATACAATATATCAAGTATTATGAGGGGTGTCTAGTCCTCTCTTCTTAGTATCTATCTATATAAAATATATACCCTTACATATACATGCTATTTATAGACTCACATATTCAGACATGTATTCTTTATATGTGTATATCTATCTACCAGTACATACACACATGTGTGTGCTTATTTGTGTCTTTATTAAGCCTAAAAACAACTGTCTCTTGTATGAAAATGAAAGTGAAAATTTCTCAGTCATGTCCTGCCCTTTGTGACCCCATGGAATTCTCCAGGCTAGATTACAGGCCAATTATACTGTCTCTTGTATAAATGATATGAAGGGCTTTACTCTTAACAATTTGATTATATTACAGTTAGTTAAACTAGTGTTAGGTTTTACTATTTTGTCATCAGCGTCATTGATATTCAGCATCTTCTATGATATAAACGAAACAAAGTCCGGTCATAACAGAAAGCAAAAAGTGGCCATCCATGAAACTTAGTCCTTAGAACATCTTTTGTTTCTCCCATGAGAGAGCTAAAATACTCCCAGGAAAGATATGATAAAGGCCCGAATAAAAGAAGCTATGGAGAAAGGCCTGAATAAAGGATGAGTCGCTCAGTCATGTCTGACTCTTTGTGACCCCAGTGACTGTAGCCCACCAGGCCCTTCTGTCCATGGGGATTCTCTAGGCAAGAATACTGGAGTGGGTTGCCGCCCTCTTCCAGGGGATCTTCCCAACCCAGGGATTGAACCCAGGTCTCCCAGATTGCAGGTGTATTCTTTACCATCTGAGCCACCAGGGCAGCCCAAAGGATTAAGAAGATTTGCTAAATTAGAAAAAAAAAAAAATTGAATTTCATGAATATTTATATGTAGAATATGGATTTCAAACAGGGGTTATAGTGTTGATACCGCAATATCTGAAGGATCAGTTTTCATGCCATTTTCCATCACTAACAGAAAGACCTTAGAGTTACAGTTATTTCTGTAGCTTCTAATTTACCCTGTATTTCATCTGACTGATTCCATGGCTTGTTCTCAAAGACAGACAATAGTCTGGTTGGTGGGTAGAGTGATGAAAGGTATAGTTTCATGGTGTTTGAAAATGACCCACAAGTTACCTTTCTGTTTTCTCAGATACACTCCCACGTCTATGAGGTCCTGGAACTTGTAAATGGTCCTCATCACTTGTTAATATCAAGGTGTACCTAATAGTATAAGGCAAAGGATCACCGTGCCACAACTGAATGATCAAATCCTGGCCCAAGAAATCCAAATTCTGTGGTCTTTGTGCAGATTCCATTTTATTCTCATATTTGAAGTTTCAGGCATCTGCTTTCCCACTGGTTCCAGCCCCACCTGACTTTCCTCCCTTATTAGAGACTGAATCCTTTGAGATGTGCTCATATTCTCTCCTCTCTGGCCTTACATCCTCAGTTGCTCATTGTACAATTATTGATTTCAATTTTGACTCTATGATTGCTTCAGTGAAAAGAGACCACCTTGCCTCATTGGATTGGTCCTATGCTTGAACTCTTAGTCCTTGGGTTTAGTCACTGCCTTTCCAAAGCTTTCAGTGTTAACAATGGCCCTGGTGAACAGGTTGCAACTGCCAATCTAACTTTTGATCAAGGTTTTCTTTTTTCTCTCCAAATATAAAATGCCACAATATTTAATTTAACCCCAGTAACAGCTCATTGAAATTAATATTTAACTCATGTTTTTCCTGCTGATTACAAGGAGGTGGCACAGGCAGAAATTTATACAGTTTTTATATCTTTTCTGTTATTGCCTTACATGACTCACTTAAGCCTATAGCTTAGTAAGTATATTGCTTGAGAAATTAAGAAAGAGGAATCTGTCATTTTTTTCCATGAAAATTTAAGTATTTATATAGAGGTTAATTGCATATTATAGTATCCTGCACTATGAGAACAGTGTTGATAGAAATAAACAGGAAAATTATAAAGTGCTGTTACTCATTCTTTCCCTTTTATTTTCAAAAGAATGTGTTTTCTAATAACATAAGACAATGAAATTTTATATGTTTTCTTGGAAGTAAATCCAACAATATTTTATAATAATAAAATGGTGCTTGGATGATTATGTGGTATTATCTTAAGGAATGTTAATAGTGTAGAAAAATAATTTTATTGCCCAGACATATAATAAATTTGACAAGCAACCTGAAGAATGTTTTAATATTCATATATGCTAATTAATAAAAATAGCCTTACCTTTATTTTAGCCTAACATTATCCTTATGTGAGAACAGCATATAATTACAGATTACTTACTATAAAGTACTTTGTAAGTTATCTGCATAACTTCAAGTTTGGAATACATGGAAATTAAATATATATACATGTACATACTTTAATGGACTCCAAGTCAGGTAACTTTCTGGGTCTCTGTTTCCAAATAGTAAGTACATGTTTTAGACTAAATGATTCCTAAGTTTTTCCCAGGTATAGCATGGATATAAAGGTATGTCTCTAGTTTTTTAATTTAATTATTGCAGTGAGATGGGCTACTCCCTCGTTGTGCTGCGAGGGTTTCTCATTGCGGTGACTTCTCTTGTCGCTGAGCACAGACTCCAGAGCACATGGGCTTCAGTAGTTGCAACTCCTGGGCTCAGAGCACAGGCTCAGTACTCAGGCACACAGGCTTAGTGGCTCCGCAGCTCGTGGAATCTTCCTGGATCAGGGGTTTGCCCTGGCAGGCTGATTCCTTACCACTGAGCCCCCAGGGAAGCCCTAGGGTTCTAGTTTTAAAGAAACTGCTGAGTCCTCAATTTGATCACACTCTCTGATTCCCCCCACCCACACACACACAATTGGTATTTCCACTTATCCATGAACTCATCTACAATTCTTGATTAAATCTAGATGTTTAAGGTTGAATCTAGATGAAAATTGCAGAGTGAATGGAAAGTCAGTGAGTCTCATTGCACTCTTTACAACCAGAGGTCATTGTGGGGTCCACAGAGTTGCTTTTCATGTTGCCAGTTGTGTACAAATTATCTGACCAGAGTTCATCGTGCTTGATCAAGTAGATCTATATAAATTCTACTGTCATGGACACGAAAGATTTGGGGGCATTGTTAGGTAATACAAAATGTTTTATTTTTCAATAAAGATGTTTATTTGTATGCTAATTTTTAAAGAAAGAAATTGTTTTACTAGAGAAAATAAAAGTTATGCAGGAAAGGACAAGTTGTCATAGTGTAAATACTTAACTCAGCTGTGAATAGTATTCACACGTGATGTAAATATTGTATGCTGATGTCATGGCAAGGGTGATTAGTAAGATGTGGGGTAATAGACAAAAAGGATATTTATGTGTGGTGGGGTGAAGGAATGAGAGAGAACTAAACCTTCATCTTGCATAGTGGGGAGTCTATAGATATTTAAGATAGAAAAGTTAGTGTGTAACAGTCTATATGTGTCTTAGTCTCTCAGTCCTATCTGATTCTTTGTGATCCCATGGACTCTAGCCCCCCAGGCTCCTCTGTCCATGGTATTTTCCAAGCAAGAATGCTGGTGTGGGTTACTGTTCCCTTCTCCAGGGGATCTTCCCGACTCGGGGATGTAACCTGAATCTCTTATGTCTCCTGAATTGGCATACAGGTTCTTTACCACTGTCGCTACCTGGGAAGCCCATAACAATCTAAGTATGTTATTTAATTAAGGAAATAGAGGAAAATTCCAAAAGAGGCCTATAAAAAAAGATGAAAACAACTGTTCTTTTTAAGGTAGGATCCCTGAAGGTCTTTAAGCTATATGTAAACATGTGATTAGAATAAGATATATTTTTAAAACACATTATGAAAGTTTCTGTTTATATTTTATTTTCTAAAATTTTCCAGTGCACCTATTGGCACATACTTCTTGAAGNTGCAGTTATTATAGAAAAGACTCCTGTCCTGTGGAGTCCAGTACAGATGGGCAGCTGTGGTTCCATAATACAGGTTTATTTGCCTTGAGATGGTGCATTTCTCAAAAGAGAATATGCTTAGTAAAGATTTAGAAATAATTATGAACATGAATGGGGCTTCCCAGGTGGCACTAGTGGTAAAGAACCCCCTGCCAATGCAGGAGACGCAGGTTCAACCCCTGGGTCAGGAAGATATCCAGGAGGGGGGCGTGGCCATCCACTCCAGTATTCTTGCCTGGAGAAGTCCATGGATAGAGGAGACTGGCAAGCTACAGTCCATAGGGTCACAGAGTCAGATACAGCTGAAATAACTTAGCATGCATACACACGTGAATGTGAATGGCAAGTGGGCAGCTAGTGGAAGAAATTCTCTAGAAGACGGTGGTTGACATGCGTTTTCTTCCAAATTAACCATCAATGTACAAGTCTAGAGCCTAAGGTCTCAATGGATTTTCTATTTTTAAAAAATAAGTGAAAAGAATACTGTGATCTACTGCAATGTTTCCACAATGGAGGGCAAGCAACAATTAAATCTTTTCAACTACCTGCAAAAACTAACTATATGTTTATATTCCTAACTGTACTCTCATATTTTAAGATGAATTCATCATAGGAAATCTAAAAACTATCAAATAGTCAACTCTAGTTTTGTTTACTCAATTATATTAGAAACTAGTGTTTGTATGTGACTTTAAAGTTTAAAAATCATCTTCTTGTATATCATTTCATAGACCTCTCCACTAGTTAGAAACTCAGTCATGTCTCATTCTTTGCGACTCCAGGCACTGTAGCATGCCAGGTTCCTCTGTTCATTGACTTCTCCAGGCAAGAATATTGGAATGGGTTGCCATTCCCTTTTCCACGGGATCTTCCCAACCCAGGGACTGAACCCAGATTCTATACTGTCTGAGCCACCATGACTCATAATGATATGCTTGGGTGATATTATCTTCTAGGTAGAATTAGTTGTTCTACCCCTATGCACCCACGTCACTTTCTTGAAACATTTATATCTCTATACCAGGGCTTCCCTGGTAGCTCAGATGGTAGAGAATCCACGTACAATGCAGGAGACCTGGGTTTGATCCCTGCTGTTGGGAAGATCCCCTGGAGAAGGGCATTGCTCCCCGCTCCAGTACTCTTGCCTGGAGAGTTCCACGGACAGAGGCGCCTGGTGGGCTACAGTCCATGGGGTTGGTTGCAAAAAGTTGGGCACGACTGAGCAACTCAACACCGGCACTAGCACTAGAGTGCTTTATGATGTTAGAGGATCCAGGAATGTCCGCCGTAAAAGGGGCCTTGAGGATTGTATGTCCAGTACTTCCTCTTTTGCATATGGAGAACTGAGATTAAGTGTGCATATGTGGCTTGCTCAAGACAGTTGGAGACTGAATAGCAATTAGAACTTGGGTTTTCTATATTCAGGTTTGAAGGCTAGCTCTTGGAAAAATGTAGGTGTGTTGGGAAAACAATATGATTGTTTGCTTGAGACTGAAGCCATCTCTCCATCATGATGGTCATGAATATATATATGTCTGATTTATTTATTGTTGCTATGGATCTGTGCCATTTCAGAATGTAAAACCACCACCTTTCCCCACATCTCTATAGCTGCGTGAACTTCAGCAGTGCACAATTCTGTGAATCGGGTTGTCTCCGTTTCCTATTTATTTCTGATCACATTGTTTTCTCAAGATGCATTTTCTTTTTCCATCTGAAATTCATACTTTGGGAACCTCCTCTCTAAAGATGCTTAAAAACCAAACAGTGTTTCTTTTTTGGTAACTTTCCCTATACTTTACTCTGCAATTTCTCTGTTTAGAAACCTTTAATTGTGCCCTGTTCCCTTCTACAGAAGATTGAAAATTAGCTGCTTAGTTTTCAAGGCGCAACATACTACTTACTTTCAATTCCTCTTCCTTACCATTTTCCCAAACACATTTAGCAGAGTAATCAAACTTACTTTTTGTAACCTCTAATTAATCTCATTTTCTGGGCCTTTGCTTGCTTGTGGTTTCTCTTTCTTTCTCCCTGTGAAAAGTAGAAGATCTCATTTTAACTCTTAAATATTCTTAAAGTTGTAGAGCTTCTCTTCTCAAGTCCAGCAGGTTGTGTAAAGAATGAGAGAGATGAAATATCTTCTCCCAGGACTGGGTCTCCACAGTTGGCTGGGCTCTGCTCCCTGTTTGCCTATACTTGACTTTCTTTTGGATTCTTTCTTCCTGATCTGGATTTTCTAGACTTGACTCCATCCTATCCTTTATGTAAGACCAGAGTCATGCTTAGATCCCATCTGCTGATCTCAAAAACCTCCTGTGGTGCTCCTAAGTGAAGTAGCGTCATCCATGGCCATCCATGACTGGGAATGAGCCAGTCTCCTTTCCTGACTGCATCCATCTAAACGGAGTGCACAGCTACCTGTGTGTATTTGAAAAGAATTACTGTGTTTCCATTTTCTTTTCACTTGATATAGATTTTGCCTTTCCATTGTTGTTGTTTAGTCGCTAAATCATGTCCACCTCTTTGTGACCCCATGGACTGCAGCATACCAGGCTCCCTTGTCCTTCACTAACTCCAGGAATTTGCTCAAACTCATGTCCATTGAGTTGGTGATGCTACCCAAGCATTTCATAGAAGCCTTCTGGAAAAAAAAAAAACAAACTATCTGTTTAGAATTTAACCATTATCAAATATATATATATATATATATATATATTTCAAAGCAGGCAGCTTTCTTTGGAATAGAATGCATTCCTAGATATCGATATAGTATCTTTTTCTCTTTAGATTTGTCCTAAGTTCCCAGAACATTTCCTTAATAGTGGCATACAAAACTCTTATTTAAGGGGCCTGGTTCTGAGAGGAAGGCCCAGTGGTAACATTAAAAGTCTTTCTTCCTAAAATAGGGAAATTTGCATTTGCTGAAAGCCAGAGGCATTATAAAGGACAAGACAAACAATGTTATAAGAAGAAAGAAAGAAAGGCGAGCGAAAGGCCCATCAGAAAATGGAATGGGCAGGCACTCTGCGCAGCTGTTTGTGTGTGCGTGCTCAGTTGCTTCAGTCTGGTCTGACTCTTTGCGACCCTATGGGCTGTCACACATCAGGCTCCTCTGTCCAAGGGATTCTCCAGGCAAGAATACTGGAGTGGGTTGCCGTGCCTTCCTCCAAGGCATCTTCCCAACCCGGGGATCAAATCTGGGTCTCCTGCATGGACAGGTGGATTCTTTACCACCGAACCACCTGATACACGCTGAATAAATCTTACTCAACAGCAAAGTACCCCAGTGAAAGAGACGGATGTTTACAATTTAATGTGTAGATATAAAATCAAGTGCTGGATAGTTTTGTCTCAAATAAGGTCACTGAGAATCTGAGGGTCTTGGGGAAATTTTATATGTGTTATATTCTTGGCTTTCTGATTCCTAGTTAAGTGAACTTTATTGCTTCAACGAATGAAATGCAGAACCCATTGGTATTTTAGTTAAAAGCCTGACTTTTAACTAAAGGTATAATCTTCACATATGCCCTTAAATGATTCAGACATCTTGTTTTATTAAATGATTTAAGCAAATGAGTCCAATAGCATATATTATAGCTTTTACTTGATGAAAGACTACACACTATACTATCATTCAAAAAAGAAATCTCAGTAATTTTTACCTCTCTTTTTTCTGTTACTTCACACATCCTGTAAAACCAAGCCAGTCACCTTCAGAAATATCTTTTGCATCCTTCCCCTCTTGTAAGCCCACTGCTACTGGCTTCTGTTCATCTGTGTGCCACTTCAGATTTTCAGTGTTGTAATATTCTTGTCGTTTTCAGAACATACTTCCTAGTCTGTTTTACCCTACTATCAAAGTTTTCTTGCTTTTAAAATAGAGCTGTGATTGGATCATATCACTACCCTATTAAGCAAATCGTTTCAGTGGTTTCTCAAGGTCCATGAAACATAACCCACATTTTTTGCATGGAATTCACCAGCCTGTGAAATCTGGGATAAAAGATACCTAGATTTAAACATAATAGGCACCCAGTGAACATTTGTTGAAAGAATAATTGAGAACAAGCAAAATAGGAATGAACAAACGAGATTTTGCAACACAATTTGGCCTCAGCATCCTTATGCAGATAAATCCCTCTGTGAATTCAATGATTGCTACCCTCTGTACCATCTGCTGTTCATTCATTCTGGGCACTGATCACTGTTCCATGTACTGGGAACACAGACACGAAGAAAACAATCCTCTGCTTCATCCGTGAGGATGAACAACTCACGGCGGAGTCACCATTAAACAGTAAATGCACAGATGAGTACGTGAGTCCTATTCGTCAGCATTGCTACTAAGGAAAGGAGTGGGTTCTCTGAGAAAGGGAGGCAGACTGAATTTAGCTTGAGGTATGGTAGAGTTGGAGAAGGTCTCTTTTCCTGGCATTTGATTGAAGATGTGATAAGTTATCCAAGTGGAAATTGGGAGAAGAGTGTGTTAGGCAGCTGCAATAAGTTGTTGGGGTTGTTTTTGTTTTATTTTATTTTAAGATTCTGCTAGTTATTCCTTCTTAAAGTCACTAGGCATTCCCATGACCCTTACCCTAACCCTCACTCTCACCCTAAAACCCTAGCCCTTTTTGTAATACTGATACTGATGTGTTTGTCTGGAATGTTTTCCTCTTCTATTTTCTATCTAATGCATTTTTTTCTTATCCTCCCACTTTTACGTTTAAATATTAAAACATCAAACTGTCATTACCCCTTACAAAAACCCATACTTGGGTATCTATAATAGCTTTTTCATATTGCCAAAAGTTGTGAGCACCCAAGATGTCCTTCAGTAGGTAAATGGATAAACTGTGATACATCCAGACAATGAAGTATCATTTAGCATTAAAAAGAAGTGAGCTCTCAAGCTGTGAAAAGACATGAAAGAAATGTCAACACATGCTGCCAAGTGAAAGAGGTCAATCCAAAATGACTTCATGCCATGTAATCCCAACTATATGACATTCTGGAAAAGGGAAAACTATAGAGACAGTAAACAAAATTAGTGGGTTTTAGGGTTAGGGTCCGGGAGATGAACAGATATAGAAAAGGGTGTTTTTAGGGCAGAAAGATTACTCTATATACTATAACGATGGATCTTCCCAAGTGGCTCAGTGGTAAAAGAATCTACCTCACCAATGCAGGAGACACAAGAGACACAGTCCGATTCCTAGGTCAGGAAGGTCCTTAGGAGTAGGGCATGGCAACCCACTCCAGTATGCTTGTATGGAAAATTCTACAGACAGAGGAGCCTGGCAGGCCACAGTCCATGGGGTCTCAAAGAGTCGGACGTGACTGAGCACGCCTGTACTCTGATGATGGATAGATGCCATCAGAATTGTTCAAGTTCATCATGCAGATGATGCAAAGAGTGAGTCCTAAGATAAAGCATGAATTTGGGGCGATTATAATGGGCCAGTGTACATGCAACACTGGTAAAAAAGGTAACATTCTATGAGTGATGTTGATAACGGAGAAGGCTATGCATGTGTTGGGCTATGAGATGTATGTGAAACCTCTATACCACCCTCTCACTTTTGTTCTAAACATAAAAATGCTCTAAAAACTTGTCTTATGAAAATACATTAAACCACTGACATTAAAGTTTCACTGTTTTTGTAATAAATTTGGTTGTTACTGTTCAGTCGCTAAGTCACGTCAGACTCTTTGCCACCCCATGGATTGCAATGCATCAGACTTCCCTGTCCTCGTTATCTCCTGGAGTTCGCTCAAACTCATGTCCATTGAGTTAGTGATGCTATCCAACCGTGTCATCCTCTGTTGCCCCTATTTCTTCTCCTGCCTCAGTATTTCTCAGGATCAGGGTCTTTTCAGATGAGTCAGTTCTTTGCATCAGGTGGTCAAAGTATTGGAGATTCAGCTTGAGCATCAGTCCTTCCAATGGATATTCAGGGTTGATTTCCTTTAGGATTGATTGGTTTGATCTCCTGGCAGTCCAAGGGACTCTCAAGCATCTTCTCCAGCACTACAGCTCAAAAGCATCAATTCTTCCATGCTCAGCTTTCTTTATTGTCCAGCTCTCACATCCACACATGGCTACTGGAAAAAACAGCTTTAACTGTATGGACTTTTGTTGGTAAAGTGATATCTGTGCTTTTTAATTTATTGTCTAGGTTTGTCATAGCTTACCTACCAAGGAGCAAGCATCTTTTAGTTTCATGGTTACAGTCACCATCTGCAGTGATTTTGGAGTCCAAGAAAATAAAACCTACCACTGTTTCCATTGTTTCCCCATCTATCTGCCATGAAATGATGGGACCAGATGCCATGATCTTAGTTTTTTGAATGTTGAGTTTTAAGCCAGCTTTTTCCCTCTCCTCTTTCACCCTCATCAAGAGGCTCTTTAGTTCCTCTTTGCTTTCTGCCATTAGAGTGTTATAATCTGCATATTTTAGCTTATTGATGTTTCTCCTAGGAATCTTGATTCCAGCTTGTGATTTATCCAGCCCAGCATTCACATAATGTACTCTGCATATAAATGTGTATATAAAATTGGGATTATATTACAAACACTGTTTCATGGCCTATTTTCCATTACCTTAGCATACCATAAATACATGTTGATTACTTGAACCTTCTCTGACGGCTTTGCTTTATTGACTGTCTGGTGCTCCACTGTCCACTTTAGACCAATCGAGTTCATGATCAGATCTGATGTAACTTGAATCAGGAACACTGGAGGAGGTTTAAATAAAGCCCTTTCGTTAATTAATTAAAATTAGCAGTGAGTTAAATAATCTGGGATATAGACTTGATTGTCAATAAATACATTGCTTTTTATCAGTGAATATTCTCTTTGAGTTAATTAAATGAAACTAGATTGAGTCAGGAATCTAGTCATTTACCAGTGGACCAACAAATTGCAATCTAGAAGAGTCTTGTCCATAGGAAGATTACCAATGACAGCTAGAAGTGGCCTAAGGTTCATTTAGTTGTACTATAATTGACCTTGGCACTCTTCAAATTAACTGTTTTATTAAAAAATTTTGGTAGCTCTGCCTCTTCATAAGCCTATAGAATATAAGTTAAGGAAAAAAAAGAAAAAAAAAACCATGTTCATCCTTACTTTAGAGATTAAATCCTTAGTTGATGCTACTTTGGAATACCATTTCCTTTTTAGCATGAAGTAATATAAATAAAATTTTTAAAAGTTTTCCTATCTTGCACAAAAGGTGAATGTTGATTTTTATTGTTTGGTGGGACAGAATTTATTTCTCTGAAATTAAAAAGATTGACTTAGAGGAGAAAAACTTCTTTTTTATTCTCACAAATCTGTTTTTTTTTTTTTCCTAGTATATAACAGTTTTGTAGATAATTTGAAACTGATTAATCTGTTAAACCATCTGTCAGAAATGTGCTGCAGCTGTTAAATGTCCAGCAAAATCTGAACTGCAATTCTTGAGTAATTCACCCTTGGTATGTGCAGAGCAGGCAATTTCCTATTTGATTTACAACTATGATTCTTGCGAACATGGCTGATTCTCTAGCTATATTTTCTTAAATGTTTTGTGAACGTAGCTATTAGACTGAAAAAAAATGGGAAAAGTTTGATCTGATTTTTTTAAGATGATAACATGGAATATCTTCATTAACAGATGCTACTATACTGATTGTGTTCAATATTTTTCAAAGGATGGGAAGATCCCTACCACGCGTTATATTTTCCATATACTGAGAATGTAAAAAACTCCCCTTCCTTCAGAACAGATCACCATATAGCAGGGAGACCAACATATAACCAAATACTTATCACAGCGTGTTTTCAAAGATATAGGAGGAAAGTAGAAATACCAAATTCTTATTTTCTTTTGCAAACACAGCAAACAAAAGGGGTTTTGAAAGGGTACTCTCAGAAAAGTCAGTAGTTTCATCTCTTACAAAATTCACTGCTGGAGCCAAGATATTTTAAAAATTCTAAAGGCATGTGCTGATGATGTAGGAAAACCCTCAGTATAATACAAAGGTTCAAATGACAAAACATTTTAAGTTGATAAAGATCAGAGAGATAATCTTACTTACATGGGATATAGTGAGGAAGCTCTGCATGTAACATCATGGGATAAAGCCAACTCTTCTTCAACAAACAATTTTTTTAAATGGAAAATGCCAAAGTGTCCATTAGATAAAGTAAATACATCTCAGTTGCCAAAACCTAGGAACTATTTTGCCCTACTCACATTTAGATGGATTTATTACTTATCATTGTCAGTAATGCACTAAGCAACAGCCTTATATGGTGTTTATGCTGCATGCCAGATTCTTAGGCCCTGGGAACACAGGCTCAATAGGACAGGCACATGCCCTGATCCCAGGCAATTCAGAAAAGTAATAAACATTTTTAAAAGACAAACAATCAGAATTATTTTATTTTTGTTTTTTTTAAACTAACACAACATCGTTAATCAACTACACTCCAATATAATATAAAAAGTTAAAAACAGCCTACCTAACAAAGGTAATTTTTTAAAAGAAAGTTTGATAAAACTTATTTGTGTGTGTTTAGTCATTCAATTGTGTCCAGCTCTTTGTGACTCCATGGACTGTAGCCACCCAGGGTCCTCTGTCTAAGGGATTTCCCAGGCAAGAATATTGGAGTGGGCTGTCATTTCCTAGTCCAGGGCATCTTCCCTTCCCAAGGATTGAACCCTTATCTCCTGTGTCCCCTACCTTGGCAGGCAGATTCTTTACCACTGAACCACCTGGGAGTTTGGTTGAATTTGGCTGTGAACTATATAGGGCCTGAGGTTTTCTTTGTGAGATTTTAAGCTGCTGATTCAGTTTCTGTAATGGCTATGGCATTACTGAAGTGTTTGATTTCTTTTTTGAGTCAAATTTGATAAAGTGATATTTTTCTAAGAATTTGCTCATTTTATGTGTTTATTATAAAAAGAGAATATTTTAGATTATCATTGGTGCTATGAACAAAATAAAACAGTGCCATCAAATACCAAGTAATGTCTGGAGAATATGAAGCTGGAAGTTGAGTTGGTGAATTTAGACACTGGCCAGAGAAAGAGTGGGCTGGTATTTGAGTTGGGGGCAGTCTGGAAAGGAGACTGCCTTCTTTAGAGCTGATGAAGAGAATTCCAGCCAGGAGGCAGGGAGAGGAAGAGGCACTTTAGCAGGAATGTTCTTGGTGTGTCTGAAAAAGAGAAAGGAAAGTGAAACTGGAGCTTAGCGACTCAGAGGAGACGAGTGAAATAAGATAACTCCAGAGATCATCCAGAGCCAAGCCATCACAAGCTCTGCTGGAGTTAGGGTTCCATACTCAATACAAGGGGAAGGCCTCAGGAACAAGGGCCAGAAATAATCTGATCTGCTTTTTAAAAGCTCCATCAGGCAAGTGCAAAGAAAATGGATTTTGAAGGGATAAAGATTGAAGGGAAATAAGTGCCCAATAAATATTTATTACATGAATAAATGGGGTAAATTTGATGTACTGTGCTGAACATTATATTTATTGGATGTAGGCATATAAGCTGAAATTCTGATCCTGTCTGATTTTCTCTGAGAACATCTATTTAAAACTGTGAGTGTCTCTTCCTTTTAGTTGAAAGATATGTGTCTGTTGTAGACAGAAGACCTTAAAAATTGCTGCATGATAGAGGGGGCATCACATCAAGTAAATTCTTGGGATCAAAGTGGGAAGTGGTAAGAAAAATCTGGGCTTCCCTGGTGACTCAGCAGTAAAGAACCCACCTGCAATGCAGGAGACATGGGCTGGATCCCTACGTTGGGAAGATCCACTGGAGAAAAAAATGGCAACCCACTCCAGTGTTCTTGCCTGGAAAATGCCATGGACAGATGAGCCTGTGGGGGCTACAGTCCATGGGGTCCCAAAAGAGTCAAGACACAACTCAGTGGCTAAAAAACAACAGCAAGAAAAATCTGACCTTCATTTTTATTAGGAGGTCTATACACACAAGAATAAATCCAGTGTACAGATTTTATCCAGAATGACTCTGGAGATGGTAGACCTCAAAAACTTGTAAGCATATACAACTTGGCTTTTGTCTTTGTTCTATTATTCTTTGGGTTTCCCTGATAGTTCAGTTGGTAAAGAATCCACCTGCAATGCAGGAGACCTGGGTTTGATCCCTGGGTTGGGAAGATCCTCTGGAGAAGGGAAAGGCTACCCACTCCAGTATTCTGGCCTGGAGAATTCCATGGACTATACAGTCCATGGGGTTGCAAAGAGTTGGACACAACTGAACGACCTTCACTTCACTTTCGCTATTATTCTTTAGCTGTGATGTCTCAAGCTTCCTCATTTGTATAATGGCAATGATATCAATGTCAAGGTCTTACTAAATAAAGTAACTCACTGAGAGGATTCTATCAGAATATTCACTGCATTGCCTGACTCATAAGTACTCAAAAATGATTACTATTACTATTTATTTGCTTATTTTGGCTTAACGGTTTCTACTATTTATGCTACTGAGATGGAAAAGGGGCACCTGCATCACTGAATTCAAGGCCACTGTAATGCATATGGTAGCACATTTAGTTGTTTCCCACTGAGTGGAAATGAACAAAATGGAAAATAGGGTCCCCTCCTTGGAGTTGTAAAGAGGAAAGATTCAGTGAGAAGATAAAGGGGAGACATAGGTTTCCTTTTTTCCCTTATTGATTTTCATTATATGTCAGGTAAAACATGTCCACTTAGTTGATTTAGTTCCAAATTTATTATCTTTACCTTTTTCTAAATTAGCATTTAATGGCAAACTAATTGTACTTCTCTTCAGGACCGCTGGCTTCACGTCTTTTGTGAGATGCCTTAAGTAAAGAAAGCTAGATTAATTCTCCATGCATTGTATGAAAGGACAATTAATTCTCAATTTAAATATATGGTCTCTTTTACCAATGAGCTAACATTCTTGCATTTTCTGTGCAAAGGAGTTTAACCCTGCTATGAAGATCCAGATGTAGATAATAAAAGATCCCTACATAAAATGAAACACAAAGCAATATTTATTTTTATTTAAAAACAAAAAGGCAATATTTGTATGGACATTTCTTTGACAGGTCAGTGTATGCTAAAGACCAGATTGTCAATGTCCTCACCCATTTAAACATATATGTTGTATCAAATGTAGTGAGTGTGTGTGTGTCTGTGAAAACTAGTAACAGAGATTGCTTTTGTAGATTGTGAAAATCCTTTCTTTCTCTGTATTGTATGGAATTTTATAAGATCAGGCAAAAAAAAAAAAAATTATTTCCAATGACAAAGAGTAGGCCAGGGATGTTTGAGCAAACAGTACACAAAGCAATGTATGAATCATAAAAAATATGGGAGGAAATTATGATGAAAATGAAGATATATAAAATTAGAGTTGAGTTAGAGTCATCAGTATCTTGCCCTAAGGAAGAGCAAACATTTTTTCCAGAATTCTCCTATAATACTGATTTTTAAAACCATTTACTTTCTATTGCTATGACGTAGGAAATCATAGAAAAACGTATCCAAAATTAGAAATGGACATTTGAAATAATGAAAAAAACAAAACAAAACAAAACCTGAAGACACTCTGGGTAAGATGGAACTTAGTCATCCAAATTCATATCCCTAGGAATAAAATATCATTTTTTCCGATTGTAAAGAGCATGTTTCCTTCCATGTGCTAATATTGGGAAAACCTCAGTCTAATACTAATCTCTGCGAATCACAACTATCCTAGAAATTATTTGTTAGATCAGGTTAAGTTAAAATAACTGAACTTGAAAAAAAAAAAGTTATAAAACATACTGGAAGAGCATGTCATGTCTCAATTTCCAGTACTCGCCATACCGTCAAGGAGTAATACAGTATGTAAACATCAAAATGTATATGTAAATTAGTCAATTCAAAGACATTTGGCTCCCAGGTAGAATTACACCTTTTCCATAGAGAAAAGTAAGTGGGCTATGGGATTTCCACAGATGGCATATGGAAATGAGCTCAGTTTGTTTGGGTTTTTTAACAGAATGCTAAAGTTAGCAAAGTTCCGAGGTGAAAAAGACGGAGCCTATGCAGGGAATGTGTGCTGAGGGAAGAAACCAAAGCACCATGTTTCCAAGTGCATCAGAACAAAGAATTTCCAGAACCAGTGGCCTGTGTTTACAGGGAATAAAAATAGCGGGCCTGCCTTAGACGTGTAGAAACAGATTGTGAAGTTACTTAGTGCCGCACCTTTCTGCTTCCTTTCTTTCCCGTTCTTGTTTTCTTCCTCTCATTTTTCTCTCCTCCCTTCCTCCCTCCCAACCTTCCTTCCTCCCTTCCTTCTTCTCTCCTCTTTATTGAGAATATTTAAAACACACACACACACACACACACACACACACACACACACATGGAATCACTGTCTTGGGAATACAGTCTCTAAAGCAGTGCTAGATCGCATACCAGCCTTTGATCTGAGTCTGGAAACCGACATTATAATCTGTGAAGCATTTACAGGACTATATTAATCTCAGTGATTCCTCAGGAAACACACCTGAGTCGTGGCTTCAGTCTCTTTTTCATCCGAATCCTAAAACTATCCACTAGGCTAGATAAGAAATAGCACCTTATTTGTCCAGAGAATTTCCCACTGTCTGTGAAACAAAGCATGCTTTGTCTAGGAAGTCAGGGAAATGGCATGGGATAACATGATCAACAGTGGCTGGAGACTCAGGCAGTTGTAGACTCAGCTGGGAAGGACACCGACTGGCTGTAGCTGGACACCCTGGGGAGCAGGCAGAGCAGGAGGAACCTCAGGAGTGGGAGGTATCATGCAGTCCTGGAATGCCCACCCATCGAGATGGGCCTCTAGGGCTTGAAAGGAGCCTTGCCACAGGAAAGACAGGCTATCTCTGGGAGGAACTGAGATGCTCTTAGGGGAGCCAGGGAAGGAAATGAGCACGACCATTTAGCTTGCAACTTGAGATAGTTTTGGCCAGAAGGAGCCAGGCAGGAGGCTACTGATCGGAAACAGAAGACTCTAGGGGGAGGTCTGGCCTCTTAACTTTGCCCTGACAATGGAGTCATGCAACCTGAGGCTGGCGGTCATGCAATTCTAGATTCAAAAGTCAGAAGCTGAATGCACACGGAGTCAAGAGAACATTTTATGATGCATTCCCTGATGATCTGCCTTTCACAGTGTTTTCTTTCTTTTTTTTTTTTCTGAGTGGGAATCAAATGTTGTTAGAATTTAAAATACAGATACCAAGGGGAGAAGAGGGCATGGGATGAGAGGCAGGAATAGATACGTTGTGTTGATATGATATGATATATGATACTGATATAACGTATAAAATAGATGACTCATGAGAACCTATTGTATAGCACAGGGAACACTGCTCAATGCTCTGTGGTGACCTGAACGTGAAGGAAATTCCAAAAAAGAGGGGATATATGTGTAACTGATTCACTTTGCTATACAGTAGAATCTAATCAACATTGTAAAGCAACTCCAATAAAATAAAAAACAAAAACAAAACAATAGAATTTCCATCCTGGTAGCACTGTTTGGTTCTGGAGTTCTTCGTCATTCTTATTTTCTGGGTATCTACTTGTATTTCCAAATGCGCAATATAGAACATATATTGTAACAGCTATGATTTTAAAAGATGTGGTGAACGTTTTCCAACATTATTTGTTTATCAGAAATAACATTTGAATGCTACTCTGATGTCAGTGACATATGTTCTGATGTCCTCTGACCTCACGAACTGCTGTCCATCCCCCTTGCCAAGAAAGCTGTCTCTCAGCCATGCTCTTAGAGGTGAAGGGCCACAGCCATTTCGTCTCGCTTTGCCAGTCACTTCCTCTGTTCCAGCTTAAATTCGTACAGAATTCTTGCAGCTAGTCTGCCTTCCTGATTGACTGAAATTGTGTGAAAATAAAACTCAAGGCCCATCTGCTCTTCTAGTTTTCATCCAGGATTCCCTGGAAGGGAAATACACTGGAGACCAAATATTTGCCATAACTATGTGGCTGTAGTTTTGGAAGACATCCCAGTATGGGAAAATACAATACTAAATTATTTCAAATGTTAGCATTCTCCCGCTCTCTACTACTACTATTACACTACTATAAAAATCCTAACTTTCTCCAGGGATCTGTTTGATTTTCTAATGTTTAATGTCTGCAGAGTATTGAGACACATGGTCTAGAACAACAAGCAATCAGACTATTTGGAAGATAGAAGGTGTAATAACTATTATTACAGTTGGAGATAAAGATTGATCATTCATCCTAATAGTCAGTCTGGCAATAAGGGCACAAGTGGACTGTAGTTACAGCCATCACGGGGAAATTTCATCCTCATTGTAGCCTTGAAACTTTTCCTCTCTCTATAGTGTTCTTAGGAGAAGGTAATGGCACTCCACTCCAGTACTCTTGCCTGGAAAATCCCATGGATGGAAGAGCCTGGTAGGCTGCAGTCCTGGTAGGCTGCAGACACGACTGAGTGACTTCACTTTGACTTTTCACTTTCATGCATTGGAGAGGGAAATGGCAACCCACTCCAGTGTTCTTGCCAGGAGAATCCCAGGGACGGGGGAGCCTGGTGGGCTGCCATCTATGGGGTCACACAGAGTCCGTCACGACTGAAGCGACTTAGCAGCAGCAGTATAGTGTTCTTAACCCTCTTCCTCTATATCCTCTCAATTCTTCAGGTCTCATTTATCATTTGCATGTTAGCTATTACCATAAGTCATCATTAATCATTCTTATTTGTGGATACATGGAATATTTACCATATTGAACCAGAGGTTGGAAAACTTTCTCTGTAAAAGGTCAGATAGTAAGTCCTTTCGCTTCAGAGGCTGTGTGTCTCTTTTTGTGACATTCTGCTGAGCTGTGAATGCAGACGTGAATGAGTGAATGGGGATGTGGTCCAGCACAACTTCTCTTCACAAAAGCGAGCAGTGGGCCAGATTAGGTCTGGGGGACATAGTTGTGGACTCTTGTTCTTAACAGTGCTCGAGGGCATTAGCGTTTGAGAGACATTTAGCTAGTTTCTTCATATTATGTGTGAGTCAGGGTGGCTCAGATGATAAATAATCTGCCTGCAATGCAGAAGACCCGGGTTTGATCCCTGGGTTGGGAAAATCCTCCGGAGAAAAACACCAGCCCACTCCAATATTTTTGCCTGGAGAATCCCATGGAGACAGGAACCTGGCAGGCTACAGTCCATGGAGTTGCAAAGAGTTGGACACGACTGAGTGACTAACACTTTCACACTTTCATCTGTAGAAAGGGGGTTAACTGATGTACTCAAGGTCACACACTTAGGAGAAAGCCAGGAGTGACAGGGTCACCTAAACCACAGTCCTGTGTTTTTAATTTACTTTTTACTTTCAGGATTTGATTATGTTCTAGTCAGCATTGAACTACAGACTGGTATTATTTTCTTGTTTCATGTTTAATTACTTTGTGTAGGTCCATATATTGTTACCACTCATGAGAGAATGGGAAATAGATACATAGATATTTTATTGCCCAAAGTGATTAGAACAGTGCAAAGCAGGGAATAAGGTCATAATAAATATCTGTGACTACCATCTTTCAGGAGAGCATATAATTCATGTGACATTTTTCTTGCTTAATTATGCAGTTATAGATTTTGTCTCAACTTAGATTATTGTGAGATATCTGATCTTTAAATTATGATAATCATTCTATAGTACTTTTTTAAAATAATCTTTTATATGCTCTTATCTTTCTTGATCCCAGTTTTACTCTAATTTTGTTATTCTGATTTATATGAGTCTTTAAAGTTAGTGAAAAAATTTTAATTTGGTATAAAGATTGATTTGTTATGGAAATCAGATTTAAAGAAAACAACTAATATGGATAAGCCATCCTCAGAGTTTATAAACTGCTGTATTTATGTTCTAAATTTAGGCAAGTTAAATGGATCACTTATCAACTTCATTTTCATTATTTACCAGGTGTAACACGGAGCTATATATTCAGTGAATACTGAATTTTGGATAATGTATTATTCCTCATTATCAGGTAGTGTTGTTTAGTTGTTTAAACAACTCAGGTAGAGTTGTTTAGACTCTTTGCAACCCCATGGACTGTAGCCAGGCTCCTCTGCCCATGGGATTTCCCAGGTAAGAATGCTGGTGTGGGTGGCCATTTCCTTCTGCAGGGATTATCAAGTTAGTCCTACTGAGCAGGTTTGACAGAAAGCTTCTCCTGGCATGGTCCTGTTGAGCTCTGTCGCAGCGAATGAAAACCTCTTTTCCTTAGGTTACTACCAGATGTGACCCACTCAGAGACTTTTCTTGGTAGGCACCCAAAGCCTGCAACTCTCTCAACCTCCACCCTACCCACAGACTCCTAGCCCCTCTTTCATACTGAGGGTGTCTTGGTAGTTTTTATCACCATCCCATCCTATGAATTCATCCTATGAATTCACGCCTTGACCTGTTTGTTTTTGCTTTACTTTTTAGTTCCTACTGAAACATAAATTACGTGAGGACAGGAGCAATACTAGTTTCATCTACTGCTGCATTTCCTGTGTCTGACACAACATAGGTTCTTCTTTAAATTTTTTTAAATGCAGTTTACTTTGTATTGAAGTGTAGTTGATTTCAAGTTACAGCAAAGTGTTCTGGAATCTTGTTCAGATTATTTTCCCTTATAGATTCTTACAAAAGATTGAGCGTCGTTCTTTGTTCTGTAAAGTAGGTCCTTGTTGGTTATTGGTTGTGTATTTTGTATAGAATAGTGTCTGTATGTCATAAGTTTTTGTTTTATTTGAATGAGTAAAATAAACATGAGTACATTTTTAATATAATGGAAAATTCTTAAGTAATAGTTGCTCATTAAAGTTCAATGCAGGACTTATATCAAAAAGTTGTACAAAGTTAGACTGAGACAGAAGTTAGAAAATCAGGATTTTATACGTGTGATCAACGGCAGCTAAAATAATAGTAAGTCTTTAAACAATTAATAGGAAACCCTTCACTGTGGATTCTCACTTTGTAAACTGATACTTTTAAAATAAATGCTATGTTCCTCTTTTCAGTCATTTACATTTAACTTTCTGGGGACTATATTCACACATACATGCCACATTGCTCAGAGGCACTCACAGCGTAACTGAGAAAAGTAAGAAATCTAACTATGTTTTACAAGGACGGATGTGTTCCTCTTAACTTCAGTTTTGTACACACTCGAGTGGTGAGACAATGAAAAATAATTCATTTCCCCAGGATCTTTGGGGACTTCACTCCACTTGAATGACTTTTCAAGAAAACTAGTTCATTCCTTCTATCGCTAGTCCCCCCCCCACCCCGTATATGAATATCTGAGAAAGAAGTCATTTAGAATATATAGCGTAGTTCTGTGTCATAGTAAACAAAACACTGAGCACATGCAAACACTTGTTGGGGACTTAGGACCATCTCTCTAAACTTAGGTGCTATGCCGTGTTGTAAGGCAGCACCGTGCTCTGAGGCTCCTTGAGTCTGTCAAGTTCAGTTGTCCTTGTTTTTCCCTCCTCCCTTCCTTCCATCCTCCCTTTCTCCCTCCTCCTCTCCCTCCCTATCTCCCTCCCTCCCTCCCTTGCTTCCTTCCTTCCTTCTTCAAATGTCATTAGAGTGTCTGCCGAATGCCAGGTGCTATTCAGATTATTGGAAAGGAAGCATTAGGCAAACTCTCGAAACCTTTATTTCCATGGAGCTTCCAATCTCATGGGAGAGAGAAAAGCAATCAAACAATTGAATGCATGAAAACACAACATATCTGACGGCTGTAAATGCTATGAAGGAAAATAGAGCAAGGCGTGGTACAGAGAGTGAGGGCAGCGTGTACTTGTATAGCTGGGTAGACTGGGAAGACTTCTCTGCACTGTAAGAGAAAACATCAAACAGAGCCTGGGGGAGGTGAGGGATGAGCCTTGAGGTCATGGGAAGAGTGACAGCAAAGGTCGTGGCAGGAGCAAGTCTGTAGTTGCAGTCAGAAGGAAAGGGTGGCTGGACAGTAAAGGACAAGGATGCTGGAGGATGTGACCAGTGCAGAGGCTGCTGTGGGCCATTGGGGGACCTTGGATTTCATTCCCAGTGACTTGAGAGCAGGAGCCAGAGGATATTTTGAGTGCAGGAACTACCTCACCCAACCTGCGTATTTTTTAAACTGCCCTTTGGGCTGCTGTGTACAGAAGAACTATGGCAAAGGAGGAGGAAGGAAGACGGTGCAGTCGCAGCAATGATGCTGATGGCTGCCTGGACCGGGGGATCAGGCAAAGTGAGGTGGTAGGATTGGGGATATTCCAGTGAGACAAGACATAGCACTTGATGCAGCCTCCCCGAGACCAAGAGGATGCAGAGAAGAGCTCCAAGAGTTGAGTCCTGGGCACTTTAACGTATAGAGACATGAGGAAGGTGAGAACCACCCAGCAGAGTGGAATGGGAGAGTCAGCAGTGGTAAAGAAGGAGGGGGAAAATAGTTCATGTCAGTGCAGAAGCCAAGTGAAAATCAGAGCTCCAGAGCAGTTCGTTGGTCAAGTATAGTGAGAACTGACTAATGTTTTAGATAGCAGTGCTATCGTGTTGGTGGTTATCTTGTGTTCTTTCTTACTGGTACCTCCTTCCTAGTTTCTTAGTTGGAATATTATTCCTCCTGGTCTTCCCTCCTCCAAGCTCATATTTCTAACTCTGAATCCTTAGAGTGAATAAATAACTGAAGATTTTGAGGAGACCCCCAAATCCCCAATCTTGTTAAATAACCAGCCACAACTTTATTCATGGTTCTGAGATAGCAGGCCTGCATTGAGGTCTTTTGGAATAATGCACTTGATCATAGCTATGACTTGAAAATCAGAAGGCGACTGAAACTGTGCTAGGGTTCATTAGAATCATCAGTGTTAAGCTGTATAAATTATAATTGTTTGCTAGATGTATCATGTATCTTAAAATTTTCATTGTATTCAATAGCGATTTTTAACAAAAAATATGCCGGTGATTATTCAGTCTGAATTAAATCTGGCTATCTTTTCTTTTCAGAAAAATGTGATGAGCCCCTTGTGTCTGGACTACAGCATGCAGCTTTCAGCAGCTCATCCTCCATGTCTGGGAGCTATTCACCTGGCTATGCCAAGATCAATAAGCGAGGGGGTAAGGCAACTTTCATTTCACTTGTCAACAAATGTGTTACGTAAGAACATATTATATTTATGCTGCATTTTAAATGTATATTTTATTATACAACAGCTAAGTGGCTGGCAACCAAAGTCACTCTTCCCACTTCTGTTGACAGTCACAGACACTTCCTATAAGCCTGTTTCATATCCACTATTTTAGAATGATATTGATAAAATTGGGCTGGAAATAACAGATGATATATTAAAGAGGAAGAATTTTTTGTAGCCACTATGGAGGGGCTTCCCAGGTGGTGCTAATGGTCAGGAATCTGCCTGCCAATGTAGGAGATGTGGGTTCAAGCCTTTAGTCGGAAAGATTCTCTGGGGAAGGAAATAGCAAACCACTCTAATATTCTTACCTGGGAAATCCCACGGACAGTGGGCTTAGTCCGTGGGGTCACAAAGAGTCAGACACAACTGAGCCGCTAAACAGCAACAACGACTGTGGAGTGATATAGAAAAAAAAAAAAGAGCTGCAAATAGGAGATGGTAAAATAAAGAGGAAGAATTTTTGGAGTTTATATGATAATGAGTTCAAAATGACATAAAAATTCTGAGTTAAGGAAATGCTTGTTAATCAGAAAATCATTTAGGAAGATGTTAAAAAGAATAGGTTCCAAATATGTGTACCATGAATGAGGAAGACTACTTTGTATTAACTGCTTTTTCTCCTTTTATTAATGTACACATTTAAGTTTCTATTGAAAATGCAGGATGAAAAATTATGACTCTTTGCAATTTCTCCCCTAGTGCCCAGAATTTAGCTTTGTTATCAAAGTCATGTGAAAAAATGTGTATATTTGTAGCTCAAATGTTACTTTTAGACTTTAAAGTCATAGTATAGTACCATTATAATTAGTGAATTATGATTTCAAAGTAGACAGCAGTTAATAGAGGGTAAAAGAAGATAATTAAGAACAGAAACTTAAAACTCTTTTGCTTCAAAGAAATTCTGGTATAAGTATCAATGAATGACAACTTGGAAAGACACAGTATTTTCTTAGATAAATATGTATTAACTGACAGAGGCCATAATTTTTATTCAATAAAACAGGAGATGCTAAGCTTAAATTATAACAAATTCAGGGGAAAAAATGTGAAAAATTAAAGAAGGAAGGAAAACAGGGAAAGAAAAAGCATAAACAAAGGTTGAAAAAAGAAACTTGGAGAAAACCCAAAGGGGGAGGAAAAAAGAACATGTGAAGAAAGAAAACATATCAGCAAAGAGAGAAAAAAATAGAATCAGAAAGAACAAAAGGGAGAAAAAAATACATAAGGAAAAAGTAGAATAATATATATATATATAGAAATTCCTGGATATATAAAAATATCAGAAATCAGAAAACAATTGGTGAAAGAGATACACAGGCAAAGATAGAGGAATATAAATTTCAAATATATATATATATATATATATACAGCTTTGATTTAAAAATAGTATTCATCAGCTATTTTCAATGTGCTATTTTTGAAATTGTGGTATAATTGACATAACATTATGTTAGTTTCAAATGTTTCATAATGATTTCATGTATGCAGATTTGTATGTGTTGCAAAATGATCACCACAGTAAGTCTAGTTAACATCCATCACTGTACACAGTTACAAACATTTTTTTCTTGCGGTGAGGACTTTAAGGTCTACTTTCCTAGTAGCTTTCACATATGTATGACCTTATTGTTAACTATAGTCAGTATACTGCATATTTTATCCTCAAGACTTATTTTATAACTGGAAATTCATACCTTTTGACTCCCTTCTCTCATTTTACTTAACTCTCAACAGCTTGCCTCTGGGAACCATCAAAGAGTTCTCTGTATCTGTGTAGTTATTCTTTTTATTATGTGATTAGGGCTTCCCAGGTGGTGCTAGTGATAAAGAACTCGCCTGCTAGGGCAGGAGATGTGGGTTCCCTCTCTGGGTCAGGAAGATCCCCTGGAGCAGGAAGTGATAACCCACTCCAGGATTCTTGCCTGAAGTCCATGGACAGAAGAGCCTGGCAGGCTACAGTCCATGGGGTCACAAAAAGTCAGACACAACTGAGCTACTAAACAAGTTTTCAAAAATTTTCCTTCAATATGTCAAATATTGAAAAATTTAATGTATTCCTTTTCGGTTAAATTAACTAAAACTAAACCAACCCCCCCCCCAAAAAAAAACCCAGAAAACTTGCCATACTCAAATTCATAATTTTTATGCAGACCAGTCCAGTACTAATAAATGTGGGACAACATATAAAAGGGAAAAGAAATAATACATATACCTCCTGATGTCAAGAGGATGTGATATTCCCTAAAAGAAGTATCATGATGTTGAAAGATCAAAAGTAACTTTAATGAAAGGAAGTAGAATCTCAAAATATTTTTTTGGAAGTTCTGTGGGAAAAGAATACCGATGAAATGTTATACCTAGTGAATTTGAGAAAGTCAAGTTAGGTCAAAAGTGTTACTTTTTGGGGGCATACAAATGAAACAACCCAACCAACAGTGAGATGAGTGAAAAAAAAAAGGAATAAAGAAACCATGGTCCAATGATGGATACTGAGCAATGAATCATTTAAATATAAGATCATGACTACATTGGTACTGGAAAGGACTCTTGAGAGTCCCTTGGACAGCAGAGATCAAACCAGTCAATCCTAAAGGAAATCAACTCTGAATGTTCATTGGAAGGGCTGATGCTTAGGTGGAAGCTCCAATCCTTTGGCCTCCTGATGCAGAGTCAACTCACTATAAAAGACCTGATGCTGAGAAAGATTGAAGCCAAAAGAGAGGGAGAAGGGGAGGATGAGATGGTTAGAGAGCATCACCGACTCAATGGGTATGAATCTGAACAAACTCCAGCGGGTCGTGAAGGACAGGGAAGCCTGGTGTGCTGCAGTCTCTGGGGTCACAAAGAGTCAGTCTCAACTTAGCAACTGAACAACAAGACAACTAGGAATTACAGTTGTAGAAAGAGTATAAAGGTTACAGATGTGGAATCTAAAATATTAAATACCAAACTATGGGATCAGATATATGCTTTTTCTCTCCAAACTTTCAGAGCAGGAGGCCACTAGATGCTATAACTTTTAAGTGCAGATTTATTTTGTTTTTGTTTTTTTACGAATTCATTCACTTTATGAAGGAACATCAATATGTTCATTGTTGCTTTCATTCAAGTAAAGTTACATTAAAATATTTTTGCTTTAAAAATAGTACAGGATACCACTTTGAATTATTTAGAGCTGTTTATCTACTCGTATATGTAAAGTGAGGTATCTAAAATTAAACTTCTAAAATGTTAACTTTCTTTTTTAACCTGGAAGATGGGATTTGAGTAATGTCTTCATCTTCTTTTTAACCGGTTTCTTTATAGTTTATAGAATGTCTGCATCTATATCTGCAGAAGTTAGTGTTAGTTGCTCAGTCATGCCTGACTCTTTGTAACCCTGTGGACTGTGGCCCGTCAGGCTCCTCTGTTCATGGGCTTCTTTAGGCAAGAATACTGGAGTGGGTAGCTATTCCTTTCTGCAGGGGATCTTCCTGACCCAGGGATTGAACCTGGGTCTCCTGCATTGCAGGCAGATTCTTTACTGTCTGAGCCACCAGGGAAGCCCAAGACACACAGGTATATAAACAGAAGCATAAATACAATGCATTGCCTCAAAGAAAGTTGTTTCAAAAGCAAAATATTATTTAAAATGTTTATGGCTTCTTGGTTATTTGATCGGCAGCTTCTCTCTGATTTTTGATACTGTGGATTATCATGTGTTGGGGTAATAATGTGATGCTGTAGTTCATAGGGAAAAGCCTTGTTGGTGCTATAGTCTTGCACTTACTTATGGCCCATCTTACCAACATTTGTTCTGTGAGGATGTTTATTTACTTTTATTTTACCTCCCAGAGACCTCTTTTGCTTCTCAGTGGCGTATGTGTCTAGCTGCCCATGATGCCCTCCCCTAGCTCACCCTACACTGTCTACCTGTTTGAAATTGTCACACACTGGCCATATCTGCACTCATCATGTCGCCGGTCCTGTGCATGTACATAAAAGACACCCATGTGAAGGGACTAGCCTGACCCTGGTTAATAACCTCACTGTGGATCAAGGTAGCAAGTACCAGAGAGGAGGATTACTTCCTCTAGAAGAAGAAAAAAAAAAATCCATATATGTTTCTTTCAATTAAAAACAGTTTTTTACTCCATCATAAATTTTATATGCAAACACCCTTGGAACAGGAGTCATGTTGACTGAAAGTCATTTTAAGATATAAGTGGCCAATGACCAGCATTGATTGAGAAGTGTTTTGGTTTTTTGTGCAGCACAAAATTGTGTATCTTAAAGGCAGCAGAGCATTCCACAGGGAGAAAAAATATAAAGAATCTGTCAAGGAGGCAAGAAATGCTAGAGATATATTTTCTTACTTGACTATTGGCAAGAATCATCTGATTTATACACCACATAACCATTGGAAAGCAGGGAGACCTTATACTAACAGAAAAGGATAAAAGAGTGTCATTTACTAATTATACAAATACAGAAAAGAACAAACTCAGTTAAGCATTATGTTGATAAACATTGCTGCAAGTTTTATCTTTTATTTAAATGATATTCTTCAAATACATTTTAGAGAGCTAGATTTATGAATACATAGAAAAGCAGAGTAAAAAAGCAAACATACATTCAGATGACAGATTGACACACATTTACAGAATGGGGTTTAGCTTTTGGGTTCCTGTGATACAAATCCATCTGCTGCAAGCTTGGTGTCAGGGACAGACACATGACAAAACTGGGTGGGGGGGACAACATGTTTAAATGAAAAAATCCACTTGTAATTCTATCATGTCTTTTGAAGCCTATTGCTTTAAGAGTTTTTGTTTGTTGTGGAAAAATATCTACCTCTTATGGTCTGTGTTCTGGATTTATCTTAATTCATTGGTGCTTTCCCAGGCTTGTGTCATTCTGACTCAATAAAAAATAGATGGATTACTCTTTCCAAAACAACATATCAGTTCAGTTCAATTCAGTCACTCAATCGTGTCCAACTCTTTGAGACCCCATGAATTGCAGCACGCCAGGCCTCCCTGTCCATCACCAACTCCCAGAGTTCACTCAAACTCACGTCCATCGAGGCGGTGAGGCTATCCAGCCATCTCATCCTCTGTCGTCCCCTTCTCCTCCTACCCCCAATCCCTCCCAGCATCAAGCCTTTTCCAATGAGTCAGCTCTTTGCATGAGGTGGCCAAAGTACTGGAGTTTCAGCTTTAGCATCATTCCTTCCAAAGAAATCCAGGAATGATCTCTTTTAGAATGGACTGGTTGGATCTCATTGCAGTCCAAGGGACTCTCAAGAGTCTTTTCCAACATCACAGTTCAAGAACATCAATACGTCAGCTCTCAGCTTTCTTCACAGTCCAACTCTCACATCCATACATGACCACTGGAAAAACGACAGCCTTGACTATATGGACCTTTGTTGGCAAAGTAATCTCTCTGCTTTTTAATATGCTATCTAGGTCGGTCATAACTTTCCTTCCTAGGAGTAAGCGTCTTTTAATTTCATGGCTGCAGTCACCATCTGCAGTGATTTTGAAGTGCAAAAGATAAATTCTGACACTGTTTCCACTGTTTCCCATCTATTTCCCATGAAGTGATGGGACCAGGTGCCATAATCTTCATTTTCTGAATGTTGAGCTTTAACCCAACTTTTTCACTCTCCTCTTTCACTTTCATCACAAGNTGCAGTGATTTTGAAGTGCAAAAGATAAATTCTGACACTGTTTCCACTGTTTCCCATCTATTTCCCATGAAGTGATGGGACCAGGTGCCATAATCTTCATTTTCTGAATGTTGAGCTTTAACCCAACTTTTTCACTCTCCTCTTTCACTTTCATCACAAGGCTCTTTAGTTCCTTTTCACTTTCGGCCATAAGGGTGGTGTTATCTGCATATCTGAGGTTATTGATATTTCTCCCAGCAATCTTGATTCCAGTATGGGCTTCTTCCAGCCCAGTGTTTCTCCTGATGTACTCTGCATATAAGTTAAATAAGTGGGGTGACAATATACAGCCTTGACGTACTCCTTTTCCTANGTTTTAAAAGAAAATTCTTGGCATCATCTCAAAGCATTTTAACACAGTATTGTGGTCGACTCTCAAAGAATGTTTTCTGAAGGAATGAACAAGTATATTGAATTATATTTATTACATAGATTTCCATTTACTTTTAACTTCAGAGGCTTATTGCTGCTCTGTTGAGATGATTTGTTAAATCAAGAGTGGGTATTTGCTAACATTCCTCAGTTTCAGAAAAATTATTTCATAAGTTATTTAGTCCCTGTTGTATCCAACTGGGGTCCAGATAGTAATAGAGAATAAGTGACCACAGTAACTGCTATTATCATCATTTCTAAATATCAGTTCAGTTCAGTTCAGTTGCTCAGTCGTGTCCGACTCTTTGCAACCCCATAAATCACAGCACACCAGGCCTCCCTGTCCATCACCAACTCCCGGAGTTCACTCACACTCACGCCCATCGAGTCTGTGATGCCATCCAGCCATCACATCCTCGGTCGTCCCCTTCTCCTCCTGCCCCCAATCCCTCCCAGCATCAGAGTCTTGTCCAATGAGTCAACTCTTCGCATGAGGTGGCCAAAGTACTGGAGCTTCAGCTTTAGCATCATTCTTTCCAAAGAAATCCCAGGGCTGATCTCCTTCAGAATGGACTGGTTGGATCTCCTTGCAGTCCAAGGGACGCTCAAGAGTCTTCTCCAACACCACAGTTCAAAAGCATCAATTCTTCGGCGCTCAGCCTTCTTCACAGTCCAACTCTCACATCCATACATGACTACTGGAAAAACCATAGCCTTGACTAGACGGACCTTAGTCGGCAAAGTAATATCTCTGCTTTTGAATATACTATCTAGGTTGGTCATAACTTTTCTTCCAAAGAGTAAGCGTCTTCAATATATATGTATATCAGTATATAAATATCAGTTTTGTAGAGTGTTCATGCAGATCAATTGAGAAATGGTCCCACTGGTTTCTCCCAGTGCTTTTGAAATGGTTAACAGTTACCATCAAGGTAGTGATTTTGAGTTGGTAAAGCATGACCCTCGTATTTCAGGATATTTCTTTCACAGATGAGGCTTTCCGTTTTAGCTGCTGCATCCACGTAGTAACAGGTGCCTTTGGGTGACAAAGCGTGTTCCATCAGTCCTTTCATCTTGTGTCTCGCCCATGAGGAATACCCTGGGAGTCCTTTTTGCCACAATATAGCTCTGAGAAGAAAGGAAGGTCAGAAAGGAGCAGGGTATGCCTTCAAGTTACTGTCTGGGAAATTCACATCAACTGATCATATGCAGGTCACTGCCCGGTGAGGTGCACTGCATAAGAGCACTGGTTCATTCAACGTGATTATGGCACAAACAGGCACACATGGCAAAAATACACTTCAAATCCTATAATTACCTTCCTTCTGCAACAGATGAGTGACTCATTCATTTTCAATATCTCCTGCTCCTATGATTAGAGAAAGTTCCATGCTTTTTGCCTGTTTGCCCCCTCCCCTTTATTTCATTCAATAAGAGAAAAAGAGGCCAAGTTATTTCCAAGACAGTTGGGAGAATTTAATCTAGTAATAGTTCTATTAGCAACCTGGTTATGTCATGCTTATCACAATGAATAGGCCCTTGCCTTTTACCTTGAGCAAATTAATGACTTTTTCCATCCGTGTTTCAATGGGAAGAATAAAAACATGAGAATCACCTGCTCTTTTACAGTCACCTCTTGCAATACAAATTCTGAACATACTGTCACTAATAACAATTCAGATCAGTCCAGCCTCCGTTGGTGCATTGCCCTTGCTATACTCTGCAAATGAGCAGTCCACATCTCATTGTTTACTCATTTCCTTTCTTTAAAACCAAGATATATGTTTGACATGAATATTGCTGACAATAAACCATGATGTTCAAGACAGTCTACTTTTACTGTTCTTCCTCTTTAACATTAAAATGCAAACACAAATTGTAGAAAGCTTTATTCTGGTTTTTACTCCAAGATCACTTTTTATTTTGCTTTTTTTCTTAGCTATTTTTATTTTCTTAGCAATGCAAGGAATTCAAGTTGTATATTTTTATTTTGCTTTGTTTTGTTCCTCAGTAGCTTCCAGGATTTACTTCCTTTGTACCTGTTTTTCCACTTTAAAATTGGTGGGTGGTGCTATTTATCTCAGTTAGAGGGTCCTTGTCTGAATTTTATCTGCTGTCTCCATGTCACCAGACATCTGCAGCCAGGTAGACTGTTCTGCCTCCAGGGTGAACTGTTTTGTGCTAAAAGGTTTGTACCAGAGCATATGTGTGAATGATGTGTAAATACACACGATTTGTGGATTTTTCCCTAGCCATTTTCTGGCACATATGAATATCAGAGGATTACTGATTGGAGTTCTTTGTTTGTTTGCTTGCTTTTATTTTACTTTTAACTGATGCTTAGAACATGAGGTAAAGTCTGTAAGGCTGTGCTGTTAAGATGGTGAAACACGCTGTTTCCTCCCCCATGGTGCCTTCTCAAGTGTTCTAAAGAAAGTGGAAGTCAAAACCATGTGTTTCTGTGGTCTACGTGTTTCTGTGGTATTAGAGGTTCGTAAGTAATTATTGGAGCCTATTCTTTGATAAGGCCACGCTTTCCTATAGGGTCAAATAGAGTTCCCAGAAAAAGAATGCTTAAACTGTGCTTTGAGTAGTTCCAACAGGAGGAACACATAGACAGAGTAGAAGTGATGAGCCTTCCTTACCTTAGAAGGGCAAGCAATCCACAGCAGATGCTTCCAGAGGGCCAGGAAGGCACAGTGTTTCTCCATTGCCCCACCTCAGCAAGCCCACATCTTAACTGTATTAACTTACTACCAGTTCTTATGGGCCTCCAGATTTTAACTATATAGGTTGTTCTTCGTATATAGCATCAACCCTTTTTAAGTTGCTTGTCCTTCAATAGTTGTCCAAAAGTCATCCCTGGTGGCTAAGTGAGGTCTTTTAAGGTGTGACATATATGGATATATATATATATATATATTTTTTTTTCCCCCTATCTCAGTAAACAGTTTTGGAGAGTAGCCTTGTTTCTCTGAGTCCATGAAGCTGGATGTGAATGGAACACAAGCCCTACCATCTCTAGTATCTACAATTGTGCCTGAAAAGTGAAAGATGAAAGTTAAATCGCTCAGTCGTGTCTGACTCTTTGCGACCCCGAGGACTGTAGCCCGCCAGGCTCCTCCATCCATGGGATTCTCCAGGCAAGAATACTGGAGTGGGTTGCCATTTCCTTCTCCAGGGGATCTTCCCAACCCAGGGATCGAACCCAGGTCTCCTGCATTGCAGGCAGACGCTTTACCCTCTGAGCCACCAGGGAAGCCACAGTGTGCCTAGCACAGAGGAAATACTCACAGATAGTCACAGCTGTTGGCATGCACACACTATCTCCCTGGAGCCCGACAAAAAACCCTAGGAAAGAATTTAGCAGGAATACAACTCAGGTTTATGGATAAGAAAACTTAAATTCAAGAAAGTTTATATTCTTGCCCATGGCTACAGCTAACAGAAAGCAGACTTGAGCATTTGAAACAGACTCTTCTGATTCCAAAAATCACTCACTGTTCTCTTCTCCACATGTTTCCATGCCTATGTGAGCTTCTCTTTAGGAAAAACTGTAATACTTTTTGAGTTGGTTTTAGAACATAGGTGAAATTTTCCCACTGGAGGCTAAGAAAATAAACAGACATATTTCTCTATTTTATTCCTGAGTATATACTGACTATGTGATTTATTTGCATGCTTGTTATCTTGCTTTAAGTGTTCAAAGAATAATAAAGACATTATTTTAAATATTTACATGTAATAATAATTTCTAAAAACCCACCCCCTTCTTCTCCCCTTACACTCAAAAGCTATGTTCCTTCAATCTTGTTTCTGTATTTGGATGATATGAGATGGTAGGTAAAAAAAAGAAAGATTTTACTGTGCTTGAAATATTATATATGTGAGAACAGCCAAAGATTGGAACAAAACAATGAGAGCAACATTCTGTCTTCCAGAAAAACACTGAAATAAGAGGGTTAAAAAAAAAAAAAAAAACTATCAATGTGCAGCACCAATATGCTAGAAACGGACAGAACAATATTTTTTAAGTCACTAACATTCTTAATATTCAAAACACACATGGAGAAAAAGCTGTAAATCAGTATAAAGTGAAAGGAAATGAATAACAGGAATAAAACTCAACACAAAATAGAAAATGTCTGAGATCTTACTAGATATGCCATAAGCTGGATCTCTGTTTGGTATGAGATTGAAATAACCTGGGATTAGTAACAACAATATCCCCCTGCATGGTCATTCTCAATCACTGAGTTGTTTCTTCCCTTCCAAAGGGAGATTTCAGCACTATTAGAATTTGCCTTTCATTTTGTTACTATTTGGTAGAATGATCATGCTTCCTGGAAACCTATAGAGACTGCCAAGGGAATTGATTCCATTTTTTCCTCCAACTTTTTTTTTTTTTTTTAACCAGGTGTTGGAATAAGTAAATCAACAGAGATCTGACCAATTGTTTCAAAATTATTGTTGCCTCTCCTCTCTACAGATAATACAAGACTTAATCATGAATGACGGAAAATAATTTTCTAAAGAGAATTTCAGCATCTTCAGGAGCTTCCCTTGTGGCTCAGACGGTAAAGAGTCTGGCTGCAATGCAGGAAAATAGGTTCAATCCCTGGGTTGGGAAGATCTCCTGTAGAAGGAAATGGCAACCCACTCCAGTACTCTTGCCTGGAAAATTCCCTAGATGGAGGAGCCTGGCAGGTTACAGTCCATGGGGTCACGAAGAGTCGGATACTACTGAGCAATTTCACTTCACTTTAAAGAGAATTTCAGAGAAGCACAAAATGCCTTTAGGTTTTAATTCATACTATTGTGCTTGAATTTCCACAATTGAAAGAGAAATCTGAAATGCTTGTATTTTGAACAACAAATACTATTTATGAGTCTTATAATGAAAGGGATAGCACCAGCTAAGCATCAGTAACAGAGAAGAGTTCTCTGCATTGCTGTGGAGGAGGACTCAGAGAGACAAAGGATACTGTTCAATGAGTAAGACAGAGAAAAAAGATGCTAGCCTTTTGTTGTAGTTGGATCTCAATTTATTGTGAGAACTTTGGAACTGTTCTTCCTATTGACATGACATATATTTGGAAATAATTCTTAGCAATTTATCAATAAAGTGGCAAGGATTCACTATGGAGAGATAGACAGGCAAGATGTTTTATTAAAGGTCTGAAACATGCTAATCAGCTTCTGGCATGCCAACAATTTACATTCAAATAGATTTCTCACTGAGACTAACATCTGAAGTCCTATGATTCTATTTCTGTGTATTGCATTCGTCAAGATTTAAGGGTGACTTTGTTCTCAGCTCACAGAGATCTCCCACCACCATTTGCTTTCTTTGTTTGGATGGCTTAGCTGGTACGAAAAAAAGTAAGACTGACTCCTTCAGAAGCTCTGAAGTGTTATCTGTGCTAGTTTCACACCCAACAGTGGGGATGGCAGAAGGTACAGAGGGAGACATAAAAATCCTGTTGCCGAATGAGAATTCTACATCTCACTGTAGTCTGGAATAGTACAGTTATTCATATTTCAGGCACCTCAATTAGACATTCATTATTCATAAACACTTATGTAACTCTGAGTTATTCAGACTGGGAGACAACATTAGCGATCATTCTTTTTCTTTATTACTAACACATCCTGTATCTAAAAAAAGGCACAAAACAACTGTAAAAAGAAAAAAAATACCCTGTCAGCTGCATGCAAATCCAAATTCTAACTAATTAAGATTTGTTATATCTCCAACAAAACAAGGCACACATGGTCCATTCAGCTTTTCAAAGAAGCCATCTGAACAAATGGACTAGGACCAGTTCTGTTAGAATGGTCATATGGACTCTGATCTGATAACATCATTGATTCTTTCAACCATGGACCTCTCAAGTAGTTCTAATTCGCAGTGACGCATGTCAAATCCTAGAAAGTCCTAACAGAAAAGACTAAGTTACAAAATAACTCAGTTCAGACAGAATAAGGGAGCCCAGCAAGTCAATGAACATGCTTGACCTGAGTACCCATCACCGCTACAGACAGATTCGCATGAGGGACTTCAGTATCTGAAGAGTTGACAAGGGAGCCTTTTAGGAACTGTGAAATGGGATTGTGAGGAGAGGTGCTGTTTGTCTGAAGCCCACTGAGGAGTGTCCTGAGCTCCACGTTCAGAAAAGGCTTAGATGACATGAGTGTCAATCACAAGGACATAGACATGTTGTGTACAATGCTATGCAAGGGGTATACATCAGTAAAGAAAAATGAGCGAAAATCTGGTGAGAAAAAGNCACTCTCGTCAGCTGCCCCTGACCTCGGAAGTGGGGTGGTTCCTCTCAGCTGTTCCTGCGCCGTCACAGCCCGGGACTCTCTGCCGCTGTCTCTTGGACGCAGGGTGGCTCCTCCCGGCTGCCGCCCCTGTCCTCGGACGCGGGGTGGTTCCTCTCGGCCGCGCTCAAGCGAGCCCGCTCCGCAGCCGTCTGCGCTCAAGTGAGTAGACATGTATCTTAATGAAGGGGTTTATTAACAAGTTTTCCCCCGTTACTCCATTGAGAGACCTTAGTTTTCTGGGAGAACACACAGAACTACCTCCTCCTCTCTTTGCTCCATTCTTTTCTTTCCTTCCTTATATACTCAGCTCATTCAAATATTTGTTGAATGCCAACTTGTTTCTAATTGTCGTTTTTCACTTGCTGTCGCGTCCAACTCTTTGGGACTCCGTGGACTGCAGCATGCCAGGCTTCCCTCTCCTCCACTGTCTCTCAGAGTTCGCTCAAATGCTTGTCCACTGAGTTGGTGGTTCTATCTACTTCATCCTCTGCCTCCCCTTTCTTCTTTTGCCTTCAATCTTTCCCACCATCAGGATCTTTTCCAATGACTTGGCTCTTCACATCAGGTGGTACAAGTATTGGAGCTTCAGCATCAGTCCTTCTTGTGATAGTCAGGGTTGATTTCCTTGTCTTAGGGCTTCCCTGGTGACTCAGAAGTGTTATATANCCTCCCCTTTCTTCTTTTGCCTTCAATCTTTCCCACCATCAGGATCTTTTCCAATGACTTGGCTCTTCACATCAGGTGGTACAAGTATTGGAGCTTCAGCATCAGTCCTTCTTGTGATAGTCAGGGTTGATTTCCTTGTCTTAGGGCTTCCCTGGTGACTCAGAAGTGTTATATAAAACAATAAGCTTATCTTATTGAGGAACTGGGCTGGGGGCATGGCGTGAACATGATGATTGCTAAAGGACTATCCCACTGTGTGGCAGTGAAATTATATAAATACAAGATGATTCTGGCATCATGGAGCACTATGGTTTAATTTGCTGAGGAGTCTTCAGGGAATAGTTCTTGAGGAAGCAAAGTTGTAATAGAATCTACTATGTAGAATCTCATGTAAAGAGTTTAGGATAATCCCATATATCAAAGTCAGAAAGATTGTTTGTTAAAGGAGGATCAGTTGGTAATTTGGTTTTTCTAGAATTTTAGGCAAGAGTTAGCATGTGGCAAGATGTATGGATTCAGATGGACAGAGGTCGGGTCCTCGATTGCCATGCTAGGGAGCAAGATAACACCCTGATTTTTAAACCAATCTTGGCCTGGTAGCTTTTCCATCTCAATAAGTGGCATCTCCACCTTCTAGCTGGTTCAGAAACCTTGACATCTCCCATCATTCCTCTCCTTCACTCATACCTCACATGCAAAACTTGCCAGCTCTTACCTTTAAAAGAGGTTTAATATTTGGTAGCTATATTTTTTTATTTTTTAAGGAACCCGCATACTGGTCTCCATAGTGACTGTATCAGTTTACATTCCCATCAACAGAGCAAGAGAATCCCTTTTTCTCCACATCCTCTCCAGCATTTATTATATGTAGATTTTTTTTTTTAATGAAGGCCATTCTGACCAGTGTGAGATGATACCTCATTGAGTTTTAAGGAAGCTGCTCTATAGCAGAGGGAGATCAGCTCCATGCTCTGTGGTGACCTAGGTGGGTGGGATGGGGGTGGGGAAGGCAGGTCCAAGAGGGAGGGGGTTTATGTACTCATATACCCACTCCAGTGTTCTTGCCTGGAGAATCCCAGGGACGAGGGAGCCTGCTGGGCTGCCATCTATGGGGTCGTACTGAGTCGGACACGAATGAAGTAACTTGGCAGCAGCAGCATAGCTGATGGACTGTGTTGTGCAGTAGAAACTAACGTAGCCTTGTAAAGCAGCTACACCCCAGTTACAAAGAGAAAGAGAGATTTAGCATCTGATCCTTTCTTAAAATATCCCCACTATCACCTGAGCTAGTCCAGCATTCTATTTTGTCTTGTTTGTATAGAGTGATTGCTTTCAATCTTATTCCCTGATTCTATTATTGCCCCTTCTTACTGTCCTAGACAGTTTATCAACACAGTAGCACTATAATCATTTGAAAATCAGAGAAGAACTTGCCATTCTTCCATTTAAAATCTCTCCAACAGACTTGGGTCTCATTCAGAGTAAAAACCACCGAAGACCTCACAAGGACCCATAAGCTCTTGTCTTCGTTATCTTCTACTCATCATCTCTCTGACCTCATGTCCTAAGGTCTCTCACCTCTATGCAGCCACACAGTCCCCCTTGCTATTTCTTGTACTTGCTGTTGTCGTGGCCTAAAATTTTGTACACGATACTATCACCCTCAGTTCCTTCAAGTTCTCACTCAAATGATGCCACCTTATAGAAGCCTTATCTGACTAACTCATACAAATTTTCCACTCTTTTCTTATTCTTCCAATGACATTGCCCTTCATTTCTTTTCTGTCTTATTATTTTAATTTTATTTTATTATTTTTTTTTTGCCAAACTTCATGGCATATGGGATCTTAGTTCCCTGACCAGGGACTGAACCCATGTCCCCTGAATTAGAAGTACAGAATCTGAACCAATGAACTGCCAAGGAAATTCCTCCATGTGCTTTTTATAGCTAGACTTAGTTCACAGTTCTAAAAAGAGGGAGATGATAAATTCCTAAAACATTTATAGAGCAGAAACAATAAGAAAATGATAATTGGAGACACAAAGCGGGGTGGGGTGGGGGGACAAATAGAAGAAGGAATAAAAGATCCCCTGCCCAAGTTCTATCTTTGGTGAATAAGAGGGTTTTGCCTCTCAGTGCAGCAAACAGTTAAGGAAGAAAAAGGAAACAGATGTAGAGAGATATTTGACGATTCAAATTTACACATACCAAGTGGAAATTCAAGATAGAAACCCAATATCTCTTAAATAGGATGTTGGGTGGCCATGGCCTCTGAAGAAATGTTAGATGTGCAAATATTTCAGTTATTTAGTGGAGAGTTAGAAGAACTGGACACAGAATACCAAAAAAGCTTAATGTTTAAGGATTAGAGGAAGAGCAAGCCTTCACAGCAACTTGGAGGTCACAGAAAAATGAGAAAGCCAAGAAGGACTGGGGTGTCTTTTTGATCAGGAGAATTAAAAAGTCATCCACAGCAAAGAGGTCTTGTAATATGAAGAGTAGATCTTGTATATTTGTCAATATGATGGTCACTTATGCCAGTTATGGAAGTGGTTTCAGTAGAATTTTGGTGGAAGCATCAGAAGTTCTGTGGGAAGAATACATTTAAGTTAGAGAAGTGGAGACAGTGCATTTAGACTATATTTTTAGATTTGGGGGATAAAAGAAAAATTAGATAAGATTAGAGATGGAATGTGACCAAGATGTGTTTTCTTCTTTAGCATGAGTGAGATATAAGAATGTGTTAGGAAAAAAAAAAAAAAAAGCCCTAAGAAAGTGGAAAGTTAGTTAAAAGTGTAGACAAGAAACTCTACAATTTATGGAGTAAAGTTTATGAGATCCTAGGGGTCTATTATGTGCTGCTATGTTACACTGTTAAAGAATACAGCCTTTAGAGTAATTCAGACCTGACTTAGAAACTTGCCCCTAGATTATATTACCTACATAATTTTAGCAAAGCCATTAAACATCTGTCCACTTTGTTTCTTCATACATAAAATGGGCATAATAATATCTCCCAAGTAAAAAAAAAATTAAATATAAATGAGGTTAATTTTTGTAATGTACTCAGCACATCACCTGGAACAAGGTTAGCTCTCATGAAACGAAGATTGTTCTATATATTATTATATGTATTGATATTGTAAATACAGATACAGGAGTTGAACTTAAACTAAGTGTAAAAGGATACAGTTACCCTCTGATGCTGGAGGAAGAGGGCTTTCCAGGTGGCTTGTGCTAAGTCACTTCAGTCGTGTCTGACTCTCTGGAGACCCCATGAACTGTAGCCGTATCCCATCAGGCTTCCCTGTCCATGGGATTTCCCAGGCAAGAATACTTTAGTGGGTTGCCATGTCCTCCTCCAGGGTTTCTCCTGACCCAGGGATCAAACCTGTCTCTTATGTCTCCTGCATTGGCAGGCAGTTTTTTGGTTGGTTTGTTTTACCATAGCACCACTGTGGCTCGGTGGTAAACAATTCTCCTGCGAATGCAGGAGACACAAAGATGCGAGTTTGATCCCTGGATCAGGAAGATCCTCTGTAGTAGGAACTGGCAATTCACTCCAGTATTCTTGCCTGGAAAATTCCACACAAGTAGAGGCGAGGCCAACTATATTTCATGGGGTCTCAAAGAGCTGGACATGATTGAATGACTGAACTTGCACTGGAAGAAGAGAGGTAAGAATCTGTGTGGATATACAAGCTGGTAAAGAATCCAGCTGCAATGCAGATATCAGTTTGATTCCTGGGTTGGAAGATCCCCTGGAGAAGGGAAAGATTACCCACTCCAGTATTCTTGGGCTTCCCTGGTGGCCCAGATAACAAAGAATCTGCCTTCAGTGTGGGAGATCTGGCTTCAGTCCCTGGGTTGGGAAGATTCCCTGGCAGAGGGCATGACAACGCAGTATTTTTCCTGGAGAATCCCCATGGACAGAGGAGCCTGGCGGGCTAAAGTCCATGGGGTCGGGAAGAGTTCAACACAACTGAGTGACTAAGCACAGCAATAATAAGAGTAATAGAGAGGAAAAAAATAATTGAAAGACAGTCACAATTAATAATTTAGATTTCTTAGTAATGTTTAAGAAGAATTCTATGAGTACATTGGGAAGGATCGAGGAAACTGCTGATATATATATATATATATATATATATATATATATATGAAAGCTTATAGAAAGGAATGTAAAGGACTCAAACCAAAACTATTTTAATATTAGTAGACATCCTTAAGGGCACACTTGTTGAAGATCATCAATTTTGTGACTTATAGAGGCATGGATATGTAAAAATGTGTCATTTTTCTCTAGCTGTGCTTATTCACGAAGGAGTAGAAGAGAGAAGACAGTTGAGTTCTGTGGGTATCTTACATGAAGTTCAGGATATTGGGAATTTAAGTATGTTCAGATAAGAGTCCTTGAGATTACATCTGGGTAGATAATGTGAGCAGTTCCAAGAAGACTGCATGAGAGAAAGTGGAAGCATCAGGACGAGGGTGTCTCTTAGCAACCAAACACTGTGAATAATACAGCCAAAGACAAGGAAGAACTAGAACTGGTAATTACAACCAGATAGCTAGCTACTGAAGTATAGGATTTCAGAGAAACCAGACATCTGAGGAATGACTAGGTCCAGGGTATGGCCATGGTGGTAGATCACCAGGCTATGAAAACTCATCTAAGGTGAGGGTGTCAAAAAGCCTGAGACTGTGAGTTTGGATAGTCAGCAAAGGCATCATGGAGATGGATCTTCAGTCACCAGGAAAACTGAGTCAGATTCTAATGTCTTCAAGAAATGAGGGGAATGACCACAAGCTCAGTAGATGACAGAAAGAAATGCTAGAAGGTGGGAGAACCCGGTGGCATTAACATCAATGGACAAAAATTTGTGTGACTTTTGTTTGCTTCGTTGGAAAATGTTTCTAGAAAATGAGAAAAGTGGTCCTCTCGAACCATAAAGGATGGAGGATGTTGAACTACTACTACACAGATCTAAGAGCTTCAGAGGATCAGTGTCATTGATAAAGTCAACAAGTCTGATTTTGTAGGTTGTACACTACATGACTCTAAAGGGCAACATCCACATTACAGTCTATGGCAGTGCCATCCAGTAAAATATAAAGTGAGCCTCATATGTACTGAGTTATCCCATAGTCATATGGAAAAAAAATAAAAAGAAATGGGTGAAATACATTTTATGATGTTCTTTTTAATCTAAAATATCCAAATCTCATTTCAACATCATCAGTATAAGCATTATTAATCGGATATTCTGTTTCCTCATCGTAAATCTTTAAAGGATGGCATATATACCACTTGTATAGCACATCTTAGTTCAGAAGCTAAATATTCATTAGGAGTACTTAACCTACATTTGAGTTTCCTAAAATGTACCATTGGACAGCTAAACTCACATACCCAAGTTGTGCCCAGAATACTGAAAATACCTACCAATGACGGAAATGAGTATCCGTTTTAAAATGTAATTTTAAGTTAATGAAAATAAAAATTTTAAAGTTAGTTCCTCAGTCTCTGGAATAGGTGATCATCTCTATGGTCACAGGTCAAGTGCCTGGTAGCCATATATGTTGGTTAGCCTATTTTTATGTGAATGTTGATTCTTGGACACTGATCCTTGGGGAAGAGTCAAAATTCAGTTACGGCCAAGTGGTGGCTACGAGACAGCAGAACTGTAATAACTGGAGTGTTAGGGAGAGAGCTAAGTGCTTTATACCACCTCTCATGGCAGCCTCAGTTTACCAGGGAAAGCAATAATGTCAGAGACACAATGAGGTAGCAGTTTCATTTTTGTTTGTTGGTTACTGTTACGTGGCATGTGGGATCTTAGTTCCTGGATCAGAGCTCAAATCCACACCCTCTGCATAGAAAATGCAGAGTCTTAACCACTGGCTTGCCAGGGAAGTCACAGGTAGCTGCTATTTTGTGTTAGAAACTCTTTAGGAACATACAAGGTTCGGAGGTTCCTTTTCTGTGTCTGAGATGGAAGGTCAATATCTCTTCCAGACTTGAGCCACTGGGGTAAGTGCAGCCTCTGGTTCCACACTGGATTTCAGTCACATGAGAGGAGTTGGGAAGAATGCTTTGGAGCTAAACAAGAGCAGGTAGTGTGTGGATTACAACTCTAGGGAACGGAAGAAGAGCTTCTTTAAAGTAAGGAACTCTGTTGGCTGTTGAAGAGGCTGGAACCCACGGGGTAGCCTTTCTTTTCCAGGGCATAGTATACGCTGTCTGATGTTTACCAAGATCATGTTGGGGTGTGCTCAGCCATAACTCTTTCATCAGGCCCCAGAGACAGCTGCGGCTTCTGTAGATGAAGAACTAGGATCTTTCTTTTGAGCTGCTGCTGCTGCTGCTAAGTCACTTCACTCATGTCCGACTCTGTGCGACCCCATAGACGGCAGCCCATCAGGCTCCCCCATCCCTGGGATTCTCAGCTGCAGGCAAATCCCTCTAATGAAAGCAGATTGATGCCTGGTGTTTGAGAGCATGGTATTCTTTCAGTGAAAACTGGACCAGATGCCTTTGGATATTTTGTTTCATGGTTGGAATCCTAGCAATGTGGATTAATCAGTATAAGGCATAGACTTAAACCCTGTGCCCATGTTGGGGGCAATGTATGCACCTATCTGAACATTCTACGGAACTTCCTGTTTGGTGTCATAGTCAAAAAGTTTGGCCAAGTCATTGCATAGGCATCATTTCTATTAAGTTTCAGAGAATTGATGATTAACTGGTGACAGGAGAACATTATTTAATAATTATGCGAGAATGCATTCTTTAGCAAGGATAATGTACCACATTAAAAATAAAAAGCATTCAATTATTTCTTTGCTGTAAAGTATCAGCATCATAAATAGCATGACCCGAGATATCAGTCATGACTTATAGTTCCCAAATGGAGATTAAAGTATTCGTAGTCATGAGGTAGACATAATTTTGCAGAGGTGGAAACTGAGAAACAAATAAATTAAGTAATTCTCCCAAGATTCCATAGTCATGTGTGCTGAAGGCATAATTAAAAACTGAAATCTACCATTGTGTTTTTTTCACAATGAGAAGCTGCTTACAACTGGGGACACCCCAAAGCTGCCATAATAAGCTACAGGTAAGCACTATGCCAATTATTCATCCAGACAAAAAAAAAAAAGAGAGAGAATTTCTAAGTGGCAAAATTCTGTCCCAGCATTTCATAAAGCAAATGTATAAAACAAACAAAAAATTGGCAAAATAAAATATTAATACTGTGTGGGGGCTTTGAAACTTATTAATTATGTAATGCCTTGTATATTCACCAGGTTCTGCTCTAAAATGCAGCATCTTTGAATTTGACCTACAGCTTTATATTTTATAGACAGAGCAGTCAGAGAAAGTAGAAATCAGGAAAAGCCACTGTCTTTGAGGTGTTTTCAGTGAGCAATTTAAAGAAAAGATGCTAATCATGGACGTAATGTAAGCATATGACTATAACTGCTTTTCCCTTAAATGTGAAAATTGATGAAGAAGATAAATCCTCATAATAAAAGAAATACTTTCTTACATTATATAGCTTAGTAGGGACTTAGAATGTAATTGATAAGAATTGAAAAAAGGAGACTGTGTTGTTGATAGTTTAGACAATTGGATTGTATATGTTGATGTTATGCTGGTGGTTCAGTGAAGAATCTGCCTGCAAAGCAGGAGACCTGGGTCCAACCCTTGTGTCAGGAAGATCCCCTGGAGGAGGGCATGGTAACCCATTCCAGTCTTCTTGCCAGGAGAGTTCCATGGACAGAAGAGCATGGTAGGCTTCGTGGGGTCGCAAAGAGTGGGACACAACTGGAGTGACTAACACTTTCACTTTCAATTTTCACGCTAACCCTCTGGCTCCCTTCTTGGTTACAGCTTCGCATTCAGTTCAGTTTAGTCGCTCAGTCGTGTGAATCACAGCACACCAGGCCTCCCTGTCCATCACCAGCTCCCGGAGTTCACTCAGACTCNTTTCACTTCACATATCTTCCCCCCCCCCCCCCACCCACCCCCCCCCCCCGGCTTTTGAAGTTCATGCAGCTGGATTGGGTTCTCTGCTCCAGGCTTCTCAAGATGTAAGCAAATATGTTGGCTGTACTGTCAGTTGGAGACTTTGGGGAAGAATCTGCCCCAACCTCATTCGGGTTGATGGATCTATTCTTTGCAACTATAGAACTGAGACCCCTCTGGGCCTCAGTGATAGAGAGCTGCCCTCATATCAGATGTCTCTCATGCTTAGAGTCTCTCTGATTTCTGCTTCTGGTATCAATTTGAGATAGCTCTCTCCTTCCCTGGTGGCGCAGTGGTAAAGAATCTGCCTGCAATGCAGGAGACCCAGATTGAATCCCTGGATCAGGAACATCCCCTTGAGAAGGGAATGGCTACCCACTCCAGTTTTTTTGCCTGGGGAATTCCATGGACAGAGGAGCCTGGGGAGCTATAGTCCATGGAGTCACAAAGAATCAGACAGGACTGAGCTACTAACACTTTCACTGTGCTTGTTCGACAAGATTAATTCCTCCAGAATCATCTTTCTATCATAAGATTAACTGATTAGTAACTGAAAATCTGTAGAATTCCCTTTGCCATATGATGGAACACAATTGTGGCACTGCTGTCTCTTCATGTTCATAGTCCCAGGGCTTAGGACAGGAAACCCTGGAGCCATCTGAGAGTCCTAGGGGAATGATGGGCAGTTAGAAGTGTCCTCTGGAACTTGGGAAGAAGATTGAAATTAAAGATATAGACTTAAGAGTAAGACTCCTAGAAGTGATAGGAAGAGTAATGAATGATATAATCAAGAAGTATATTGAGACAACCAAAATGAAAAACCTGAGCTCCTACAGATTTAAAAAAGTAAAAATCAAGTATTGGAAAATTTCAATTTCACCCATCAAGTAAATATCAGGGATTGAGAGAGGAAAGGTGAATTGACATGGCTGAACTTGAAAATGTCACGTGACTCTGATGCCAAGGCCCTCAAAGTGGCCTGAGTGTGAAAGATGCCACAACTAATAGTAAAGGGAAAAGAAGAAAGAAAAAAATAAAGGAAAATTGTGATCTTGGAACTCAATCTGAATGTGCCCAGTTAATTGATATTTAATGTGCACCTGTTTATGTGACAAGTCATGACGTTTGAGGGAAAGGGAGAATGTCCTCTGTAGAGAAGAGGGAGAGGCAGCCCCAAATCAAATGGCATCGACTTAAAATTAAGAAGCAAGATTTATGAGTAAGCGGCCCAGGGCCAGCCCCGAAATGGCAGTAGGGAGGAAGAAAGGATAAGCTGATGGCCCCAGGTACCCAGCAGAGTGGGCCCAACAGAAGCCACGCTCTGAGAGGCTCACTGTGGGAGGAGCCCCTCGTCTGAGGAATAGTTCGTTGCAATTAAATGAGAAGGTGGGATGCCAAGAGGATGAAGATGCTGATTATGTGGGAAGTGTGGCTGTAGGAACGTGGAATGGGCTAAAAAGGGGAAAACTATACCGGAAAATTATTGTGCATCGTCTCCTCTTCTCACAGGCTATGGGAGAAGACCTTAATGTGCAAAAATCCCCTGTTTGCATAGGCTTATGGGAGATTAATGTGCAGTTTCCTATTTGCGCAGGCTTATGGGAGATTGCATTAATGTGGAAAGTCTCCTGGTCACACAGGCTTATGGGGGAATAACGTGTGAAGTCATCTATTCACACAGGCTTATGGGAGAATATCTTAATGTGCGTTGCCTCTTGTTTGCACAACTCTGTCTTGGATAGTGGGCCAAACAAAGGCAGCAACGGTGTGTTGCGTCTTCGAGCAACAGCTCGTAGTTAGTACTCAATACGTTTTAAATAAATAAATAAAATTTGAGGGGGGTGATTTGGATTAAATGAATAAATAAAGCAGGTAACAGGGTGTAATCTGTTCCAACAAAAAAAGAGCTGTTAGTACCAGGGATTGGCCTGGTGGGAACTTGATAGATTACTCTCCCCGGAAACACAGATGCATATCATTTCAAACATATAATCATGAAATATTAAAAGAATTGTAAAAGTGGCAGTGAATTATTTAGAAACAGTGTCCCTGCATGCATGATACAATATTCAGTTGGGTGTTAAAATGTATGCTCCAAGGAAAGCCTTGGTATAGTATTATGTGAGCTGCATATTTTCAAATAAAGCCGGAATGCAATTTAAAGCCTTGAATGCCTTCATCTGGCTTCCTCCTCTCCTTACAGAGGTCCCTTTGATTTCAAAGGTGCTTCATCCCTAGAATGAGAAATAGAGGGTGGGAAAGTTTAATTCTAGGCTGAGATTTGTAACAGCTTTTCAATTTACAGATATAAATTTTCCCTTTGGACTTCAGAGTTGTTGAGTTTTACCTGAGATAAATCCATTAGAAGTAGCCTGCACATCTGACTACACCTAATTGTGTATGTGTAGGCAGAGATTTATCGATGGGACAGCCAGGGAAGTAAAGAGCAGAGATTTGGGCCACAAGGGTCTCCCCTCTGCAAAAAGAAGAGACATATCACAGGATTGTTTATACTTTTAGTCACAGAAAGCAAAAACTCACTGATCCTGCTTGTAGATACTAATGATCTATTTGCTCAGAAAACAGTGTTTTTGACTCAGGTTTATTCATCATGTTTGTTTATAAAGTAAAATTTATTCTGTCCTCAGAATCCTAAATCATCTCAGGTTTGCAAATATTTGTTGAATGCTTTTGGCTCAACTCTGTGTTTGGTACTGGGAGGATGCAAAGATGAGTAAGATATAGCCCTGGTCCTCCAGGGACTTTTAATCTACTAGGAAGGAGAGATTAATATATATTTTCCTTCTGGATGGAAAAATGTAATAAAGTAGAAGATTAAAAGAAAAGCTCTGAGTATTCAAAGTGCAGTATGTTAAATACATCAAATCTTTGGTTGTATATGAGCTTGGGTATTGTTGTTCAGTCATTAAGTCATTTTCGACTCTTTGTGACTCCATGGACTATAGCCTGCCAGGCTCGTCTGTCCATGGAATTCTCCAGGCAAGAATATTGCAGTGGGTTGCCATTCCCATCTCTAGGGTATTGTCCCAACTCAGGAAGTGGACATACATCTGCTGCATTGGCAGGTGGATTCTTTACCACTGAGCCAAGTTTGGATATACCAAAATATAAAAATAATTACATACCAATGCCACAAATGTCACTTGGCATTAATCTCCACTCAGCACCTGGGAAAATAAATCTTACAGAAAAGCCTCATAAACACTCCTTCTATCTATACTTTATGCAAGTTTTATTAAAAGGTTTAATTATCAGGAAATAACACTCATCTGGTCTAAAGTGCCCGTAAAGTGACAGAGTTGCACCAACCCTAGTCTCAGTGATGTTCTCCATCTTTCCTTCCTAATGATTACCCATAATCCACCTCGTGTGGTACTGAAGAAGGTTCAGTATCATAAACCCCATCGGCATCCTTCTAATTCTCTCCAGTCATTGCTGATACCAGCACCACTCACTCCCTGAAACATTTTCTTAGGTCCACTGGATGGAAATTCAATATTCAAACAAGAGGGGCATGAAGGACTGAGAAGAGGCACTCAGTGGCTTTAGAAAGAAGGTTTCTCTAACTCATCTTGGTGGAATACAGGAAGGAATAATAGTGTTTGGGGTCCTCAGGGAAGGAAAAGAAAGATATGAACCAATTATCAACATTAGAAAAGACCTTAGCCCACCAGGATACTTTGTCCATGGTATTTCCCAAGCAAGAATATTGGAGTGGGTACACCCTTCTCCAGGAGATCTCTCCAACCTAGGGCTCGAACCCAGATCTCCTACATTGCAGACAGATTCTTTACCACCTGAGCCACCAGGGAAACTCTAGAAAAGAGCCAGTGACCAATAACTCTTCAAATCAGCTTATGGGCTTAAAAGCCCACATTTCCGGTGTTTAAACCTTCAGGATCATGGAGAAACAGCTATTGTAGACTCAGAGTGCCAAGCAAATCATTGGGCATAAGATAGGCTTATACAAAATTGATCACTGAATCTGAAAAAAAAAAAAAAATTGAGGTTTGCTTATTACAAGAAGTAAGGTAGCAAATGAAAGAAGGAAGGTGGGAGAAGAGCAGAAAGGGAAGAGGAAGATGGATACCTAGGAATGAACATTAGTGCCCAACAGTCTGTACTACAGATCTATCATAATATTAATTTCTGAGTCCACAGGGAAGCAGCCCCACCATAACCAGTAGGAAAAGTTGGCCAGAGCAAGTAGGGTCAATCTTATTGGAAAAAGGTGAGCAATGGATACGGCATATGCACCATAGAAGAAGCTATGTGTTAATTTGAACTCTTGTATTAGTCCCCTAATATTAACCCAGACTAACATGGCTACAATACTTGAGAATGAGAATAAGGAGCAGAAATGAAATTTTTTTAAAAATGTAGCTGGCCAGAATATTTAAAGCTGTACGTTTTCATATTTTCAGGTTCTGGTAAGTCAAGAATTACAGCCCTTTTGGACACAATATGCCAACCTCATTTAGCAGCATGCCGTTGCGAATTAGACAACTTCTCATCACTCCTCCTTGCTCCAGGAGTGTTACAAATGCCTGCCAAAGGCTTTATGTTAATACACTAATAATGTATCCCGCAGTAGCCGTTACAATAGGGTAAGTTTTTGTGACTGCCAGGGTGGGTAAAGATCTCAGTAAAATACTTGCAATACATGTGAGGCACATAGTCACAAATGTGTGTAGCCTCAGGATTTGTTCTGTTTTCAGCTTAGTCTGCCTGTTGATCAAATATGATAGAATGAACTGAGGAACCACTGGTCTGGAGGAAGATCCAAATCAGCGTCCCTTGAAATGGACACCTTTATCTGGTCCAGTCCGAACGTAGCAGCAGAGTGTAGTGCTTAAGACAGATCTATTGCTGTTCAGTCACCAGTTCGTGCAACCCCATGGACTGCAGCACACCAGGCCTCCCTGTCCTTCACCGTCTCCTGGAGTTTGTTCAAACTCCTGTTCATCAAGTCAGTGATACCATCCAACCATCTCATCCTCCGTCATCACCTCACCTCCTACCCTCAACTTTCCCAGCATCAGGATCTTTCCCAATGAGTCAGTTCTTCACTTCAGGTGGTCAGAGTATTATAGCTGCAGCATCAGTCCTCCAATGAATATTCAGGGTTGATTTCCTTTAGGACTGACCGGATTGATCTCCGTGCTGTCCAAGGGACTCTCAGAATCTCCCTAATTTCAGATTCCAGGCCTGGCACATACCTGTAAGGTATAAAATTGATGGGCAGATTATATTTGTGAAATGTTTACAATAATGGCTGGCACATCGTAGTCACTGTAGAAATGCTTGTTAAATGAAAGAATAAACCAACAAATACATAAGTAAATGAAACATCTTCCTCAGTTTTAAGTGGATGTTAAAAGCTTTTGTTCATTCATGTTCAGTATCAATTAAAGATATATAAATATTACATACATACTCATTGTAGAAAGTTTGGAAACTAAACTGGAATAAGAAAGAAAATGAAAAATGACCATAATTCTAAAATCTGGGATTAACTACTGATACTATTTTATTGTATGTTGTTCTATTTTTTTTCAAGCAGAAAATTTTGTTTTATTTTATTTTATTTATTTTTAAAATTTTTNAAATATTACATACATACTCATTGTAGAAAGTTTGGAAACTAAACTGGAATAAGAAAGAAAATGAAAAATGACCATAATTCTAAAATCTGGGATTAACTACTGATACTATTTTATTGTATGTTGTTCTATTTTTTTTCAAGCAGAAAATTTTGTTTTATTTTATTTTATTTATTTTTAAAATTTTTATCTTTATTTTACTTTACAATACTGTATTGGTTTTGCCATACATTGACATGAATCCACCACGGGTGTACATGAGTTCTCAATACTGAACCCCCTTCCCACTTCCCTCCCCATATCATCTCTCTGGGTCATCCCAGTGCACCAGCCCCAGGCATCCTGTATCCTGTATCGAATATATACTGGCGATTTGTTTCTTACATGATATTATACACGTTTCAATGCCATTCTCCCAAATCATCCACCTTCTCCCTCTTCCTCAGAGTCCAAAAGTCCGTTCTATATATCTGTGTCTCTTGTGCTGTCTCGCATACAGGGTTAGCATTACCATCTTTCTAAATTCCATATATATGTGTTAGTATACTGTANACTCATTGGAAAAGACTCTGATGGTGGGAGGGATTGGGGGCAGGAGGAGAAGGGGACGACAGAGGATGAGATGGCTGGATGGCATCACTGACTCGATGGACGTGAGTCTGAGTGAACTCTGGGAGTTGGCGATGGACAGGGAGGCCTGGCGTGCTGTGATTCATGGGGTTGCAAAGAGTCGGACACTACTGAGGGACTGAACTGAACTGAACTGAACTGAGTGTAACATTTCCTGGTATTACAGTATATATTTTTTTAAAGAAAAAAATGTGTAAATTTAAGGAAGTAATTTGGTCTCATGTTTTCAAAAATTTATTTTCTATTTCAGTTATTGAATGTGTACCTTGCAATTGAGTGACCCATAATTTCATTGAATTCACAAACTGTTTAGTGTTAATTCATAGTCAAGAAATTTCATGGCTTCTGAGAGCATATTTTTAAGATAATAAATGCTGTTTCCCATGAATTAATGCTAAGTGCATGTTCTTGTCTTGCCTTGGTGTCAATCTATTGACAAGATTGTAGCAAATACACACACCATGTTGCTTCACTGTTGAATAGTAGCAATTTCTGGAATTCAGTAGATGTGATAAGTTAGATGATAATGCCTTTATCATTAAAACATTCTTGTATCCATAAGAATCTTATCCATAAGTCTATCCAAACAGCATTATATTAATTATATTAAATAAAATTATACTTCTTTATCAGCAGCATATATGTTTAAAACTTTTGAGTGAGTAGAAAAAAATTGAGAACTAAATTTAGATTAGTAATATAATTAAGCATTGCTGTATTTTCTATTTTTCCTCATGAGCTTATAATATCATTTTCCTCATTTTCTTATATTATTTATTAATACATTATTATTATTTATATTATTTATTATAAATGTTTATTATTTATTAGATATCCTTATTAGTTCTTGTACCAGGTGGTTTTAAAAGTTTCATTGAATTGGCAAGTTCTCTGCCAATGGATAGTGAGAATGATTCATCTTTAACCCCAAATTCAAATAATAACAGGTGACCATGTTCCTAATGGAGAATGATGGTTCTTGCCTTTATTTTAGTATTAAACTAGTGACGCATAATTAATTTTTAAAGGGATTTGCCTATTAATAAGTTCATAGAATCCCGTTCCTTCCAGTTTTTTAAGAAAGTTGAAGTATTTTTGTTACTACTCCCTTTTTAACATATTTTTCATGTTTCTTTATTGAATGAAACCATATTTTATAGCAGAAGACATATGTCAAGAGTTTAAAGTTACAACAGTTTTTTTTTAATAGCCCATATGAAAATATTTTTTTCATGGAGAAAAAAAGCATGAGCTTTGCAATCAGAATCATCGAGAGTCAAACTGATTTCTACCCTTTTGTTCTCTGTACCTTGGAAGGAGCGTCTAAACGCTCCAAGACTTTGTTTATAAACACATGTAAATTGGGAGTGTTCATATCTATTATTATATAAGATCATTGAATATATACTTTTTAAAATTAGCATTTTATGTGTATGGGTAAGAGTAGCAAGAATAGCATCTCTGTTATTTTAAAAAAGCTTACTAAATAGGCTAAAAAAATCATTAAGATATTGATAAGTCAATAGACAAGAATTATGAGATTATTCAGTTAGAAGCTTTATTATTTGTGTGTGTGTAAAATATTTAACAACACTAGTTGTCATGCAAAAAGGTAAAACCATGCTGATAAACTATAAAAATAATAATAAATAGAACTAATAAGATGAGATATTTTATATCAATCCTGGACCATATTTCATAATTTTACTTATTTTTAATCAATGTATATTAGTTTAATTGATGAATATTCCATTCTTTTCATAAATAATTTGAAAATGATATTTGTTATTATATCTGTTAGTAACAAAGCATTCTATACAATTTCTTTGTCCAAAATTTCCTAACTGTCCCTCATATATAAAATTTTAGATGTTCTCATTTTCAGTTGATTTTAAATAGTGATAATGGAACAAATACCATCAGGAGAGAGAATGGTGGCGAGCAATAAGAGTTATTCCTACAGGAAAAAATATTTCAATGCTGGCAAGATAGATTTAATAGATTGAAAGCATGATGATATTTTGACTCTTGAAAAAAGCACGATGCCACATTGTCTCAAAAAATCTGTATATAACTAAACAGTTCTTCTTTCTAGATAAGTTTTTATATTTGGTTTTCTATAGCATCATATTCTTCTATTTTTATTCCTACCTCACTTGGATTTTTTATTTCCTTTGTCTATAAATATTTATCAAATCTTGTCTGTTCTCTGACATTCTGGAGCCTCCTCACTGCTCTCACTAGACCACTTCATTCTAATGTCATCTTTAAGTATCATCCATATGCTGATGGCTTTTATTTATATTTATGTTTTGGCTGCCCTGGGTGTTTGATGGTGCGCAAGGCCTTTCTCTAGTTGTGGTGTGAGGAGGCTTCTCTCTAGTTGTGTTGTGCAGACTTCTCATTGCGGTGGCTTCTCTTGTTGCAGAGCAGGGGCTCTCGGCTGTGCAGGTTTCACTAGTTGGAGCATGTGAGCCCTAGAGTTCATGGACTTGAGTACTTGTGGCTCATGGGTTCAGCTGCAGCATGTGGGATTTGCCCAGACCAGAGATTGAGCCCATGGCCCCTTGCAGGTGGCACGTGGCTTCTCAACCACTGGACCACAAGGGAAGTCCATGGCTTCTTTATTTCTACCCTAATTCCTGACTTCTTCCTGAGATCCAGAGGCATATTTGCTACTTCGAATTTTGACTTGAAAGTCTAGTAGACAGCTCAAATTTAAAGTGAAAACACAACTCCTGATTTTCTTCCCCAAATGTGTTTCTCTAATATGTTTTTGTGGTTTTTTTGTCTTTCAATTTTGGGAATTGACACAAAACACACTCTAAATCCCTCAAGCCAAATCTCTAGAAGCCATTCTTGATTCTTCTTTTCCCTCGTGATTGCTGCCACTCACCCTGACCCTGATCCCAGCAGCCTGTTCTATCAACCCTCCCATCCATCACTTCACTCTGCACCCACTGCCAATACAGCCTTAAACCAAGTCACCTATGATTTTTTTTCACTTCTGCTATTAGCCTCTCTATTCCCTTATAATTATTCTTCATGTACTAGTTACAGTGGTATTTTTTTTCAAACATAAAACAAAGTTACTATTGTAATTTGATCAAAAGTTGTTTATCCTGTGCTTTCTGAAATACCAGAGAAAATATATAGTATAGATATTAGGGCAGGTACCCTAAACCTAGTGAGTTGTGGAGTTTTTTTCTTTATATTGACAAAATTCATTAATACAAAACTGGTGTTCATTTGTAGTTTAAAATATGAATATTCAATTTCCTACAACAACCATTTTTATAAACTCTGGTGATCATAAAGTTGAAGATAATGTTCAAGAGGAATTCATCAAAAACTGTCTAGTTAGCCATTAAATGCCTTCATTTCTTGCTCCTTCAATAAATAAGAAGATTGTATGTCAATAAATAAAAAGAAAAATGGAGAAAATTGACAAAAAAATACAGATTTTTAAATGTACATTAGATACCTGTCTCATCCAATCTTGCCTCTAAAACTGCTCTTGCTTGACTCCTACAATCATTGAGTTTAAAGTATTTTTCTTATGTGACGTTTTGTGGGGCTTCCCTGGTGGCTCAGATGGTAAAGCGTCTGCCTGCAATGCGGGAGACCCAGGTTTGATTTGTGGATGAGATGGCTTGCAAGAACATTACTTATTAAAGCACTTATGCCAGAAATATTATGTCTTCTTGTTACAGAGTTCCTCATTAAAAACTACTACGACTTTTCTTTGAATCTTTATTATGACTGAATCAAAATGTTTATGCTTATCAGTCAGACACCATATTCCATATGAAAACACAGGCTTATTTTGTAACTTGATGCAGAACCTGCCACAAACTGAATGTTTGTGTTCTGCTGAAATCCACCTGTGGAAACCTCACCAGTGCGATGGTGTCTAGGGTCTCTAGGAGGTGCTTAGGTCATCAGAGTGCCCTCATGATGACCTTGTGCTCAGTCGCTCAGTTGTGTCTGACTCTTTGTGATGACATAGGCTGACAGGCTCCTCTGTCTGTGAGATCTTCCCCGCAAGAATACTGAAGCAGGTTGCCATCTCCCCTTTCAGGGGATCTTCTTGACTAAGGGATTGAACCTGAGTCTCTGGTGTCTCCTGCAGTGGCAAGCAGATTCTTTACCACTGAGCCACTTGAGGCACCCATGATGACATCAGTGCACTTTTAAAGGGGCCCCAGAGAGAGATGACCCTCACCGCTTCCACCACATGAGAACATAGGGAGAAGCTGCCCGTCTGTGACCCAGAAAGATGGCTCTTACTGGACACACAGTCTGCCAGTGCCTTGATCTTAAACTGGCCAAACTCTGTTGGTGGTGGTGTTGATCAGTTGCTCAGTCACGTCTGACTCCTTGTGACTCCATGAACTGCAGCACGTCAGGCTTCCATGTCCTCATCTCCCGGAGCTTACTCAAACTCAAGTCCATTGAGTCAGGGATGCCATCCAATGATCTCATGCTCTGTCATCCCCTGCTCCTCCTGCCTTCAGTCTTTCCCNCTCAGTCACGTCTGACTCCTTGTGACTCCATGAACTGCAGCACGTCAGGCTTCCATGTCCTCATCTCCCGGAGCTTACTCAAACTCAAGTCCATTGAGTCAGGGATGCCATCCAATGATCTCATGCTCTGTCATCCCCTGCTCCTCCTGCCTTCAGTCTTTCCCAGCATCAGGGTCTTTTCCAATGAGTTGACTCTTTGCATCAGGTGGCCAAAGTATTGGAGCTTCAGCTTCATCCTCAGTCCTTGCAAAGAATATTCAGGGTTGATTTCTTTTGGGATTAACTGTTTGGATCTCCTTGCAGTCCAAGGGACTCTGAAGAGTCTTCTCCAACACTGTAGTTCAAAAGTGCCAATTCTTTGGTGGTCAGCCTTCTTTATGGTCCAGCTCTCACATCCATACATGACTACTGGAAAAGCCATAGCTTTGACTATATGGACCTTTGTTGGCAAAGTGATGTCTCTGCTTTTTAATACACTGTCCAGGTTCATCATAGCTTTTCTTCCAAGGAGCAAGCATCTATTAATTTCAGGGCTGCAGTCACCTAGAACTATGGAAACACCCAGTCTGTGGTGGTCTTATTTTAGCACTAAAAAGGGACTCATTCCTTCCTTAATATAATCTAGTGGGCTTTCTGTTATACTATATTCCCTCAGTTTCAAGCTATGGATTTAAATCTATTTTGAAGAGTCAAAATTAATAATGTGCTGATCATGAAGATGGAAGACATTTTTCATGAAAGAGGAACATGTTAACTCTATGAGGACAAATAAAACTTTTGGTCCTGTTTTGTTTTGATACTGTTTTTTATTTACCTTTTTCTATCATTCTATTCCATTGCTAGAACAGCCAGTTTCAAGCTTGCCCTATGGAAAAAGCCATTAAGTTCTTTGCAAGGAAAATTGATGAGTTTATGAATATAAAGATCACATTTATAGAAGATCATACTAAAATCAACTATATTTCCAAGTCCCATTTGTTATGTATCTCTTTCCTAGTATCGTGTCTCTCCTGATTCAGAGCCTAAGAAGATGGGGCTACTATAAATATTTTCTATTTATATCAAAATGCACCCACTACATTTTTGGTGAGAGTTTCATGTTGCCAGGTGTACCAATGCCAAAAATCTTTCCTCTTTACTAAAATGGATTCTGTAGTTACAGAAGGTATTTATTGAAAGAGCCTGTTATGATAATGTACACCTTCAAAATGATAAGATTTCTAAGTGTGAACTTGGTAATGACATGATGCCTGGTGCCATCCAGGAACTGAGACTATGATTGAAATTAAAAAAAAATTCACAAAACATGATGGCCAAGGAGGAGGAAGTTACTTATGCATGAGTTATGGGGAAGACCAGAGAACTCATAAAAGACATTTGAATTTATCTAAAGGATATATTTGCTATACTTAACTATATTGATCTTCAGCATCATCTCTCTGCATCTTCTGTCTAAGAAAGAAACAGAACTTTAGTTTAGCAGAGAAAGTCTTTATAACCTGTTTTCAAACATTTGGAATTGCTCCAAAACTAGTCTGAGCCTGAGTGTACAAATTTGAAAAGTGGAGATATAAGGTAATTTTCCTCTTCAAGTCAGCAGAAATATCTGTCTCAATTACCATGTTATGTCACTGGGAAAAATGGCCTCATGTTTCTTCACTTTCATGTGGACCTAGCTTAGAAATCATTGCTTAAACAATAAGCAATTTCCCTTGCATCTTTGCATAGAACAGCTTTGCATGGTGCATACACCATTGTACATATACAATTTGCATTCCTTAGTTGACTGTTACTGTACACACCACAATTTTCCATACAGTTTTGCTTATATCATTGACATGATGGCAGACACAGTGAAAGCTTTTGTGAATGCACAGACAATGTGTGCATTTCTTTTTGCAATTCTGCATTTCTTCATGTGCTCCCTTTTATGGCAAAGCCTCTGCCCCAGAAAATAATGAGCCTTCAATAAAGAGATCCCTGAGGCAGATGGCATGGAGATATTATTTGCATCCTTAATTATTTTGTTAATAAACAATAGACTATGTTTAGTTACCAGTGAGAACATTTCCATTATGTAAATGTGCCTCTGATTTCCTTTCTTTCTTAAGTGAATGAAACAATAAATAACCAAATTTTCTTTTGTACAAAATTCTAGCTGGGAACCTAGGTTTTGATGATATACATGAGAATCAATTTTTAAATTCACTCAGTTTTAAACACTTGGCTAAAAACTGCTGCAGAAGTTAAAGATGTTTCCTACTGTGGTGAGTTAACATCTGAATTCTTAAAACTTTTCACTTTGAATTGTGCATCCTCTCAGTCAAGTGTCCTGGATACCTCTGGAGCAGGCCAATGCCAAGATCTCCCATCTTTTGTGAAAAATCTAAGAAAGACCTTGCTTGTTTCCAGCTTTTCAGAATACACTGTCCACTCACTCTGCTGATTCTGATTGTTTGAAGGCTTCCTGCCATGCTAAAGAAGTGATTGTTATCATGTTTGCAGAATGGACTGTGCTAAAGCATGAGAAATAACTGTAGGCCATGTAAAAAAAATGTTAAAATGGTCTTCTAGACAGCTACTCCTTTCCTAGTTTTGTCCACCCTGAGTGCTAGGGTTTCAAGTTCTAGCTCCTTTTGAAGGATTTCCCTGATGGCTCACACAGTAAAGAATCCGCCTGCAATGCAGGAGACCTGGATGTGATCCCTGGGTCAGAAAGATCTCATGGAAAAGAGAAAGACAACCTAATCCAGTATTCTTGCTTGGAGAATTCTGTGGATGGAGGAGCCTCTCGGGCTATAGTCCATGGGATCGTGAAGAATAGGACATGACTAACACTTCACTTTCACTTATATCCTTTTGAAGATAATGGCTAAACATGTATTAATAATTTTTGAAAATTTAATTGATACTGACAAATGTTTTTTTAATTAAAAAAAGCATATTCTTTAATGAGAATGAACTACTGTTAACCCAAGAATAGTATTTAGAATATATATATTGAGTGCATTGGCAAAAATTTCAGCTCTTTTTTGTTGAAGAAACAATGTAAATCACCAGCGCTATTAAAATTTTATTTTTTATTACTGATCCATTTATATTTGTCTTTCATGATCTGCGCCTTTCTTGGGTAGATCCTTGGGGCCAAGGATTTTGCCTTCTTCTTTCTGGGCTTCTGCTTCTAGGATCTCATTCATTTATCAGTTTGTTCATTCATATATTCATTTATAATTTAATTCTTTTTTAATTGGAGGATAGTTGCTTTACAATGTTGTTTCTGCAATACAATAATTCAAATCAACCATATATATACATATATATATATATATGTATATACATATCCCCTGCCTCTTGAGCCTCCTTCCCATCCCTCTATCCCTTCCCTTCAGTCATCACAGAGCACCAAGCTGGCCTCCCTATGTTATAAAGAAGATTCCTACTATGTATCTATTAGTAGTGTATATATGTCAATGCTACTTTCTAGATATCTATCAACAGGTGAATGGATAAAGAAGTTGTGGTACATATGTATAGAGGAATATTATGCTCAGCCGCTCAATCTTGTATGACTGTTTGAACCCCATAGTCTGTAGCTTGCAAGGCTCCTCTGTCCATGGAATTTTCCTGGCAAAAATACTGGAGCAGGTTGCCATCTCCTCTTCCAAGGGATCATCCTCATCTAGGGATGAAACCCACATCTCTGCAGTCTTCTACATTAGCAGGCTGACTTTTTCTCTATCGCTGAGCCACCTGGGAAGCTCATACATGCAATGGAATGTTGTATGTGTGTGTGCTAAGTTGCTTCAGTCATGCCTGACTCTTTGCAACCCTATATGGACAGTAGCCTCCCCGGCTCCTCTGTCCATGGGATTCTCCAGACAAGAATACTGGAGTGGGTTGCCGTGCCTCCTCCAGGGAATCTTTTGACCCAGGGATCCAACCTGTAGCTCTTACGTCTCCTGCATTGTCAGCTGTATTCTTTACCACTAGCGCCACCTAGGAAGCCCTACCATGGAATATTACTAAGCCATGAAAAGGAATAAATGTGAGTCAGTTGAACTGAGGTGACCTAAAACCTGTTATACAGAGTGAAATAAGTCAGAGAGAGAGAAACAAATATCATACACACACACACACACACACACACACACACACACACACGTATATATATGGAATCTAAGAGTTGGTGATGGACAGGGAGGCCTGGCACGCTGCGATTCATGGGGTCACAAAGAGTTGGACACGATTGAGCGACTGAACTGATGAACTGAACTAATGGAATCTAGGAAAATGGTACTGATGAACCTATTTGCGTGGCAGGAATTGAGACACAGACATAGAAAACAGACTTGTGGACACAGCAGCGGAAGGAGTGTGTGGGACACTATTGAACAAGCAAGTAATTCTGAAATTCACTTACTTCATTGTTGTTTGTGCACTTGCTAAGTCATGTCCAACTCTTTGTGACCCCATGGACTGCAGCACACCAGGTTCTTCTGTCCTTCATTATCTCCTGGAGTTTGCTCACATCCATGTCCGCTCAGTTGGTGATGCCATCTAAGCGTCTCATCCCCTTCTGTCTCCTTCTCTTGTTGGTTTCATTCTCTGCCAGCATCAAGAACATTTCTAATGAGTCAACTCTGCATTAGGTGGTCAAACTACTGGAGCTTTGGAGCTTCAGCTTCAGCGTCAGTCCTTCCAATGAATATTCAGGGTTAATTTGCTTTAGGAATACCTGACTGGTTTGTTCTCCTTGCAGTCCAAGGGACTCTCAAGAGTCTTCTCCAGCAGTACAGTTCAAAAGCATCAATTCTTTGGCACTCCACTTTCTTTACAGTCCAGCTCTAACATACATACATGACCACTAGAAAAACCATAGCTTTGAGTCTAATGGACCTTTGTTGGCAAACTGACGTCTCTGCTTTTTAATACACTGCCTAGTTTTGTCATAGCTTTCCCTCCAAGGAGCAAATTTCTGCAGTGATTTTGGAGCCCAAGAAAATAAAGTCTGTCATCGCTTCCACTTTTCCCCCTTCTCTTTGCCATGAAGCTTTGGGACCTGATGCCATGATCTTATTATTTCTTTTTAACATTGAGTTTCAAACCAGTTTTGTCATTCTCTTTCGCCCTCATCAAAAGTCTCTTTAGTTAACCTTCATTTTCTGCCGTTAAAATGGTATCATTTTCATATATAACATGTATTTACTGAGTGCTATCTGTAGGGTATCATACTTGGTGGTGGTTGTTAAATGACAAATAAAGCCCATTCCTTGACTCAAAAAAGTGGGCTATCCTGAATTTACTGATCCATGTGTTCAGGATGTGCTTGGAGTTGCATCCCTTAGTTGATTTCTGCAGCTGTGTCTCTCTTTCAGTTCACTCTATGAATACAGGTTAGATGTATTTGATAGCCTAAAGATGTGTATTTGCGCGCTTAGACCTTTTTTAGTCTATAAACTTACCTCCTTAACCCCCACCAAACAAAGTTTTGTGAGCTGCACAGAGAACAATGGTTTTTTCTTTTCTTATCACAAAGAATGGCATCTTGAGAATGATGGCATTTTCTGAACAATGCCAATGGGTGTGCACTTGACTAGAGCAGTTAGCAAATCGTTTATAATTAAACATATTGTTTCCAAATTCTGTAGACTTTAATAAGAATGCAGACCAGAGATGAAGAACATGAATTAGACAGTAGATTTACAAACATCAATTTGACCTCTTGCTCACACATGTACAAAGTGAAATTCTTCAGCCTTTCCTATAGGTAAGGATCAAACAGCAGCTTCCTAGTAGGTGCAGAGAAGAGACATGACTTCATTGACCCTGACTTTCTTATAATATTTTCACTTGCCTTTATTTTTTCAAACAAAATCTCATTTCTATGCACATTAAAAGTATGTTAGGTATTTGATTTTCCCAGTAATAAACTGCTTATGAGATAAAGAAGATTTTTATATATTTTCCAAATACATAAACTGTATCATCAAGTATAAAAAAGATCTAGTAGAAATTGCTTATGAGAAATTCTTTAAAAAGAAATCTTTAATGGTTGGCATATAGACGTGCTCTGTAAATAATTGTTGAGTAAATGAGCCAGGGGAGTTATTCACAGTAAAAATGGAAATGGCCATCCAGTTTTTCATAATGAAAGTTATATATAGTCACATGTTACTTAGTAGTGGTATAAATGAAATCTCCCCTGATGTTAATAAAATAGATCAACCAAAACTTGGATCATAACTGTTACTTTAAAGGCAATAAGAAAATTTTTAAAAACTTGATATAAAATTCAGTGTAATAGTTGGCATTCCATTTCAGCTTTCTTAGTAAATGAAATTAGTGGACATTGAGTCTACTATCCCAGACTATGTAATATTTTGCTGTGAGGAAATTCTTATTATGCAGTTTTCACTTGAGTATCTCCAGGAATGGAGAGCTCACTACTGATGGTGATAATCCTTTCTATTGCTGGTGTTATCAGCTTTGATGTTTCAAAACTTGTTACAATGAAGTCTGACCATCTATAACGTTAAGTTTCTTTTCCTAATACCATCACCTGAAATAATACACACGAGAGTCAGTTTTCACCCAGTTGTGTACGGCTAGGAGATTAAAAACAAAAAAAGACTATATATCATTTACACTATTTGGTAAGTAACTTTAAGAATTACAGGTCATATACATATTCAAGATTTTCTAATATGCAGAAAAAGAAGCTGATCAGACAATGTGGGATTCATATTAGTTTCAGCTGCTATCTAGCCTTAATGAAGTTTTATGCAACCATATAGTTCTTGTGTGTAGCTTTTATTTTTTTATGTCTTATAGCACAATCTTAAAGTAATAATTGATATTTTAAAAAACCTGATATTTTAAATCAAAGATCTTAATATAATTGACTGGTGAAATTCCGTGAAAATACTTCATATTTTTGAAAAATACATGAAAATAAACGCCCTGCCAGGCCTTCCTCATGGCTCAGACAGTAGAGAATCCTCCTGCAATGCAGGAGACCTGGGTTCAATCTCTGGGTTGGGAAGATCCCCTGGAGGAGGCCTTGGCAACCCACTCCAGCAGTCTTGCCTGGAGAATTCCATGGATGGAGGAGCCTGGTGGCGTACAGTCCATGGGGTCACAAAGAGTCGGGCCCAAGTGAGCAACTAATCACAGCTCAGAGCAAACTTGCCCTGCAGTAAGTCAGTTTCTCACAATTCAGATATAGCCATTTACCTCTGAAGTGATGGATATGAAACTGAGCTCTTGATAGATGAATTTGCTTGTGATTTTCCCTAATCACATGAAGTGTGCTGACTCTAATGAGACAATTCATATCTGGATAACATCAACATTGTAAAGAGACATATTTCTTATATACTATAGTATAGTATAGTATGCTGGACCCTTGAAGGAAAATCATATTTGACAAGACTTTTGTTCTTCCAGAAAAGCACTTGTTTCAGATTTGTTAAAATCAGTTTGATATTTAATTTTCTTCTTTGGTAAAAATCCAAAATGAAAAGAACTTGTATACTGAGAAATCCAATTGAGACAATTTATGCAGACAAATCCAATTGAGAGTACTGAGTTAAAAGATAAAATCTTCATTTAGTCTAATCAAAATTTTCATTTCAAAAAAATAAGTTGAAACTATATAATCTTTATACATAAAGAATATATACTTTGGGGATATTTAGTATTGTAACATCGCTGGGAAACTTTATATCATTAGGCTTTTAAATAGTAGAAGATACAAATTAAGTTACTCCTTTATTTCCTCTTACAAAGCTTAAGCATTTTGGTTTCTCCAAAGTAGTATGTAAGATTGCTATGTTGCTAAGTCACTTCAGTTGTGTCCGACTCTGTGCGACCCCATAGATGGCAGCCCACCAGGCTCCCCCGTCCCTGGGATTCTCCAGGCAAGAACACTGGAATGGGTTGCCATTACCTTCTCCAGTCCTCTCATAATGATAAGTTACTCTCTTTGAATATTCTTAGTTTTTAAGTTGTTTTCTGAAAATGTCAAGCCCTTGCAGTTGAGCAATTTTTTATGTGTTTTGTAGCATATAGTCCTTTTTTGGGAACTGCCTGTTAAAGTTCCTCATCCATTTTTAAAATTGGGAAGTCTGAATGTGTCTTATTGGTTTGCAGGCCTTGTTTATACGTTTTGTTTTTTGTGTTTTCTTTAAATATTTATTTATCTGGCTGCACTGGGTCTCAGTTGTGGCACATAGGATCTTTATTGCAGCACCCAGCCTCAGTAGATGCCCTGCACACATGGGATCCTATTTTCCTGACCAGGAATTGAACAAGCGCCCCCTCCATTACAAGGTAGATTCTTGGCCACTGGCCCATCGTATTGTTTGCATATAAGTATTTTCCTTGCTTTCATGTTTGGAAATTTGCTGTTTAGTCACTCAGTCATGTCCAATGCTTCATCCCCTCATGGACTGCAGCACGCCAGGTTTCCCTGTCCTTCACCATCTCCCAGAGTTTGTTCAAACTCATGTCCATTGAGTCAATGATGTTTGAAAATATACTGCCCCAAAACAATGGTTAGCCATTTCACTCTTTTATTAATGTCTTTTGATAATAATTTCTAAGTTTAATATAACCTAATTTATGTACCTTTCCCTTTATAGCTAGTGATGTTATTCCTGTTTAAGAAATCATTCCCAACCCCAAGAATATGATGTTATTCTCTTAAATCAAGTTCTATAAGCTTCAGTGTTCTACTTTTCACAATTAAAGCTACACATTTTTACCTTGATCTCAGTATCCTATAAGGCAAGGCCACCTTTCACTTTTTTACACATGGATATCCAATTCATTATGAATATATTATTGAAAAAAGAACCTTTGTTCTCTACTATTTTCCTATTTTACCTTTGTCACAATTTACATGCTAGTATACACGTGTATACATGTGGTTTTATTTTAGGGATCTATATTTTGTTTATATGGCCTGTCTGCACTCATAACATTTTGTCGTAGTTTACAATAGTTTTATAATGAGTCCTGCTATCAACAGAATGGAAGTGGTTACCAAGAAAATACAAGTCAAACCTGTAAGACTGCATTTAGAAAACAACTGCAAAACAGAAGGCTAACTACACCAAGTTGTGGCAAGGATTTGGAAAAGCAGAAACTCGTATGAAGTTCCTAGGGCGTATCATGCATGGAGGTAGTAAAAATCAGTTCAACTACTTTTAAAAATTTTGGTGAAATTGATTAAATTTAGAAAACATGGAACTTCCCTAGTGGTGCTGTGGTTCAGAATCTGCCTTGCAATGCAGGGATGTGTGTTTGATCTGTGATCAGAGAGCTAAGATCCTATATGCCACAGAGTGACTAAGCCTGTGCACCACAGTGAAAAATAATAAAATAATAAAAAACTAAGTCTATGCACCGCAGTGAAAAATACCCCACATGTTGGATCCCGCCATTAAGATCCAACACAGCCGAATAAATAAATAGAATTTGAAAAAAAATATACGAAGTTTCTGGACTCACAGTTCTCTTCCTGGACATGTATCCAAGAGAAAGCAAAAAGAAGTGGTAAAAGACATGAGCACGAATGTTGATAGCATCATCATTTATAACAGCTTCAAACTGGAAATATACACATATTAACAATACCCTAGACTTGACCAACAAAGAGTTGTAGACTACATAATGTGGAGAAGGCAATGGCACCCCACTCCAGTACTCTTGCCTAGAAAATCCCATGGATGGAGGAGCCTGGTAGGCTGCAGTCCATGGGGTTGCTGAGGGTCGGACATGACTGAGCGACTTCACTCTTTCACTTTTCACTTTCCTGCATTGGAGAAGGAAATGGCAACCCACTCCAGTGTTCTTGCCTGGGGAATCCCAGGGACTGGGGAGCCTGGTGGGCTGCCATCAATGGGGTCGCACAGAGTCGGACACGACTGAAGTGACTTAGCAGCAGCAGCAGCAGCAGACTACATAATGTACTGTGAGACCACAAGGAAATGAGGAATCAACAGCTAAACACAACCACATGGATGAACTCCTGGGGCAGTTCATTGAGGAGGAGAGGTGACTGTGTTTGGAAAAGAACATAGTAACAGCACCTGTGTTGCTGGCAATGGTTTCTTTATAGATCTGGGTGCTGATTGTATGGTTGTGTTCATGTTGGCATAATTCCTAGGTTCTTATTTATGTGCAAAGACTTAATTAAAATGTATCAAAAATTTTTGAAGCAATATTGTAAATATAGTATCATAGATGCCATAATTTTAACACTGCATTACCCATAAAGTTAATTGTTATTCCGTCGCTAAGTCACGTCTGACTCTTGCAACCCCATGAATTGCAGCACGCCAGGCTTTTCTGTCCTTCACTATCACCTGGAAGTTGCTCAACAACTCATGTCTGCTGAGTCAGTGATAAAGTAAATTAAGGTTGCATAATTATTTATAAGAATTATATACCTTAATAATACAGCTGATAATGTATTTGTTCAAAATGGCATTTTAGGTTATTACTGATGGTAAAATAAATTTTGCTAGGAGAGGCTCAGATTTCCAGCCAGTCAAGAACATTTAACATCATAATTCAGCTAGTACTGTATTAGGTCTCTTTTCCAGCTTTATGTAATTGACAAATTTCATAAGCATGTTTTCCATGCCTTAGATAATAAAAATATTAAAAATGACAGGATACAAGACCAAAGCTTGTGGCTCATCATTAGGACCTCTCTTCAAGCTGACATAGCCATTAATCAACATATTTGAGGCATAATTATTAACCATTTTTGAATTTACCAAAAATATTTCCCAGACCACATTTTACTATTTTATACTTAACAGAATATTGGCAAAATGCTTTGCAAACGTTAACTTGAAGATACAGCTATGAAATGTAATGTCTCATGTTAAATAGGAACATGATCAAAACAGGAAATCCTTATAACCCATCAACACCACCCCTGGTATCAATAACTCCCCACTTTTGGGTATCAATAACTCCCCACTTTTCACTTTTATTCTAAATTTTCATAACTCGCACACCAGATTTTAAAGAAGAACCTTCTTGTCTATTAGAGAAGGAAGTGACAATCCACTCCAGTATTCTTGCCTGGGAAATCCTGTGGACTGTAGCCTAGGCTACAGTCCATATGGTCACAAGAGTCAGGCATGACTTGGCGACTGAACCACCACCACCACCACCATGACCGCAACCATTCTTCTTGTCTACTTTTTTCCAAGTCTTTGTTTAGAAAATGTATTTTTTTTTTTGAAGGGGGGTGTTATTGGTTTGTGTTTGTTTTTAGTTACCTCTACTTTTCTGGCAGCTCCTTTGATAAGTACTCAAGGAAGCTAACATTACTTTTATGAGTAATAGCAGTCCTTTGAGATGTAATCTGAATGTTCGAAAATGTTAAAGCATCTATAGTTCTTTAATTATATCCTAATTTGTCTCTGGGGATAACTTCTTGTACTCTGATAAAAATCATGCCTTTTTTTTTTTCTTCTGTTTTGTTTCAAAGTTAGCTTTTGCACTTTTATTTTAGCATTATTTTTTCAGTTTATTCCGTATTTTAGGAATGATGGTAGCACGGCTGTTTTTCCTTATCTAGCTCATGACAAACATCAATAAGTGGCCATGGTTCTCTTTTCTGGCTACTTCCACTCAACAAGTGTCTAGACTTGGTTGAAGATTATTTATACTACTTCTCATGTTGCTGTTGTTCACTCGCTCAGTCATGTCCTACTCTTTGCGGCCCCATGCACTGCAGCATGCCAGGCTTCCCTGCCCTTCACTGTCTCCCAGAATTTGTACAAACTCATGTTCATTGAGTTGGTGATGCCATACAACCATCTCATCCTCTGTGGTCCCCTGCTCCTCCTGCCTTCAACCTTTCTCAGCCTCAGTGTCTTTTATAGTGAGTCAGCTCCTCTCATCAGATGGCCAAAGTATTGGAGCTTCAGCTTCAGTATCATTCCTTCTAATGAATATTCAAGATAGATTTCCTTTAGTTGACTGACTGGTTTGATCTCTTTGCAGTCCAAGGGACTCTCTTCTCCAGCGTCATAGTTTGAAAGCATCACTTCTTTGCTGCTCAGCCTTCTTTATGGTCCAAATCTCACATCTGTACATGACTGCTGGGAAAACTATAGCTTTGACTAGACAGACTTGTATTGGCAAAATAATGTCTCTGCTTTTGAATATGCTATCTAGGTTGGTCATAGCTTTTCTTCCAAGGACCAAGTGTCTTTTAATTCCATGGCTGCAGTCACAATCTACAGTGATTTTGGAACCCAAGAAAATAATTTCTGTCACTGTTTCCGTTGTGTCCCCATCTATTTGCCATGAAGTGATGGGACTGGATGCCATGGTCTTAATTGTGTAGCTTAAGTATATCTTAAGTATATCCTTCTCATAGGTAGATCATATGCCACACGTTCTAGCTGTTTATTCCCACTGTAAATAAAATCTGAAGTCATTAGCAAGCTGACTTTATCACTTCTTAAGACACCAGCACTTTTTTATCAGTGAGATAATTTACAAATTATATACTTGAATTGTACATAATTAAATGTCACCATTCATCCATCTTACTATTTTAGAGCAGCTTTCATTTGTATCTCATTCCCTACTTTTAATAATACGCCCATTTCATGTACGCTTTACAATTTTCAGAGAATCCTTTCAGTTTTTGAGGGGTATCTTTTTTTGTTGTTTTGATTTTGAAAAAAATTTCAGTCATTACTTCTTCAAATGTTTATATTCTATGCCTTTGCTTTATTCTACAACTTCAAGTCTTATCACTGAAATTCACACTTTAACCCATTTATCTCTTTCTTTCCACAATGTTTCAGTTTAATTGACACGTCACTGATGTATACTAATATACCTATTGAAATTGTGCCATTTGCTCATTTTTATATATGTAAAAATATATATATATTATATTATATATAATAATACATATAATATATATAATACTGTCTCTTATACACATCTTGTTTATTCCCACTGTAAATAAAATCTGAAGTCATTAGCAAGCTGACTTTATCACTTCTTAAGACACCAGCACTTTTTTATCAGTGAGATAATTTACAAATTATATACTTGAATTGTACATAATTAAATGTCACCATTCATCCATCTTACTATTTTAGAGCAGCTTTCATTTGTATCTCATTCCCTACTTTTAATAATACGCCCATTTCATGTACGCTTTACAATTTTCAGAGAATCCTTTCAGTTTTTGAGGGGTATCTTTTTTTGTTGTTTTGATTTTGAAAAAAATTTCAGTCATTACTTCTTCAAATGTTTATATTCTATGCCTTTGCTTTATTCTACAACTTCAAGTCTTATCACTGAAATTCACACTTTAACCCATTTATCTCTTTCTTTCCACAATGTTTCAGTTTAATTGACACGTCACTGATGTATACTAATATACCTATTGAAATTGTGCCATTTGCTCATTTTTATATATGTAAAAATATATATATATTATATTATATATAATAATACATATAATATATATAATACTGTCTCTTATACACATCTTGTTTATTCCCACTGTAAATAAAATCTGAAGTCATTAGCAAGCTGACTTTATCACTTCTTAAGACACCAGCACTTTTTTATCAGTGAGATAATTTACAAATTATATACTTGAATTGTACATAATTAAATGTCACCATTCATCCATCTTACTATTTTAGAGCAGCTTTCATTTGTATCTCATTCCCTACTTTTAATAATACGCCCATTTCATGTACGCTTTACAATTTTCAGAGAATCCTTTCAGTTTTTGAGGGGTATCTTTTTTTGTTGTTTTGATTTTGAAAAAAATTTCAGTCATTACTTCTTCAAATGTTTATATTCTATGCCTTTGCTTTATTCTACAACTTCAAGTCTTATCACTGAAATTCACACTTTAACCCATTTATCTCTTTCTTTCCACAATGTTTCAGTTTAATTGACACGTCACTGATGTATACTAATATACCTATTGAAATTGTGCCATTTGCTCATTTTTATATATGTAAAAATATATATATATTATATTATATATAATAATACATATAATATATATAATACTGTCTCTTATACACATCTTGTTTATTCCCACTGTAAATAAAATCTGAAGTCATTAGCAAGCTGACTTTATCACTTCTTAAGACACCAGCACTTTTTTATCAGTGAGATAATTTACAAATTATATACTTGAATTGTACATAATTAAATGTCACCATTCATCCATCTTACTATTTTAGAGCAGCTTTCATTTGTATCTCATTCCCTACTTTTAATAATACGCCCATTTCATGTACGCTTTACAATTTTCAGAGAATCCTTTCAGTTTTTGAGGGGTATCTTTTTTTGTTGTTTTGATTTTGAAAAAAATTTCAGTCATTACTTCTTCAAATGTTTATATTCTATGCCTTTGCTTTATTCTACAACTTCAAGTCTTATCACTGAAATTCACACTTTAACCCATTTATCTCTTTCTTTCCACAATGTTTCAGTTTAATTGACACGTCACTGATGTATACTAATATACCTATTGAAATTGTGCCATTTGCTCATTTTTATATATGTAAAAATATATATATATTATATTATATATAATAATACATATAATATATATAATACTGTCTCTTATACACATCTTGTTTATTCCCACTGTAAATAAAATCTGAAGTCATTAGCAAGCTGACTTTATCACTTCTTAAGACACCAGCACTTTTTTATCAGTGAGATAATTTACAAATTATATACTTGAATTGTACATAATTAAATGTCACCATTCATCCATCTTACTATTTTAGAGCAGCTTTCATTTGTATCTCATTCCCTACTTTTAATAATACGCCCATTTCATGTACGCTTTACAATTTTCAGAGAATCCTTTCAGTTTTTGAGGGGTATCTTTTTTTGTTGTTTTGATTTTGAAAAAAATTTCAGTCATTACTTCTTCAAATGTTTATATTCTATGCCTTTGCTTTATTCTACAACTTCAAGTCTTATCACTGAAATTCACACTTTAACCCATTTATCTCTTTCTTTCCACAATGTTTCAGTTTAATTGACACGTCACTGATGTATACTAATATACCTATTGAAATTGTGCCATTTGCTCATTTTTATATATGTAAAAATATATATATATTATATTATATATAATAATACATATAATATATATAATACTGTCTCTTATACACATCTTGTTTATTCCCACTGTAAATAAAATCTGAAGTCATTAGCAAGCTGACTTTATCACTTCTTAAGACACCAGCACTTTTTTATCAGTGAGATAATTTACAAATTATATACTTGAATTGTACATAATTAAATGTCACCATTCATCCATCTTACTATTTTAGAGCAGCTTTCATTTGTATCTCATTCCCTACTTTTAATAATACGCCCATTTCATGTACGCTTTACAATTTTCAGAGAATCCTTTCAGTTTTTGAGGGGTATCTTTTTTTGTTGTTTTGATTTTGAAAAAAATTTCAGTCATTACTTCTTCAAATGTTTATATTCTATGCCTTTGCTTTATTCTACAACTTCAAGTCTTATCACTGAAATTCACACTTTAACCCATTTATCTCTTTCTTTCCACAATGTTTCAGTTTAATTGACACGTCACTGATGTATACTAATATACCTATTGAAATTGTGCCATTTGCTCATTTTTATATATGTAAAAATATATATATATTATATTATATATAATAATACATATAATATATATAATACTGTCTCTTATACACATCTTGTTTATTCCCACTGTAAATAAAATCTGAAGTCATTAGCAAGCTGACTTTATCACTTCTTAAGACACCAGCACTTTTTTATCAGTGAGATAATTTACAAATTATATACTTGAATTGTACATAATTAAATGTCACCATTCATCCATCTTACTATTTTAGAGCAGCTTTCATTTGTATCTCATTCCCTACTTTTAATAATACGCCCATTTCATGTACGCTTTACAATTTTCAGAGAATCCTTTCAGTTTTTGAGGGGTATCTTTTTTTGTTGTTTTGATTTTGAAAAAAATTTCAGTCATTACTTCTTCAAATGTTTATATTCTATGCCTTTGCTTTATTCTACAACTTCAAGTCTTATCACTGAAATTCACACTTTAACCCATTTATCTCTTTCTTTCCACAATGTTTCAGTTTAATTGACACGTCACTGATGTATACTAATATACCTATTGAAATTGTGCCATTTGCTCATTTTTATATATGTAAAAATATATATATATTATATTATATATAATAATACATATAATATATATAATACTGTCTCTTATACACATCTTGTTTATTCCCACTGTAAATAAAATCTGAAGTCATTAGCAAGCTGACTTTATCACTTCTTAAGACACCAGCACTTTTTTATCAGTGAGATAATTTACAAATTATATACTTGAATTGTACATAATTAAATGTCACCATTCATCCATCTTACTATTTTAGAGCAGCTTTCATTTGTATCTCATTCCCTACTTTTAATAATACGCCCATTTCATGTACGCTTTACAATTTTCAGAGAATCCTTTCAGTTTTTGAGGGGTATCTTTTTTTGTTGTTTTGATTTTGAAAAAAATTTCAGTCATTACTTCTTCAAATGTTTATATTCTATGCCTTTGCTTTATTCTACAACTTCAAGTCTTATCACTGAAATTCACACTTTAACCCATTTATCTCTTTCTTTCCACAATGTTTCAGTTTAATTGACACGTCACTGATGTATACTAATATACCTATTGAAATTGTGCCATTTGCTCATTTTTATATATGTAAAAATATATATATATTATATTATATATAATAATACATATAATATATATAATACTGTCTCTTATACACATCTTGTTTATTCCCACTGTAAATAAAATCTGAAGTCATTAGCAAGCTGACTTTATCACTTCTTAAGACACCAGCACTTTTTTATCAGTGAGATAATTTACAAATTATATACTTGAATTGTACATAATTAAATGTCACCATTCATCCATCTTACTATTTTAGAGCAGCTTTCATTTGTATCTCATTCCCTACTTTTAATAATACGCCCATTTCATGTACGCTTTACAATTTTCAGAGAATCCTTTCAGTTTTTGAGGGGTATCTTTTTTTGTTGTTTTGATTTTGAAAAAAATTTCAGTCATTACTTCTTCAAATGTTTATATTCTATGCCTTTGCTTTATTCTACAACTTCAAGTCTTATCACTGAAATTCACACTTTAACCCATTTATCTCTTTCTTTCCACAATGTTTCAGTTTAATTGACACGTCACTGATGTATACTAATATACCTATTGAAATTGTGCCATTTGCTCATTTTTATATATGTAAAAATATA
>SJYA01000552.1:344939-363807 GCA_006410615.1 Neotragus moschatus | reverse complement strand
TATGAAACCATCACCACAATCAATATAATGAATATATCCATCACCTCAAGAGGTTTTCTTTTTCCACTTTATAACTCCTTTCTTCTCCCTCTGGCCCCCCCATCCCTACTCAGTTATGATCTGCTTTTATTCCTGTGTATCAATTTGCATTTCCTAGAACTTTATTTGCATTGTACAGTAGGTACTTTTTCTCCCTGGATTCTTTCACTCAGCATAGTTATTTTGAGACTGATCATGTAACATGTGATGTTGGAGAAGACTCTTGAGAGTCCCGTGGACTGCAAGGAGATCCAGCTAGTCCATCCTAAAGGAAATCAGTCCTGAATATTCATTGGAAGGACTGATGCTGAAGCTGAAAGTCTAGTACTTTGGCCACCTGATGAGAGAACTGATTCTTTGGAAAAGACCCTGATTCTGGGAAAGATTTAAGGCAGGAGGAGAAGGGGAGGACAGAGGATGAGACAGTTGGATGGCATCACCACCTCTATAAGTGCCGGGAGTTGGTGATGGACAGGGAAGCCTGGCACCATGCAGTCCATGGGGTCACATAAAGTCAGATACAACTGAGCAACTGAACTGAGCTGATGTAACATGTATCAGTGCCCTCTCTTTTCTATTGCTGAATAGCTTCCACTGCATGGTTACAGAATGGCTTCCCTGGTAGCTCACCTGCAATGCAAGAGACCCCAGTTTGATTCCTGGGTCGGCAAGTTCCCCTGGAGAAGGGATAGGCTACCCATTCCAATATTCTTGTGCTTCCCTGGTGGCTCAGATGGTAAAGAATCTGCTTGACATGTGGGAGACCTGGGTTTGATCCCTAGGTTCGGAAGATCTCCTGGAGGAGGGCATTGCAACCCACCCCAGGATTCTTGCCTGGAGAATCCGCATGGACAGAGGAGCCTGGAAGGCTACAGTGTCACAAAGAGTCGGACATGACTGAGTGACTAAACACACACAGATAATTTCAGGATATTCCTCTCACGAGGTTATTTTCCTGTCAATGTCTACTTGTTTTACTTCTGAGATCACTATCTAGTTCTTTTTAGTATCTGTCTGTAAATCTTTTATTTCTCCCTCTTGGATGTGATCATTACTGCTGGTTTTTAATGGATGGCATTACGTGTGTTATATTTTTGAGCACCTGAGGCTTTCATTTCCCCTCTTCCTCACTTGCTATTATATCTGGAGACATTTGCATTGAAGTTTTGACTTTGTTAGCTGACTTATGGCATATTTTTTCTGTGATTTTGCTTTTTTTTTTAGGTTCTTCTTTGCAGTCAGCCGTTTCTCTCTCACCCTCTTTCTTTTCTTTCCTATAGTTTGGTGATGTTTCTCCTCAGCTTCCCAGTCCTCAGTGTAGAAACACATTTTACATGGAGGACCCTGTGTCCTTGCCTGCCAGTGTTAGTAGGGAACTGTAAGTCCAGTCAACAAGCCAATGGGTGCCTTCTCTTGGCTTATATATGCCTCTTTTCCAAATTCCTTAAGCGGCAGTGGTCCCCTACCTTTGGGGCACTAAGGACCAGCTTCCTGGAGGACAGTGGTGAGGGAGCAATGCTTAGGGATGATTCAAGTACATCAAATTTAATGTGCACTTTATTCCTATTATTATTGCATCAGTTCCACCTCAAATCATCAGGCATTAGCTTCTGGAGGTTGGGACCCTCTGGACTATACAGTCTCCTATTACCTGGATCTCTAAGTCAGTAAGCAGTTGTTTCACAATCTCTTTTCACAGCAAGTTCTGGGTTAGTTTGGTTTTCAGTTCTGACCCAGGCTTCCTCTTGGTAACACACACAGGGACGTGCGTTCACCAACACTCCCCAGGAACCCAGTGTCTCTCTGTCTCTGTCCCCAGCCCTGACTCCAGCAGGAATTGGTTATAGCCCTACTCACCATTTTGCATTTTGGTTGCATTTCTTGTGCATGGAGAAGTTTATCATACTTTTGATCCTGGATATGTCTTTTCAATTTTCTTTTTATCTATCTTATCTAAAAATTCTGTGTGTTTAGAGCAGGAGGTCTCCCAGCCTGAACTCATAATGCTATCTGGCCTTCAAGTCTCCTTTTCCATTTATTCTTTTCATCTGATACATATTTCTCAACCAGTTATTAAAGGTAGTTCTAGCCTTAATTAAATTCTTTTTCTACCTTTTTCTGTTAAATTAGAATTGAGGCTTGTAGTCTCCAATGGTGTTATAGCCACCTGCTTAGGCATCAGGTTAATGCAAGAGCCATTTATAACTGGAAAGAAACTCCATGCCCTCTCTTGAACCACACACAAAGTTTCTTGTTTCTGTTAGCTCTCAGAGGTATAAATTACAAAAAGGAAATGGCTATCACAGTTGTAAGCTATCTCCAAGTTTAGAGTGCTGATTTCATCCACTTCTGCAAGTTTTTTAATAGAATTCTTTACTCAAGTAACCCCAGTGGGGGTGAGCATCCAGAATGCAAATGCTGAGTATTTTATAGTTCACACACACACACGCATATACACACACACATATCTGGAGGGAGAAAATATGTGTATTCAAGAGAGAAAAAAAGAAGAGAGAGAGAGATGAAGGAGTGGAGGAAGATGGGGATAGAGGAAGGAAAAGGCAGGGCAGGAACAGCATCCGTGTTTAGGGAATGGCGGGAGTTCCGTATAAGGACACGTCTTTCAAGTCACTGTAACAATTTATTAGTTACCAGATAGATAATTTGGCTCTATTATTCCTAGATAAAAGTTGTTCTTAAATCATCTTAGAATCTAAGGGTTTATGACTGTTCACCATCTTTGCCTTCTGGTTCTCCGCTTTGACTTTCCACTTAGTTCCCTTGCCCCATCACTGTGTCCACTGGGAAACACTCCTGTCCTCTTTCGTATATCCTCCATAGAGTTTTGGGGGAACCCTTCTGCTCTCTTATATACCATTTCCTGAGGTTTTTGTCATGAAAGAGGTATCATTCTTAATCCTTAGATCGATAGAGGTTACACATTTCACAAGCCAAGTGAACAAAGAAATCAACTTCCCCAAATTACATTGCGAGAGAAATCAGAGAAATGGAGAACTTCCCATCGATCTTTCCACCATGCTTCTCATGAAAGCCTGACATTTGCCCTCCCCTGGAGGCTGATCGCTATTCTCTTCACATTCCCTTCAGCTAAGGAGTAAGTTTTTTTTTTTTTTTTTTTTTTTTTTTTTAAATTAATTTTTATTTTTNGTCTCGTGTACATGTTTAACACCACCATCTTTCTAAATTCCATATATATGTGTCAGTATACTGTATTGGTGTTTTTCTTTCTGGCTCACTTCACTCTGTATAATCGGCTCCAGTTCCATCCACCTCATTAGAACTGATTCAAATGTATTCTTTTTGATGGCTGAGTAAGTTTTAAATTATATTTTTACTGCTTTTAGACTTTTCCTTCCCTTAAAGTTGACCATAAATTCATTTATTTAAGTAGTGAGGTAAATGAGATCAGTAGCTGTTAATTGCTTCTTTATTGAAAAATTGTAATGCAGCAAAAAAAAAAAAAAGGATAAATTAAGAAAATTTATCCTGAAGTTCATCTTGTAAAATTAGTTAGGGGAAACATTCTAAGTTGCATCAATCAAATGCACATATCTTTCTTATTTTACTTACAATAGTAATTCTGAAACCATCCTGTTACTTTTAGTAATACATATATAGAAATTTATATGCAGCTGGGTATAGAATTTTTCCAAAGTTTGGAACTATCTAACAGATAAGGAAATATATTTATTATCTTTTGATGACTAGGTATACTGGTATCCCCCAAATTCATATATGAAAGTGAAAGTGTTAGTCGTTCAGTTGTGTCCAACTCTTTGTAACCCTATGGACTGAAGCCTGCCAGGTTCCTCTGTCCATAGAATTCCCTAGGCACCAATACTGGAGTGAATATCCATTCTCTACTCATTCAACAATGGACTGGTTCCAAATTGAGAAAGGAGTACGTCAAAGCTGTATATTGTTATCCTGCTTATTTAACTTATATGTAGACTACGTTAGGTGAAATGCCAGGCTGGATGAAGTACAAGCTGGAATCAAGATTTATGGGAGAAATATTAATAATGTCAGATATGCAGATGATGTCACTCTTATAGAAGAAAAGTGAAGAAAAACACAAGAGCCTCTTGATGAGGAGAAAGAGGAACGTGAAGAAGCTGGTTTAAAACTAAACATTCCAAAAACTAAGATCTTAGAATCTGGTCCCATCACTTCATGGCAAATAGATGGAGAAACAATGGAAATAGTGACAAACTATTTTCTTGGGCTCCAAAATCACTGCAGATGATGACTGCAGCCACGAAATCAAAAGATGCTTGCTCCTTGGAAGAAAAGCTTTGACAAACATAGACAGCATATTAGAGTAGCAGAGATATTACTTTGCCAATAAAGACTTGTCTAGTCAAAGCTATGGTTTTTCCAGTAGTCATGTATGGATGTAAGAGTTGGACTATAAAGATAGTTGAGCACTGAAGAACTGATTCTTTTGAACTGTGGTGTTGGAGAAGACTCCTGAGAGTCTCTTANTATTAGAGTAGCAGAGATATTACTTTGCCAATAAAGACTTGTCTAGTCAAAGCTATGGTTTTTCCAGTAGTCATGTATGGATGTAAGAGTTGGACTATAAAGATAGTTGAGCACTGAAGAACTGATTCTTTTGAACTGTGGTGTTGGAGAAGACTCCTGAGAGTCTCTTAGAATTCGAGGAGATCCAACCAGTCCATCCTAAAGGAAATCAGTCCTGAATATTCATTGGAAGGACTGATGCTGAAGCTGAAACTCCAATATTGATGTGAAGTACTGATTCATCGGAAAAGACCCTGATGCTGGGAAACATTGAAGGCAGGAGGAGAAGGGGACGACAGAGGATGAGATGGTGGGATGGCATCACCGACTCAATGGACATGAGTCTGAGTAAGCTCTGGGAGGTGGTGATGGACAGGGAAGGCTGATGTGCTGCAGTCCATGGGGTCACAAAGCTTCAGATATGACTGAACAACTGAGCTGAACTGAGCCATCCTCTTCTCCAAGGGATCTTCCCCACCCAAGGATCAAATGTGGGTCTCTTGCATTGCAGGCAAATTCTTCACTGTCTGAGCCACCAGAAAGACCCCAAAATTAAAATATGGCTCTTCCAAAATTTTGCAGAATTCTTGGTAAAATCAACATATGGATGGCATATGACTATTGGAAACGTTAGATACTACAAAAAGGAAGAAAGCATAGAAGTAACAAATGACGTACAAAGCTGGGAAAACAAACTCATATGCAGGTTATAAGGAAAGTGATTCAAAAAAATATTGCAGACTGGATTTCCCAGGATACAAAGTATGAGTCAGAGAAGTGCAAATTTTGTAGGCAGTACCTTCAGGATGAAAACTGGGGTAAGGGAAGGGAAGGAAACAGAAATAGGCAGAGGCAGTAGTCAGCATGCGATGGTCTCCATGGAAGCTTCAACTTCCAATTTCTCAAGGAGCTCTGAGACCAGACTGTGGTGACTATTTATACTTTTGGCCAGTTGGGACAATGGTATTGACCATTTCTAGCCCCTGGCTTGGAGAAGGCAATGGCATCCCACTCCAGTACTCTTGCCCGGAAAATCCCATGGACGGAGGAGCCTGGTAGGCTGCAGTCCATGGGGTCACTAAGAGTCGGACACGACTGAGCGACTTCACTCTCACTTTTCACTTTCCTGCATTGGAGAAGGAAATGGCAACCCACTCCAGTGTTCCTGCCTGGAGAATCCTAGGGACGGGGGAGCCTGTGGGCTGTCATCTGTGGGATCACACAGAGTTGGACACGACTGAGCGACTTAGCAGCAGCAGCCCCTGGATAGCCCATTGTTACATCTGCATAACCCTAGGAAGGGGCATGACCTTGTGTAAAATGCCTCTTTTTTTAACCCAGGGAATCCCTGAGGGGAATCACAGCTACATTTGGTCTTCCCGCAGCAGTGTAAATATCTGAAAGAATAAGTCCTCCAGTCATATATTAGAAGCAAAATGGCAAATCACAGCACCCATTGCAGAGGTGATATTTGGAGTGAACTTGCTGGTCCTTGAAGGAGAAATAATATTTTGAGGAAGGATCATAATAAGTTGAGAGAGGATTTGGAAAGGTATAGAGGGTGTGTTCCAGGTGAGTCTTTTGTTTGTGAAGGCGTGGACCATTTATTTCTGGAGGCAATGAGGGTCAATTGAAAAGTACTGAACTAGGATTATGATTAGATCTGCCTTATAGAAACAACATTCTTGTACAAGTGTAGTTTGGATAAATAGGGGAATGAAGACTGAGAAGGTAGTTGTGAGACGGTTATACACACATTCTATAGATAGCACGCGTGTAAACCATACACACACACTTTATAGAGATGGAACATTTAAAAATGTTTGTGGAAGTATAACTTAGATAGCGTGAAATGCACAGATGTAAAAGAGAAGTTGATCTTGAGCAGAGGTTAACACATTACAGCTCTCTGGCCAGCCTCTTGACTTTACTAATAAAATTTTATTGAATCACAGTCACACTCTTGTTTCTGGATCTTCTGTGGCTGCTTCATGCTATGGTAGCAGACTTTAGTAGTTATAGAAGTAGCATGGTCTGCAAAGCCCAAAATACTCAGTGTGTTTAGAAAAAAGTTTTCAGACCCTTGATCTAGGGTTTACTACTTTCAAGTAATACTGTATCATTTCAAATGTAGTAAAAAAAGCTCAGGACACTTTTTCCTTGCCTCCTCTCCTTTGTGCTATTGTAATCATACATTTTACGTCTACGTTTGTTATAAGCCCTCTTATTCATTGTTACTATTTTTGTTCCAAGCTATTATCTTCTAAAGAAATTGTAAAAGCATTAACAGACATTTCCTATTTACTGACATGTTTACCATTTTCAGCATTTGTTTCTTCATGTGATTTCACCATGGCCAGGTTTCCCTGAAGCTGAAAAATTTCCATTTCTTATACAACATGCTTATTGACGATGAATTTTCTCAGCATTTGTCCTAAGTATCATTACGTTGCTTTCATGTTTGAAGGGTATTTTTGCGAGATGTATAATTTTACACTGACACTTTCTTTTTCTTTTCATCACTTCATTTCTTTGTTCACTGGCTTGCACTGTTGTTGTTAAGATGTTATTGCCCTCTGAACACTTTTAAGATTTTCTCTTTAGCATGGTTTTTTAAGCAATTATTTACAGTGTGCCTTGGTGTATTTTTCTTTGTATTTGCTCTTCTTAGTCTTCAGTAAATCTCTCAGATATTTGAGCTTGTAATTTTCAACTATTATTTCCTCAAATTCATTTTTTTTCTGCCTCAGTCTCCACCCTTTCTGCTTTTCATACTCCACTTGCATGTTTGTTCAGTTCAGTCGCTCAGTTGTGCCCAACTCTTTGTGACCGCATGAATCGCAGTTCGCCAGGCCTCCCTGTCCATCACCAACTCCCGGAGTTCACTCAGACTCGCATCCATCGAGTCAGTGATGCCATCCAGCCATCTCATCCTCTGTCGTCCCCTTCTCCTCCTGCCCCCAATCCCTCCCAGCATCAGAGTCTTTTCCAGTGAGTCAACTCTTCCCATGAGGTGGCCAAAGTACTGGAGCTTCAGCTTCAGCATCATCCCTTCCAAAGAAATCCCAGGGCTGATCTCCTTTAGAATGGACTGGTTGGATCTCCTGCAGTCCAAGGGACTCTCAAGGGTCTTCTCCAACACCACAGTTCAAAAGCATCAATTCTTCAGTGCTCAGCTTTCTTCATTGTCCAACTCTCACATCCATACATGACCATAGGAAAAACCATAGCCTTGACTAGACGGACCTTTGTTGGCAAAATAATGTCTCTGCTTTTCAATATACTATCTAGGTTGGTCATAACTTTCCTTCCAAGGAGTAAGCATCTTTTAATTTCATGGCTGCAGTCACCATCTGCAGTGATTTTGGAGTCGAAAAAAATAAAGTCTGACACTGTTTCCACTGTTTCCCATCTATTTCCCATGAAGTCATGGTTAAGACATTTAATGTTATCTTACAGGTTACTGGACTACTGTTCATTTTTAAGCCGTATTGCCCACTGTGATCTTAGGCCTGAATGGTTTATCTGACCCTGTATTTGAGTACACTACTATTTTCTTCTCAGTTTCGTGGTGCTAGTGGTCAAGAACCTGCCAGTGCAGGGGCATAGAGAGACGTGGGTTTGATCTGTGGGTTGGGAAGATCCCCTAGAGAAGGAAATGACAACCCTCTCCAGAATTCTTGCCTGGAGAATCCCATGGAGATAGGAGCCTGGTAGTCTATAGTCCATGGGGGTGCAAAGAGTCAAACCGGACTGAAGGGAGTTAGCGTGCCCTATTTTCTTCTCAGTTTCTAATCTGCTGTTAAGCTCATCTAGTAAATGTTTTATTTCAGATATAATTTATAGTCCCAAAACTCCCATGTTGTTTTCCTTTGCTGTTTCTTTTCTCCATTAAGTTTTCATATTTGTTTCTTCAATATTTATACATTCTTGTTCAAGTAACACAACCAATTTATAATCTATATTGTAAAGTTATGCTCTGTTAATTTCATCATCTGTGTCTATTACCACTGACTGTCTTTCTCTAGTTATGAGTCATATTCTACTGCTTACCCAAATATCTAAAATTTTTTTTAAGTTTTTAGTGGACATTATGGATTCTATGTTGTTGAGTCTCTTTCATATTTTCATGGAAGTCTTATGAAAAAATAAACTTTCACAGTCTCCCATAATGGAGTGTTGAGTTTCATTCAACCAAGGGGTTAATTCACTTGTGGATCAGAATGATCTTTTTTCAGACTTATTGCCACCCTTTTTTCAGATATGTTCTGAGTAGGATTGGCTTCTCTGGTGGCTCAGATGGTAAAGCGTCTGCCTACAATGCAGGATACCAGGGTTTGATCCCTGGGTCAGGAAGATCCTCTGGAGAAGGAAATGGCAACCCACTCCAGTACTCTTGCCTGGAAAATCCCATGGACAGAAGAGCCTGGTAGTCTACAGTCCATGGGGTCACAAAGAGTCAGACATTACTGAGTGACTTCACTCACTGACTCACTCAGAGTAGGATTAGAATCAGAATCCTTATTTTAGGATAAAATTATTCTACTCTCCTTCTGAGATCTCTGTTGAATGCCTAAGTTTGCTCAAGTTCTCTCAATCTTGTCCAGTCTGAAATCAAACTACTCCCAGGACTGTGCATCTTCTGGCTGTTATGCATTTCAGATCTCACTTCGCTTTGTCTTGTTGAGTCTTAGTCTGCAAATACACAGCCTAGCATTCGTCCAAAGTCTGAGCTGAAGATACTCACTAGTGACCCAGTGGACATTCCCACAGCTTCTTCTCTGCACAGCTGCCCCGTCCCTGATACTCTGTCCTACGAATTGTGGATTCCTCGAGAGCTTTGATTCTACTCTGCCTTCAACTCGGTGATGCTGTTGTGTCTGTTCAAAATATTCTTTTATGCCATGGTCTAGAAAGTGAACCATGCAGAAAGCCAGGAAGCTGGCAGGGCTCACCTCATTTGTTTATCTTATCTCATGAATCAGAGTCCACTACAGTGTATTGTCTAATCTCTTAAAAGTATAATCCTATACATTTTGTTGGATTTGTCATTCTTTGTGGTGGGAGAGCTATTCCATCATAGTTGAGAACAGAAATAAGCCCTGTAAATATCATTATATGAGTGATATATCAATGATGATTTGCAAAATGATCTTTATTAGCATAGACTTCATAAAATAAATTATTTTATTGTCAGGTTTTAAATTATTTATTTGAAAAGTGAGACATGTTCTCATATGCTGTACATTGGATAACTTGTTGAATATTTTCTTATTATTTACTACTGTTATAATCAAACTCAAAACATTATATTGCTTCTTATAACTAAGCCTCATGCCATATTTTCTGTAATCTGTTTATGTGTAATCATAGTTGTTTCACACAGTGTTATAAATTAGGAGTCTTTTTGTTCTATGTTATTGCTGTTTCTCTAATGGATATTTTCACATTCTTACTCTTTGCCAGTTGTTTGTTTTCTCAAAAGAAGCTTCACTTCATTTAGTGACTCTATTGTTTTCCTAGAAATGTGTTCATCTAGAGTCATTGGTTGTGTAACTCTGAAGTGTTCGTGAACATATTGACTAATTTACTATATATCTTAGGTCTCAGGAGTCGATGTAAGATGAGGCCTCATCTTCAGAGCTAGTAGTGTTCTTTCAACTCTGAACTTTGTAAAGTAAAGATATGTTTTAGAGTGTGTATAGTTGCATTTTGTTTCATTTATGATCTATTTAAAGATAAATCCTTACTTGAGGAAATGTTAGATTGCTACATATTTTTTCCTAGTGATTTTTAATTGAAGAATTCATGGCAAATTGATCAAGCCTCAGCCAATTAGAGTTTGACATGTTCTAATAAGATCTAATTGAGGAATTATGAAGACATTTGTGCAGGAGAAAATGAGCACATAATTACACCATAAAGAGGTCAGAGTGTCAATGTTACCCTGCTAGAAGAATATTAGTTGAAACCCCTGTGGCATCTATAAAGGACACTTGATAATGTATCTGTGAAATATAGTACTTCCAACGCCAATTAAAAGAGGTAGAATGATCCATTGGGAATTGTAGAAGTTCCACATTAAATACCTATTTCCCTCCTCTTGTGTCTACCTTATTCAGGTGCTGGGGGATGGTCTCCATCAGACAGTGATCATTACCAGTGGCTTCAGGTTAACTTTGGCAACCGGAAGCAGATCAGTGCCATAGCAACTCAAGGAAGATACGGCAGCTCAGACTGGGTGACCCAATATCGCATGCTCTACAGTGACACTGGGAGAAACTGGAAACCCTACCATCAAGATGGGAATATCTGGGTGAGTCACTGTCAGAAAAAGACGCAGAACTGAATTTGCAGATATTTGAAAATGGTAGCGGATGCTGGTGTTTTCTTGGGCTGAGGAGTAGCCATCTGACTCCTCCCATTCCTGGTAGTCTGGGGGAAGGGCTTGGGAGTGAAGCGGTTGGAGACTGATCTTGCTATTTTTGTTTCCATGTGTGTGTGTCCTCTGGTACTTGCTGAGAGAGAAAAGAAATGTGAGCAAAGCAAAACAAGATGGGAAAATGAAACCAAACCCAGTACGCCCTACCCTGCCCCACCCCAAGCCTTTTTTTAGTGATGAAAACGCCTTATCTTGCAAAGTCAATGCAATGGGTGTCTCCTTCCCCAACCTCTGGTGTATTTCACAGACACTAAGACCACCCAATAAAACTGGGTTGAAACCTGAAAAAAAAATTTAGGTAAATAATTCAATAATGATAGAACACTAGAATTCTTTAAGCACAATGTTTCAAGTAACTGTATTTTAGTTTGTAGCATAGAACTGCAGTGGAACAAATTATGCAAATTCTGAACTGAGAATTAAGTAAATAGAAGGAAAAAACAAAAAAACTCTTACTTGCCTCTGTCAACTGAAAAAGGTTCACAACTTGAGAGCTGCAAGTTAAATTTTATTTGGGGCAAAATGAGGCTCCAGCCTGGGACGCAGCACCTCAGATAGCTCTGAGAGACTGCTCCAAAGAGACAGTGGGGGAAGGTCAATCTGTTAGATTTTGGTGAACAGGAAGTTCAGTACAATTAAGTGCTCATTTTACAAAAGGTTTTCTGCTAGTCTCGAGGCGCCGATGTCATCATGAAGGGGTTTAGTACTACTCGGCGGCTACTGACCATATGTATGAAGAGGACAATAAGGTAGAAAAATAGTTTTAAAGGAAAAGCAAATAGACCAGCCATAGCTTTGGAGTACATTAGGCACCATGGTGAGCATCCCCTTCTCAGTTTTAAATATTGTAAAATATTACTAGTCCTCACTCTAAGGTGTGTGCCCTTGTCTGTATTTATGTATTAAAAACCACCAAGAGGCTGTTTGTTCATACACTCTTATTGGTTGAAGAATGTTTCTTTAGGCTGCAGTTTCTATCCAAGGCTTAGGGCAATGAGTTTCAATCTGAGCTACCCTTTTGAGTTGCCTGAGAAGAACTTAAAGTATATGAATGCCAGGCCCACCCAGGCAAATTAAATTAGAATCATGTAAGTAGTATTTTATATTAATGACTCTGATATTTTTTAGGAATAGAGATCTTCAATTTGAGTAAAATACTGAAATTATAAAGAAATAATTTAGAGGAGTAGGAACAGTAATATAGGAAAGAAAATACTCATAATGGTAGTAAGGTAGTATAATCCATTTATTCTTAAAACTATATTAATTAAATTGGAAAGTTGTGTGTATTCAATCAAATATTCACAACATATAAATTAATTATATATGTTATAAAATACTAAATTTTAAGGGATCTTTTTTTTTTTTTTTTTAAGGCAGTCATAACCAAAATCAAGTAAAGCCCTCAATAAGAAAGAAAAAGGACGAGGTGGCAGGAGGAGGGGGAATGGGAGGAATTTGTTTTTAATTTATATATTAGACAGAATGCTGGGGATTTTTGACCTGATCAGGGCCCACTCCCAGAAAGGTTATACCTTAAAACTCTTAAGTAATTTTTGTGAGCAGGCAGAGTCTAGTGCTCTGAACTTGAGTAGCTGTTCATTTCCACAGCAGTTGTCCATCATCATAACTGTCATATGAAATAAGAATATAATACTCTGATAATAAATCATACATATGCCAGAGCAGTCCTTTAGAAATAAGTTCTATTAAGCCTTTATTGCATAGCAAGAACATTTGTATATTGGGATGTGTAAATTGTCGGAAGCAAGTAAGGAGGAAAATTTCTTTTCATAGAAAGTCTTCATCTCACAGTTAAGCTAAGTTTAAGTATCAGGCATAATTTATATTTTTTAAAAAGTGGTTTTCAACCCTGGATACACAATGGAATAACCTATAAAGCTTTAAAACATGGATGTTTGGGTCTCATTTCCAGAGATTTGAAATTACATGGTCTAAGATGAAACCTAAGCGTTGAGATTTTAAAGCTCCTCTAGTCATTCTAATGTATAGTTAGCACTGAGAACCCTATTGTAGATTGGTTTTCAGCCGGTAGGTAAGATGGGCATGAAGGTCTTTCCTGTCGCTCAAATGGTAAAGAATCTGCCTGTAATGCAGGAGACCCAGGTTCGATCCCTGGGTTGAGAAGATCCTCTGGAGAAGGGAATGGCGATCCACTCAGTATTCATGTCTGGAGACTCCCATGGACAGAGGAGCCAGGCGGGCCACAGTCGGTGGGATCGCAAGAGTCTGAGTGACTAACACTACTGCTACCAAGTGGGCATGGAGGAGGTCTATTGTGCAAAACAATGGTAAAGCAGAAAACTAGAAAGGACCTTCCTTAAAGTTGAGCAGAAAGAGAAAGATACTGACCAGATGACTACACAAACAGCAGACCAACTAACTGGGAGTAGACAAGTAAGGCTCAGATCACAAGCTTCTTCCAGGAGAGCAATCATTATTTTCTCTTTAAAATGCAGTTATTTGAAGAGCTGCGGCCAGACTCCCAACTATCCGTCAGATTTCTGTTTCTGTAAAGTTTTCATTCCAAAGTTGAGAGACTGTTAAATCCTCTCCTATCATAATGGACTAGTTAAGTTTAGTTCAGTTCAGTCACTCAGTTGTGTCTGACTCTTTGCAACTCCATGGACTACAGCACACCAGGCTTCCCTGTCCATCACCACACCCGGAACTTGCTCAAAATCATGTCCATTGAGTCGGTGATGCCATCCAACCATCTCATCCTCTGTCATTCCCTTCTCCTACTACCTTCAATCTTTCCCAACTTCAGGGTCTTTTCAAATGTGTCAGTTCTTCGCATCAGGTGTTTGGAGTCTGATCTTCAATATCAGTCATTCCAATGAATATTTAGGACTGACTTCCTTTAGGATTGGCTGGTTGGATCTCCTTGCAGTCCAAGGGACTCTCAAGAGTTTTCTCCAACACCACAATTCAAAAGCATCAGTTCTTGGGTGCTCAGCTTTCTTTATAGTCCAACTCTCACATCCATACATGACTACTGGAAAAACTATAGCTTTGACTGCACAGATCTTTTTTTGGCAGGGTAATGTCTCTGCTTTTTTAAAAAATTTAAATTTATTTATTTTAATTGCAGGGTAATTACTTTACAATATGGTATTGGTAATATGCTGTATAGGTTGGTCATAGCTTTTCTTCCAAGGAGCAAGCATATTTTGATTTCATAGCTGCAGTCACCATCTGCAGTGATTTTGGAGCCCAAGAAAATAAAGTCTGTCACTGTTTCCATTGTTTCCCCATCTATTTGCCATGAAGCAATGGTGACCAGACAGCATATTAAAAAGCAGAGACATTTCTTTGCCAACAAAGGTCCATCTAATCAAAGCTATGGTTTTCCCTGTAGTCATGCATGGATGTGAGAGTTGGACTATAAAGAAAGCTGAGTGCTGAAGAACTGATGCTTTTAAACTGTGGTGTTGGAGAAGACTCTTGAGAGTCCCTTGGACTGCAAGTAGATCCAACTAGTCAATCCTAAAGGAGATCAGTCCTGAGTGTTTATTGGAAGGACTGATGTTGAAGCTGAAACTCCAATACTTTGGTCACCTGATGTGAAGAACTGACTTATTTGAAAAGACCCTGATGCTGAGAATGATTGAAGAAGGGAGAAGAAGGGGACAACAGAGGATGAGATGGTTGGATGGCATCATTGACTCAATGGGCATGAGTTTGAGTAAACTCCAAGAGTTGGTGATGGACACAGAGGTCTGTCGTGCCACAGTCCATAGGGGTCATAAAGAGTCGGACATGACCGAGCAACTGAACTGAACTGAATTGATGGGACTGGATGCCATTATCTTAGTTTTCTGAATGTTGAGGTTTAAGGCAGCTTTTTCACTCTCCTCTTTCACTTTCATCAAGAGACTCTTTAGTTCTTCACTTTCTGCCATAAGGTTGGTGCCATCTGCATACCTGAGGTTATTGATATTTCTCCCAACAATCTTGATTCCAGCTTGTGCTTCATCCATTCTTGCATTTCACATGATGTAATCTGCATATGAATTAAGTAAGCAGGCTGACAATATACAGCCTTGATGAACTTCTTTCCCAATTTGAGACCAATCTGTTGTTTCATGTCCAGTTCTAACTGCTACTTCCTGACCTGCATACAGATTTCTCAGGAGGCAGGTCAGGTGGTCTGGTTTTCCCATCCCTTGATGAATTTTCCACAGTTTGTTGTGATCCACACAATCAAAGACTGGCATAATCAATAAAGCAGAAGTAGTTGTTTTTCTGGAACTCCCTTGCTTTTTCAATGATCCAGCAGATGTTGGCAATTTGATCTCTGGTTCCTCTGCTTTTTCTAAATCCAGCTTCAACATCTGGAAGTTCATGATTCACATAGTCTTTAAGCCTAACTTGGAGAATTTTGTGCATTACTTTGCTAGGGGATGAGATGAGTGCAACTGTGTAGTAATTTGAGCATTATTTGGCATTGCCTTTCTTTGGGATTGGAATGAAAACTGACCTTTTCCAGTCCTGTGGCCACTCCTGAGTTTTCCAAATATGCTGGCATATTGAGTGCAGCACTTTCACAGCATCATCTTTTAGGATTTGAAATAGCTCAACTAGACTTCCATCACTTCCACTAGCTTTATTCATAGTGATGCTTATAATTCACTCAGACTGTTTATAAAGATGGCTGCCCTAAATATGTCTGCTCTAACGATGGCTGCTTATAAAGATGGGTGCTTATAAAGAGGGCTACCCTCAAGATGGTTGCTAAAATGCAGTGATATTAGGATTTCATTTACCAGATAATTGGCAGCAAGTGTGTGCTTAGTCACTCAGTCATGTCCTACTCTTTGTGGCCCCATGTACTGTAGCCTACCAGGCTCCACTGTCCATGGAATTTTCCAGGCAAGAATATGGAGTAGATTGCCATTTCCTGCTCCAGGGAATCTTCCCAACCCAAGGACTGAACCCATGTCTCTTCTGTCTCCAGCATTTGCAGATCTAGCACCATCTGGGAAACCCACTTAGCATTAAGGGAGGGTCTCATTTTGACTAAATACAGAGACATGAGTTCAAACAACTAAGAAGGGTGACATTTTCCAGCATGACTTGTACCTCTCTGATTTATATAAAATGACAGAGTTTGAGTCAGAGAGAGAAGGTCATTCAGTGAAAATATCACAAATTGTGAAGGTAAGCTATTAATAAATCTACATAGAGGACTCTCTATTTTTTCTGATGGTGATAAAGGGTGTATTTCTATAGTTTTTTGCCGGGGTCCAGCCCCGGCAGGTCCAGGAAATTCGAAGCGTGGACGGCGTCGGCGTCTTAGGAGTATTTATTTATTAATAGAAGATTAGATTAGGAAGAAATAGTGTAGTAGGAAAANCGGGTGGAATCCTCACGCTGGCTCCTGGCAGCAGGCATATTAGGGTTTCCTTATTTTGGGGTGTAGATGCTCAGGGAAACTCAGGGGGAATCTCTGAAATCCGAATCGCCTTGCCCATCGGATTTCTGCCACGTGACCGTGTCACGGGTGGGATTCCCACGCTGGCTCCTGGCAGTTTTTTGCTTTTCTGATGTTTATGTTTGTTGCTTCCTTTCAAATCATGTAATTCTCGTTAAAACTAAGAACATGATAAGCAATGAATGATTATTTCTAGATAAAACTATGGTGAGTTAATTATAAAATTTTATAAATCAAAACAAATTTGAGACACAAGCCAAATGTTGCAAAATATACTTAAATGCCGATGAACCTGCAATAAAGTTTACATTACTTTAATAATCTATGATAGGGAATTCCTGGGTGGTTCAGTGTTTAGGACTCCACTTCAGCTGCAGGGGGGGGCCTGGTTTGATCCCTGATTGGGGGGCTAAAATCCCACAGGAATCAAAGCATGGCCAATAAAACCCAAAAAATCTTTGAAGTGTTTTATTCCTTGCTAGTGTGAAAAATAGTTCATTGCTTTGGTGTTTTATAAAGGAGATAAAATTCATTGTTTCTTAAAAGTTCTTGAGTACTTTTGAACTTATGTCTTAACATACATTAAGTAATTAAAGTTTAGCACTTATAGACCTCAACCAAAAATATACTTGACTTAAATTAAAATTTATTACCAGGTGAGCCACAAAGGGAAGCTGAAGAATGCTGGATTGTGTAGCCTATCCCTTCTCCAGGGAATCTTCCCAACTCAGAAATTGAATCAGGGTCTCCTGCATTGCAGGCAGATTCTTTACCAACTGAGCTAAGGGAAACCTTAAATCTATTAAAAATGGTAATTAGATATCTCTTTTAATCTAACTGTTTAACATAATGTATACTGCAACTGAAAGAGATTTCTCACATAGGTAAGATTGGATTTTTTTTAATAGACGACACCTTATCTGATGTAAAGTTTTAGAGTAAAAAGATTTCAAAGCTGATGAAGTTCTAAGGTTACTTTAACTATCTTTTCCTAAAAAAAATTGGTTACCTGAGGAGAATGCAGTGTAATGCCCATTCAATCAGTTTAGTATTGTTTTTAACAAATGTCAATGGTTATTCTCTCTATGGTTGCAGAAATGGACAACCATGACCAGTTTTATTATATTTTTGTTAAATGCCCATATGGAGATTCTGAATTATTTTATGACCATTGGATGATAATGTTAAAATAAGTGAAGAATGGGTCATGAAAATAAGAAATTACAACAGTGTCACGAGATTTTAAAGCCATCAGTCTCATACTGTGGAATGAGAATGATTCTTAAAGAGACTTCTGAAGAAGAGTTTATCTGAATATTTAATACTCAAATATGTGAGTTGCTATTAAATAAATGTGCTAAACTAGTCAAGCCTTCTTAGTCCTCTTTGATGGTACTAAAGCATTATAGAATCCTTTACACTTTATCCACAATGTCATTTCCTTCTATTTAGAATTTCCTTTCCAATATAAAAGGAAAATATGTGCAGGTTGGTAAAATTGCCAAAGAAAAATTTTCCACTTACATATTCCACAAACTGTGATTTGCATACTTTCCAAGGTATTTTCAGATTTCCTCTGTACAATCTGTTAGAAACAAAGGAAGGATTCTATATAAGCATTTCTTATCAAAAGTCCATTAAACATTACATTCAGTAAGAAATTCCAGCAGGTCTTTCTAAGTAGCTGCATTTAGTTTTGCTTAGGAAATTCTATTACCAGCTTTGAATGCAGATATTTGGGACCAAAATAGGAAATTGGAGTATTAATAGTGAATACTTCCTTTACANGAAACAAAGGAAGGATTCTATATAAGCATTTCTTATCAAAAGTCCATTAAACATTACATTCAGTAAGAAATTCCAGCAGGTCTTTCTAAGTAGCTGCATTTAGTTTTGCTTAGGAAATTCTATTACCAGCTTTGAATGCAGATATTTGGGACCAAAATAGGAAATTGGAGTATTAATAGTGAATACTTCCTTTACATACTATTACTGATTTGCAGGATAGTAACATATTACAAATTGACTTGTAAACAGTTTTTCTTTCTCTTAAAAAATGTTTTTTAATGGTTAGAAGATGCTTGTATATTCCTAATTACTTTTTAAAATAGGTTTTGACCTCTTTTGTTAATAGTATCAGACTAGGATCAGTAATCACTGAATATATTAAATGGAAAGTCCCATAGAACAGAAATGTTGTATTATATTTAAATTGCATGGTTAAATACTTATCAAGGATATAGGAATATGTAAGTTTGTGTTCTCTAAGCAATATTAAGTAGAGTATTAATTTCCTAGATGTGTTAAAAAAAAAACTCAGATCTCTTTGTTCTTACATACTTTCCATATATATGTGTATATATATATATATATATACACATAGA
>SJYA01000552.1:64331-344806 GCA_006410615.1 Neotragus moschatus | reverse complement strand
GTATATATACACATAGACACTCAAAACCTAAATGTTTCTAATAACTTTAAAACATTAAAAAAATCTGAAAAGTAAGTAGTAGTCAGCAGATTGATTTAGTAAATTCTTTGATTTTATGAATATCAAGTCAATAGTTGGAACATGCATTCTCTACTTTTTTTATAAAATCGAATAGCACATCAGCCAAGATTTGCATAATAAAAATTTCCTAAAATATCCTTCTTGATCAGCCTATGTGTTTGGAAAGAGAAAACAAAGATATGGATTCCAAAATTCTGAATTCAAGTATATAGGTTCATTTATTTGGTTTTATAAAATTGTAGAAATCCCTTGTGCCTCAGATTTCTTCTCTGAGAAATAGGAATGATGCCTTTTGGAATATTTAAGTGAAATTATGTAAGAAATTTTACAAACTATAAGGATTCAGAAATGTGTTATCGATTGCCAATCTTAGAAGCATTTTACAAAACTAGTGTAGTATTTACATTCAGTGACAATAGTCTATTATAATTTCCAGATTTTTTAGGCTCTCTCTCTCCTTTCTAGATCCAGTTGACCCATTTACTCTTATTGAAGATTTATAATATCTGACGATATTTTTGATGAAAATATTATGACGAGGTAGGAAGTATAATGTGGACAAATCTCTGGCATGTTTCCAGTTCACAAGTGGAGTGGCAATTGCCAGGGCAAGGCAGGCTTGTGAGGCATGGCTAACAGACCTCGCTCCAAGCCAAGTGCCCTGGCAATGCTTATAACAAATTATTTGTTTCCATAACAGTGGCCATGGGTCCAATGAGCCATGTAAGGGGATATTGTTTAAAAACAAATGGATTATTCTGTTCTGTCTTTTCAACCATTTGTTGTAGTGGTTACATAAGTTTTCCAAATCATTTAAAAATCTGTTCCAATTACAAATGTAAAACATAACTGTTTTGCAATTTAATAATATACTTTTGGCAGATTCATGTCAATGTATGGCAAAACCAATACAGTATTGTAAAGTAAAATAAAGTAAAAATAAAAATTAAAAAAATAATAGTATATTTAAATTCTTTCCAAAAAATCTAGAATTTTTCCTGCATATGACACTAAGGACGACAACCATCCTCATCACTTGTTTCTATCTCATCCATCAGATAGAATTAATAACACCCTCTTCTTTTAGGACACTAAAGGAATTTTTTTCACCAATGGGTAGGAATTTCTCTTGCTTATTTATGTATACACGTGCATTGTTGCTGCAATCAGCCACTTGGGGAAAGAACCAGGCAGATATATTCAAAATAATATTATAAATAGTTTACTGAGAAATAAAATATATCAGAGAAATCTGCATTAAACTGTTTCTGAAATGACCCTTGAAATAAATAGGGTAAGACATCTTTAGGAATTGTATGGAAGAAAATAATTTCCAAGGTGAGTTTGCAATAGGCTTCTTATTTCTGTGAAATAGATTTTTCTGCTTACGCCCCTCTTAGGATGGGTGACATTTTTAAAGTCTCATGAATTTTAATAAGTTGAGTGGATATTCCAGACCCTTTTGCGTATACTGTAATGCCTCCACTAGTGAATTTTGATCACCTTTCTAAATACACATTTGTATCATGTATGTTTTAAGAGGTTATGAGATTTTGTCTTGTGTCAATTTGTGAGTCACTCACTAGTCTACACATGTGTAGAACCATTATAATTGACATGGTTATATGTTTAATCCTCTCCCCCCAAATTTAGAAGATAAAAATACTATCTTATTAATAATAGTGAATAGATTATTGCCATACAACTGTTAGGGAAAGGAGAAGGCTATAATCTTATACATTTTCTTACAGGCAATGAAATAACCATATATAATCCTTCACCACTTCCCTGGTGGCGCAGACGGTAAAGCGTCCGTCTACAATGCGGGAGACTCGGGTTCGATCCCTGGGTTGGGAAGATCCCCTGGAGAAGGAAACGGCAGTCCACTCCAGGACTATTGCCTGGAAAATCCCATGGACAGAGGAGCCTGGTAGGCTACAGTCCACGGGGTCGCAAAGAGTCGGACACGATTGAGCGACTTCACTATATTCACTAATCCTTCACCATCTAGTATTTTTCTTGTATGAGATGAGACAGAATATATGTAATCATTTTTGTAATTTTTTAACGTGAGTTTGATTTCTTCGCGAACTCTCTGAAGGAAGAAGTGTTCTCCTTAAGCATAAGGACATTCTCAGGTGCTTTGTTTCACTCCAGACTGAAATAATGGAGATGCTAATACTTCCTTATCAGGTCAAGTTTAGAGTTAGGTGACGTGAAGCTAAATGACTCCAGGTGAATGCAGATTTATATAGCATATTGTTAGGCACCTACAAATATTCTGAATAAATATCAATTCCTTCATGTAAGATGCATGTCTCTGCTCAAGGGGTAACGTAGTGGGTTATAGGGGAACACTGGGATGGGCTTCCCAGGTGGTGGCCTGGTAAAGAATCCATCTGCCAGTGTGGAAAATGCAGGAGACCAAGGTTTGATCCCTAGGTCTGGAAGATCCCTTGGAGGAGGAAATGGCAACTAACTCCAGGATTCTTGCCTTTGAAATTCCATGGACATAGGAGCCTGGTGGTCTGTAGTCAGTGGGGTTGCAAAGGAGTCGGATACACTGAGCTCATGCACTCACATGTGCACACACCCATGCACACCCACACACACCCAGGAAACCTACATCGGGGAACTGAGAGCACAGGAAAGCATGCTGCTTGTGTGGCTGCAGGCCCTCAAAAGGCAATGAAAATAATAGCTCAATGGTACATTCTGGAATCAGGCCACCCAGGCCAGTCATCATAACTTTACTACATAGATTTGTGTAACATTGGGCAGATTCCTTAAACTTTCTGTGCCTAAATTTCCTTATCTGTAAAATGACTACTAACAGTACTTTCTTCACTTAACTCAGTAGTACCTACCTCAATGGCTGTCAGTATTAAATTGATAATCCATAGGTAGAGTTTAAAACAGTAACTCATGTTAACCCCTTAATTATTAAATTTTATGGATTTGTGACTCATAGATATATGAGCATAGTATTTTATATTAGATTTGTCCTTGAAATTTCAAAAGAGCCTGTTACTTGCACCTCATAGTAGCTTTCTCTATTAACATATTGGATGTATATTATGTCATGCATCTCAACCTGAAATAACTAATAACTCATTTTTAAGTATAATTGAGCACGTGAATTTNGTGACTCATAGATATATGAGCATAGTATTTTATATTAGATTTGTCCTTGAAATTTCAAAAGAGCCTGTTACTTGCACCTCATAGTAGCTTTCTCTATTAACATATTGGATGTATATTATGTCATGCATCTCAACCTGAAATAACTAATAACTCATTTTTAAGTATAATTGAGCACGTGAATTTATGTCATTTGAATCGTGATCCTATTGCCGTATGGAGTCCCGTTCATTGCAGTACAAATTGTGTCTGGACAGATCTTTCACATGTTTGTATTAAACTTCAGTGAAAATATGACAGTAATGCTCCCCTTTAGTTTAAAAATTCACTTGTATTAACTTTGGAAGTCAAGGAAAATATTTAACCTATTTTGACTACAGTCCTCCTTCATATCCTCTTAGGCTAATTGAAAAGTGTAAAGATAAGCAGACTCCGAAAGAGACTTACGAGTATTGGCTGAAACAATCTGCTGATTATCCATGGAGTTAGAGAGCCCACGTAAAGTGTGCAAGCCAGATACGCCAAGATTTCTCTGCAGCTGCATCACCTGGGAATATGTTAGAAAGGCAGAATCTCAGGAATTCATCACGGATCTTTCAAATCAGAGTCTACAGCTTAAAAATATATACTTAGGAGTATGGGATTAACAGATGCACACTGCCATATCTATTCATAAAACAGATAAAACCATAAGAATTTATAGGAAGTTATATTCAATAGCTTGTAATAATCTATAATGTAAAAGAATTGAAAGAAAAGTATATATGTGTATTCATATGTATATCCAAATCACATTGCTGTACACCTGAAACTAACACAATATTGTACATAAACTATACTTCAGTTAAAAAAAAATCCACAAGTGATTCACGTATATACTAAAGATAGTGCTGTTTTCAATATTTGAGGAGCTCTCACGAGAAAGAGGAATTAGCATTGAACCTGGTGTTTCCAAATCAGAAGGCAGAGTTAGAAGAATTAGAATTTTCAGTGCAAATTTCAGACAGACTTATCATGAAAAGGGAATCAGCTTTGATAGGTACTTGTTGAGCATCTACTATTTATTGAAAGTTGGAGATAAACACAATTACTGCCTTCTAAGGCAAAAAAAAAAAAAAAAACAAAAACAAACTAGCGGTAATGCTGAATACATAAATTTTAAGTTATTTTGAATGACTATATGTGTCCTAATGGGTAGCAACTTGCACAGGTTGTTCTGTGAACACACAGAAAACTGATTCATTCGTAATTGTTGAGGGTCATGGTCAGTAAAGCCTTCTAGGGGAGCTAAATATTATTGGTTAAGTAGGGAAAAAATTGGTGCTGTGAAGAAAAGTGGGAATGTTGCCAGGTACAACAAGGGAGGACTGCTTGCCACATCACAGGCCAATAAATTGAGAGATGAGCTGTTGGGACAAGTAGAGACCTTATTCAGAAAGCCAGCAGACGAAGAAGATGATGGACTCAAGTTCACTTCAGTCATGTCCAACTATTTGCAACCCCATGGACCGAAGCACACCAGGGTTCCCTGTCTATCACCAATTCCTGGAGCTTGCTCAAATTCATGCCCATTGAGTCAGTGATATTATCCAACCATCTCATCCTCTGCAATCCCCTTATCCTCCTGCCTTCAATCTTTCCCAGCATCAGGGTCTTTCCAGTGCGTCAGTTCTTCGCGTCAGGTGGCCAAAGTATTGGAGTTTCAGCTTCAGCATCAGTCCTTCCAATGAACACCCAAGACTGATTTCCCTTAGGATTGACTGGTTTGATCTCCTTGCAGTCCAAGGGACTCTCAAGAGTCTTCTCCACCACCACAGTTCAGAAGCATCAATTCTTTGGTGCTCAGCTTTCTTTATGGCCCAACTTTCACATCCATAGAGGACTGCTGGAAAAACCACATCTTTGACTATATGAGCCTTTGTCAGCAAAATAATGTCTCTGCTTTTTAACATGCTGTCTAGGTTGGTTGTAGCTTTTCTTCCAAGGAGCAAGCATCTTTTAATTTCATGGCTGCAGTTACCATCCGTTATGATTTTGAAAGCCAGCAGACCAAGAAGATGATGGACTGGTGTCCCCAAAAGCCATCTTACCCAAGTTAGAATTCAGGCTTCTTTTATGCTAAAAGAGGAAAGCATCTGGTCAATCACTGTAAACTTCTTAGCACCCAAGTCCTTTGTTCTGCCTGTCCATGTAAATCAGGTTACTTGTGTTCCCTTAAACCGCCAACAAGACAAGTGCTATTCTGTTTCCCAACTTTTTATCTCCTATGAGAGAACTTTTTATCATATGAATGTTAAGTGTTATACCTTTAAAGGTCAAGCCTGGGAGGCAGAGCCTGAAGAATGGTCTTTCATGTGTATTTCATACTACAGGTAACATTCTTTTTTTTAAGTGCTGAGTCAGCATGACTAAGCACAGGCAACACAGCACAAAGGTTAGAGCAAGGATAGATCCAATATGGCATCAGGTTTGTTTTCCTCTGTTACAGGAAGTCATTGCTAGCAGAGACTCTTGTACTGACATAGGTAGGAATGGATAGTGAGACACTATACATAATCATGGCCCTTTCTCAGTTTTCAGATAATAAATGAATAAACAGTAACTTTTTTTTTCTGTCTCAGGTGTACATGACAGTAACTTTTTATAAGAATTCTGAAACCATATCCTTTAGAACAGTAATATTTAAGTTATATAATGTGAACTCTCTACCTTTGGGAGAATGTTGGAGTTGATGCAGTCCTTCACGGCACATCTTGGGAATACTCTTAGTACTGAGTTCTTGGGCAAGCACAGAATAGATGCTTAAGAGTGTAGAATTGAATGGAAGTACTCTGAAGGCAAATGGGCTGAAGCTGAAATTCATGATGTTACTTATATCTGAGTCACAAATCCAAATAAACTGGACCTAATACTCAATATGGAGAAAAAAAACATTTTTCTTTGTTTGTTTTAGTAATAAGCATCATTACTATAATGACCATTTGCTTATTTTGACTAAATGAAAACAATTAGAAATCATGTACAATATTTATAAAACGAGATAGTGCAAGCTTTGGAGCTGGACTTGAAATATCAGAACCCTGTTCTAACACTTTGTAACTGAATATTTAACCATGTTAATGGAACATTTATGGGCTTTAGTTGCCTTATCTGTCCTCAAGAATAGTACAATTTAGTTATAATGAGAGTAAAATCACTGTAATAACTGTAAATAAAAGCTGGCCATCTTGGGTGACTTTCATATGCTTGTGTCTCCGGCGACCATGAGCACATCTGTATTACTCATGTCACTTTTGCACACGATTTTGCCAAGTAACTAATTTAGTCAATGTTGACTTTGAGGAAGAACTAATAGAATGTTAAAATGTCTTAGCAAATACGTTTGGTTTGCTTGAATAAACTTGCTTAATTACAGGCTGTATTATCATTCTGGCAATGAGATGTCGTGTTGATAGGTTGTCTGAACAGTTCACTCAGCATCAATGCTTTTTCAGAAGCCTAGAGGAGAAAAGATGCCTTTCTAGAAAAATTAGTTTGTACTTACAAAACGAAAAGATTATTAGAGATAAACATCAGCATTTCTTCCATGAACTTTACTGATCTATTTTGATGAGATGGTGGATACGTTGTACTGCCCTTTAAATGGTTTATAATCATGTTTATATATATATATAATATTATATTATTCTAAGAGAGGATGAGATTGTTGGATGGCATCACCAACGCGATGGACATGAGTTTGAGTAGGCTCTGGGAGTTGGTGATGGACAGGAAGCCTGGTGTGCTACAGTCTGTGGGGTCACAAAGAGTTGGACACAACTGAGCAACTGAACTGAACTGAATCATGCCAGTGTGCAGCTTTTGTGAGTGCAGTGTATGAAAACATCTTCCTGTGATATAGCAGAATGGTTCAGAAAACTCTATCTGTGCCAATGAATAAATAATAAAAGTGAACCAGCATTTTTGAGCTTTATTAAAAGGGTCGCTTTAACTCATTTAATACCCAAAATAAGTTAAATGTGATGATGCAGACTTTATTTATTTTTCCAAAATCACAATTTTTTTCTTAATTTGGTCTTTTTCCTTAATTGTTTATTTTTAGTTGAAGGATAATTGGTTTACAATATTGTGTTGGTTTCTGCCATATGTCAACATGAATCAGCCATAGTTATACACATGTACTCTCCCTCTTGAGAGACTCATTGGTGGCTCAGATGGTAAAGAATTTGCCTGAAATGTGGGTGGCCTGAGTTCAATCTCTGGGTCAGGAAGATCCCCTGGAGAAGGGGTCCACTCCAGTATTCTTGCCTGAAGAATTCCATGGATGGGGGAGTCTGACAGGCTATAGTCCATGGGGTCCCAAAGCATTGGACATGACTGAGCAGCTAATGCTTNAAAGAATCTGCCCGCTATGCAGGAGACCTGAGTTCAATCTCTGGGTCAGGAAGATCCCCTGGAGAAGGGGTCCACTCCAGTATTCTTGCCTGAAGAATTCCATGGATGGGGGAGTCTGACAGGCTATAGTCCATGGGGTCCCAAAGCATTGGACATGACTGAGCAGCTAATGCTTTCATTTTCACTCCCTCTTGAACTTCCCTCGTACCTCCTACCCCATCCCGCTCCTCCAGCTTGTCACAGAGCCATGGCTTGAGTTCACTGAATTATGCAGCAAATTCTCACTGGCTACCTGCTTTTATATATGGTAGTGTCTATGTTTCCAGGCTACTCTCTCCATACATAGTTATTTTTTGTTTTTTATCATTGTATTTATTTATTGTTGGATGTGCTGAGTCTTTGCTGCTGTAAGGCATTTCTTTAGTTGCGGCGAGCAGGGGCTACACTTCAGCTGTGGTGCCTCGGCTTCTTCCTGTTGTGCCTTTTCTTGTAGAGCGTGGGCTCTAGGGTGTTGCAGTACTTGCAGCATGTAGGCTCAGTAGTTGTGGCTCCCAGGCTCTAGAGCACACTCAGTAGTTGTGACATGTGGGCTTAGATCCTCTGCAGCACGTGGGATCCTTCTGGATCAGGGATGGGATCTATATCTCCTGCTTTGGTAGCTGGGTTCTTTTACCACTAAGTCATCAAAGAAGCCTGGCTTTTATTATTATTAAGCTCATTCTGTAGATGCAAAAATTGAGGGTTATAGAAGGCAGTTCATTTCCTGGTATACGTGGTGAATTAACATTTGGAACTGGGAACCAGGGTTGTCTAATTTGCCTGTGACCTTCACCACCATGACCCTCCTCAGTTCTTCTTTTCACTGCCCACAGNTATTAAGCTCATTCTGTAGATGCAAAAATTGAGGGTTATAGAAGGCAGTTCATTTCCTGGTATACGTGGTGAATTAACATTTGGAACTGGGAACCAGGGTTGTCTAATTTGCCTGTGACCTTCACCACCATGACCCTCCTCAGTTCTTCTTTTCACTGCCCACAGGAAACTAGTTGACTATCACATTTTAACTGTAATGGGCTGCACAAATATGCGAGGGAGTGTCAAATGTACCATCTATTTATTTTTTATAAAGCCATACCAGTCATATTGGATTAGGCACCAAATCTCCTGAGTATGATCTCATCTTGACTACTTTTGTATGTAACAATTCTGTTTAAATAAGAGAACATTCTGAGATCCTGGAGGATCTCATATGTACTTATACATATGAATTTGGGGGGATGGATACAGCCCAACCCATAACACCTAACTGTTAGAAAAGTACTTTATTAAGTTATACTACTGAATCCAAGTCAGATCTACTGGGTGCACGACAGGCCAGTAAAATCAGAGATGAGGTGTTGAGGCAAGGAATACTCCTTTGTTCAGGAAGCTAGCAGACTGAGAAGATGACAGACTAATGTCTCAAAATAACCATCTTATTGGAGTCTGGTTGCCAGGTTCTTGCTTAGAACAGAGAAGTGGGGAAGTGAGGAAATAAAGCAAAGAGGCCATTAATCTTACAAATATCTTCTAGAATGGCAAGCTTCAAGGAGGGAGATGTTAATTTCTCCCTTCTTATAGCCACCCTCAGGTGGACAGGGTCCTGAACAAAGGGGCACTTTGGTTTAATATTTAGGTAGAGGGGCAGGGTTCCTTGAGGCAGTCCATTATATTTAAACAGTATTTTCTTAAGTGAAAAAAGCAATGGGAATCAAAGGTTAAAAAACAAAGGAAGAAGAAGAAACAGATCCAACATAGAATCATAACTGGTTCTTCCCTGTAAGAGCGACACCAATAAATCTTAGTTGCTGTCACTGCAGAGTTGACATTGTTGTGTATGGTTTGAAGAGTAGGGGATGGTTTTATAAGAAAGACAGTGGCTTCTAAGAGGAATTGTATGTCTGTCCTCGTGAACTCAGAAAATAGACCTGAGTCAAACCATGAAGGGTTGAGTGATAACTAATTATATATGATTCTCTTCATTCAATTATTTACAAGCAAAATTTCAAAGAGAGATTTTAAGAATTATTCCTCTCTTAGGGGAGAGATGATTCAAAGATGCTTCTTAAAACCAACCCCTCAACCCACCCCAGGAGAAATATTTGGCCTTTAAGAAATGTCCCAGTTTTAAATCTCATATAGCACTTTATTCTGAATTAAACACCATGTGACACATGACCATCATTTCATCAATATCATCTAATTCCTTGAGCTATATTATTTATTAAAAACTGGACTCTAGAGAACATGCATTCTAAACAATTATAGACATTTCTTCCAACAGCAAAGAAAAGAGCTCCTCTGAAACTAAAACAGTTTCCTCCAGTTGTATCTTGAGATGTAATTATTAATTTCATTTGGAGTATAAGAGCATCTATTTGAAAACAACAGGTTTCATTTGTTAGCTCTCACAGTATTTTTCAGAGAAGGTTAAGAAACACATTCCCCTCATTTCATATATGAAAGCTGAGCTGCCCAGGGCCAAGGCATTATTCATCCTATGCACAGAGCAAGCACAATTGTTCATTCCATCCACACACTGACTGTCCTGCTTGTGTATTTTCCAGTTTTGTTACAGTATACAAAGTGGAAAATAGAGCTGTGCGTGATAGCCTAGAGCTACAGAGAAAAGACTGTGAATATATCATAAAATTATTCAAGCTGTTTGCATTTATCCTAGCACAAACAAGTATTTGATAACAGAACTGGAAAATGCAGGAGAAATTTCTTGTCCCTTTGAAAGGATTTTCTGATGTGATACCAGAAGATACATACAATGATTTTTTCACAAGACTTTGTTATATAAAAAGGCTAGTGTATATTTAACATGGGTAATTTGACAGTTTTATTCTTGGAATAGTAATAGATAAGAGTATAAACTGTACCTTTACTTAAAATAAGCAGTAATGTCAATGTCATTTGTTTTTTAAAGTCAAAGACCTAAGANTTGTCCCTTTGAAAGGATTTTCTGATGTGATACCAGAAGATACATACAATGATTTTTTCACAAGACTTTATTATATAAAAAGGCTAGTGTATATTTAACATGGGTAATTTGACAGTTTTATTCTTGGAATAGTAATAGATAAGAGTATAAACTGTACCTTTACTTAAAATAAGCAGTAATGTCAATGTCATTTGTTTTTTAAAGTCAAAGACCTAAGAAATAGCACTCAGATCATTATTTTATGTTTAAAGTTGGGGTAAGTGATAATAAAATAATACACACACACACATATACATATTCAACCTACTGAAATAATAGGCTCCCTTAATCATGTAAAATCTGTGAATATTTACTAGAATCAGATCTGTTTCTAAACTGATTCTAATGAAGTGCAGAGGTGTTAGGCATTTTGATTAATATCAAGCACCACTTCTAATACTAACTACCATTCACTGAACACTTACTTGAAAAGTACTTTCTGGGTCAAATTATATGACAAGATCTGGGATGATGAGAGTCCGAAGTTGGTTCTTCACTTCTGTCTCCCCTTGTTTTTGCTCTAACAGAATATAAAGATAGACTATATTCAAGTTCTCAAAGAGGTTTATTTGTCTTGTTAAACATTGAACCTCACAAACTAGGACAGTGCCTTGCACATTGAATGTGCTCAGTAAGTGCTTGACAACAGANTTGAAAAGTACTTTCTGGGTCAAATTATATGACAAGATCTGGGATGATGAGAGTCCGAAGTTGGTTCTTCATTTCTGTTTCCCCTTGTTTTTGCTCTAACAGAATATAAAGATAGACTATATTCAAGTTCTGAAAGAGGTTTATTTGTCTTGTTAAACATTGAGCCTCACAAACTAGGACAGTGCCTTGCACATTGAATGTGCTCAGTAAGTGCTTGACTGAATAATGGAACTTAATGGACCTTTGTGTAGGTAGTTTTAAGCCCTATAGGCATTATATAGGACTTCCCAGGTGGTACAGCTATAAAGAATTCTCCTACTGATACATGAATTTGATCCCTAGGTCAGAAAGATACCCTGAAATGGGAAATGGCAACCTGCTCCAGTATTTGGGCCTGGAAAATCCCATGGACAGAGGAGCCTGCCAGGCTACAGTCCATGGGATCTCAGAGGGTAGAACATGACTGAGTGACTGAGCATATATAGGTAGTTACAATTAGTTATACATTTTGTAAAGAATAATATTAATTTTCTTACCTTACACTTACCTAGTGACTACTGACAAATGTTGCACACACCTACACCTATTGAAAGGAGCAAATTGTCTAAACTCCCATTTGTGGGAACATGTGAGAAGCTCAAAANAAGGTTTGGAAGACAGTTTTTATCAGATTTGAAATTGAGATCCAGTTCTGAGAGAAGAGAATCATAATTACTCTCCAGTTCTGAAAATAACTGTAGGAGAAAACCAGTGGTCCAGGCAAAAGGGAACAACCAGGGGACTTAACAAAGCCTCTTAAAAGCCTACTTGAAACCCATGAGAGGGTTATTTTAGTCTTTCTGTCAGTTCAGCATTGATATAAACACACGGTGCTCTATTCACATATAACACATGGGTACCTGGTATGTGACCGTCTCATACTTGCTAATGAAGAGCATATTTCTAAAGAATTGTCATGTCTGGCTCTCACTGCCTCTGGCTTGAACAAAAGTGAGCACATATAAAACAGAAATCTTTATCTGCAACCAGTGTGCATAGGATCTGGCAGTTAAGCCAGTCTTTGCCTGCTCCTAGGTTAGTTTTTTCCTACCCATAAGATGAATGCCTAAACCCACTAAATTTAATTCAGTTTTATAACTGTCATCTATGCATGATGGATGTTAACAGTTACAGAGAATGTTTCCATGTCTAAAAGGTCTCCCCAATTAAAACTGAGGAACTGTAGAAGTGGAGGCAAAAATCATGAATAGAGAGCTCTCACAATAGATATAAAGGCATCCACTCTTCTACCCATCCATCTCACTTCTGGGATTTCACACTAAAAATACAGCTACCATAATATGAAAACTCATATACATGAGGTCATTCATTGCAGCGTTATTTGAAATGACAGAATATTTGAAACTACATATATGACCAAATACAGGAGATTGGTTGAATAAACTTGGCTATATTCTCAAGACGGATGCATTGAGGCTTTAAAGGACACTGAGAAATATCTCTAAGGGTTGATACAGGGGAGGCTTCCTGAATATATTCTTCAGTGTAAAAGAGAAAAATGCAAAAAGTATTTATTATGTACTAACTTCTGTGTGTAAGAAATGAAGGACATATATGTGGTTGAAGTAATTCTGAAAACATTTGAATATATTGTAGCTGGAGCAAATGAGTGAGTATGTTGGTGGTCATACTTTGGAAGTCATGGTTCTCACTATGAAGGAAGTAAGAAATAAATAAGGAATGGAAGAAAACAAAAAAGAGTCTTGTTTAAAAATTCATGGACATACATATTTATATCTCTACTTACACATATGTATATACATACTTGCAATATGGGCTTCCCTGGTGGCTCAATATCTGCCTGCAATGCAGGAGACCTGGCTTCAATTCTTAGGTTAGGAAGACACCCTGGAGAAGGGAATGGCAACCCACTCCAGTATTCTTGCCTAGACAACTCCATGGACAGAGGAGCCTGGTGAACTATTGGAGTCTCAAAGAATTCGACACAACTGAGCGATTAACACTTTTCACACTTTATATCTATTTCTATATATATTTTCTAGCTATGAATATTGAAAGGGTCTAGAAACAAAGACATTCCAGTAACAATGAGCACACCTAGTGAAGACCTTAGTTACTAATACCATTACTCTCGAAAAGGAATCAGGTCATATTGGAGAAATTATATATGATTTTGNACAACTGAGCGATTAACACTTTTCACACTTTATATCTATTTCTATATATATTTTCTAGCTATGAATATTGAAAGGGTCTAGAAACAAAGACATTCCAGTAACAATGAGCACACCTAGTGAAGACCTTAGTTACTAATACCATTACTCTCAGAAAGGAATCAGGTCATATTGGAGAAATTATATATGATTTTGGTCACATAACATGCAATTTGAGTTTTAAATATTTTTTTATATAAGAATGAAAACAAAAAAAATGATGATTAATGACAAAAAGACAGTAGGTTCAGTTTGAAAAAAAAAAAAAAAAACCTAATATTGGCTAAAACCATTAGAGCACAGAAATAATTAAGGACCGTAATGGATTACAAACCTCTAGAAAAATTAATGCAAGTTCTTAAGGCTGTAGGGAAGAGAAATAAATTAGACAGAAAGAGAGATAACTTTAGTCACCCAGTCATGTGTGACTTTGTTTTTTCAATTAGAAGATAGTTACTTTACAATTGCAATAAACTGTGGAAAAATTTTAAAGAGATGGCCTCCTGAGAAATTTATATGCAGGTCAAGAAGCAACAGTTAGAACTGGACATGGAGCAATGGCCTGGTTCCAGATTGGGAAAGGAGTATCTCAAGGTGGTTTCCTTCTATTTAACTAGTTATTCCCTCTCAGTCTCCTGAGTGGGATTTTCCTTGTAAACAGGATTTTTTTTTTTTCTTACTGTTGAAATTATCCAGGACTCAGTCCTTGGTTTTCTCTTCTTTTCATGTATTCTTGCTCACTTCCTTGGAGATCCCAGTAAGTTTTATGAATGTAAATAGGATATATTAACCTTCTCCGTCTCTGTTGAATTGAACTCCACTATTGCGTGATCAGGAGAAACATTTGGAGTTATCATTGACTCTTTTTTTTTTTTTTCCATTTCACAATTTATATACAATTTGTTAGAAAATCCTGTTACTCAACTTTATAATATGTCTATGATCCGATTACTTATTGCCTCTCTCATTTGACATGAGAATAATTATAAGAATAGTTATAAAAAAACTTCAACAGATCTATTTCTACCTCTGCCCCCATATAGACAGATGCCAACAGAACAGCCACAATTAACTTTTTAAAATATGAGTCACATCATGTAACTACTCTGCTGCTCAGAACCCTGCACCTGTTCAGCATTTTACTTAGAATAAGAGCCAGTGTGTTTATGATTCCCTAAAAGGACCTTTAAGTCTGTTCCTTGTTACTTCTCCTATCTCAAACTACTACTGTCCACCTTATTGACTTAGATCCAGACACACTGATCCTAGGACATTCTAGGAATGCCTCTGCCTAAGGCACTGGATATTTACTCTATCCAGAATGTTCTTTACTCTGATATCCTTTTAATTTTGGAAATGAAAAATATTCTCTCTGATATCAGAATTCTAAAAACTTGAGAAAGTAACTTTTATTTACTTATTCAGGTAGTGATATTAATACTATAATCCTTTTTTTTTTTACTTTATTTTATCAACTAAGTAATTTAAAGATTTGTTGTATAGATAAAAGCCATTTTTTAAACCTCCCTTTGTAGTATTGCTTAGCTTATAGTCAAAATATTTCTGTGTGTTATCTTTATGTCTAGCCATATTATCTCCTACTCATATTTTTATTGACCCCAACTCCTCCAACTATTCTTAAAATAGTTGGTTAAAAACCGTTCCCTCTAATCAGAGGCAGTATAGTGAAATGAGGAAGAGAATGGGGCAGGCAGCCAGTACTCTGGATTTGATTCCTGTCATTGATGCTTACTTGCTGAATGACCATCATTATATGACTCCATGTCTTTGTACTTCTGCTTCCTCGTCTATAAAATCTGGGATAAAAGCAGTACCTCTCTCATAGAGTTATTGTAAGAACTAAATGAATAAATATATTTAATGTTCTTAGAACATTACTGGAAACAGTCAATACATAAAAAATATTTCTACAATGGGAAGAAGTGGAAGAGGAAACAGGTTTAGGGGCAACAATCAAGTTTGGATTTTGTCAGACTGAGATACTAGTGAAACAGTGAGGAGAATATACCTTTATACCAGTTAGTAAATGCCAGCAGTGCCCCGCCCCCCAATGAATTATTGCTGAATGAGAGCAGAATGTTTCTTTTACACATGGAAAACCCCCTAACAGCCCAGTTCAGGGTTCCTGTAAATGAGGGGGCGGGGGTGGTATTTTTATTACAGACCCTTCCTAATCATTCCTCAGCAAGGGTCTTCCTGCCTGGTGTAGTTTGAGCCAATAAAGAGATGGGGTTTGTTCTTAGAAGCAAAGGAAACTTTGATTCTCTGATCAAAGAATGGAGAGGTTTGAGCTTGTCCTCTGGGAGGCTTGCTGTCCCGACAAGCCTCAGTCAGGGCTGCTGTATAGGGATTTCATCACGGGGAGAGGGTGGAATTCATGGGGGGCTGCAGAGCCGCGCTGCACACGCTCCAGGTCACACTGCTAGGGGCCACCCTCCTGGACTGAGGTGTTGTATGCTAAAGGCCTACTGAGCAGAGGTATTGTTGCAGGTACTTCACTCCAGAAACTCTGGTCTGAAGTGCTGGGTTCGAACCCTCTACACATGGCACCCAATGACAAGTGAAACTCGACTAAATGCAAAGGAAAAGAAACATACAAAAAGGTTAGACTTTATTATCCAATTATTATATTTATTTTCTGGGAATTGCTCATGGGCCGTGCCAGTGACACTTTCATTCCATCCAGTCATTCAGAAACTCTCATCAGTTCTGACAAGTTCAAGTCAACTTGGATGCCGTTATTATCAAGATGTGGCTTCCAAAGTTTATTATGAGTTCCCTCTTAGTATCTTGAAAGAATATAGAATGTGGAAAAGATGAATCTGTATCTTAAAAGCTGTGGCAGGGAAGAATACATATGCATCACTTAACACTAACATCCCATTATGCAAATTAGCCGTGTGGCCACACATCTGTGAAAGGGTGCGCTTGGATCTCAAGATCTGCTTAGTCAGCCACTGCCCAGCGACAGCCTTGTACAATGGAAAGGGAAGCCTGAGTTTGGGTAGTTGATTGTCTCTGCCTAACAGGTGGTCAGATGAAAGGGTCTAGAACTGGTATATAGTCTGGACTAGACAAAGAATTGAGAGTCATGAACATATAGATGTTATTTAAAGTCAGAGCACTCATGTTCATAACCAGTGAAAGAGAATAGTGATGAGAAGGGTCTGATACTGAATCTTGAGAAACTCAAACATTTAAAAATCTCAGAAAAAAAGAAACTGCCAAGTTGGTTTTCTTTCTTAGATTTTCATATAGTTTTTGAACTGAGGAATTCTCAGTTCTTTCTCAAAGGAAACTTTAAAAGATGAAGAATATTTTCAGGAATTTTGTTTAGCTCTTCAAAAGTGCAGGTAAACTTGCAAATAAGAGAAAAAAGTAAACAAACATACAGAAACATAATTGAAACATCTTCGTGTTGCTGACTTTTCTTATTAACTGATGAACACAGAAGTAACTCTTCTGTACCAAGAGAACGTTTGCAAAATTTGGCTCTAATACCAAAGAGGAGTTTGGAATATCAGAAAGAATAGTATCATTGAGAGAGAGATACAGAAAAATGAGTATGTGTTAAGATCCCTTAATTGTATTGGATTGGGTAGTTGAATTACCTTACTGACAAAGGTCCATCTAGTCAAAGCTGTGGTTTTTCCAGTAGTCATGTGTGGATGTGAGAGTTGGACCATAAAGAAAGCTGAGTGCCGAAGAATTGATGCTTTTTAACTGTGATGTTGGAGAAGACTCTTGAGAGTCCCTTGGATGGCAAGGAGATCCAACCAGTCAATCCTAAAGGAAATCAGTCCTGAATATTCATTGGAAGGACTGATTCTGAAGCTGAAGCTCCAATATTTGGGCCACCTGATGTAAAGAACTGACTCATTTGAAAAGACCCTGATGCTGGGAAAGATTAAAGATAGGAGGAGAAGGGGACCACAGAGGATGATATGGTTGGATGGCGTCACCAACTTGATGGACATGAGTTTGAGCAAGCTCCAGAAGTTGGTGATGAATAGCAGCCTGGTGGGCTGCAGTCCATGGGATCACAAAGAGCTGGACACGACTGAGCGACTGAACTGAACTGTAACTATAGCTGAATTAATCAGTGCGAGTTCTGTAACTCAGTAGAATGGTGATGGTATGGCAATATGTTGTGTATGCCCTTTCTGCAAGAGTGTGTAATACAGAAGATATTTTAAAGGATAAATAAATAATCAAGACAATAAAAGAAAAGACAAGTGGAAATAAAGCCATAGTTGATAAAATCATATTTGGTGTGATTACAGTGAAAACTCAGCAAAAGTCCTCATGAGGTAGCTCATGGAAACCTGAAAAAGCTTTTGAACCAATAAGATGCTATTGCACAGAACCAACCATTTTTCATATCCCTGGTGCCCATGTTTGTAAACAGATATTACTCTTTGCTTATTGCAATTTTTCCTGCTGAGCTTGGAAGCAACCCCAAAAGCTAATTTAGCATATGCCTCCAGGCAACCATCAGCAACCAACACCTATCACTCAGAATGGAAAAGTGAGAAAACTTCCTTTGCTATCAGCTCCTCAAAGGACTTCCAAAACAAAAATATCTTGTAGCCTCAATTTGGGCAATTGTCACCAGATCAATTCGTGTCATTGTCTTCAAGCCTGATGGCCTTCACAGGGCATAGATGTTAAGCCCTAAAGGCCTAGCCTTGCAATGACTTTTACTTTTCTTAAAACCAAAGTAAATTTCAGTTAACTCTTCACACATTTACTGACTGTGTATTTATAAATGGAAATATAAACTAGTTATACATATAAGGAAATTATTTTAAGAAGTAAAATGTTATTTGCATTTGAAACCCTTGCTCACTTTCATTGTTTCTTCCAGTAAGAACTTATGCCTTAATGTATTATTATTTCATAACCTTTTTTTTCAAAGTCTCTCTAAGTTAGTTCTAAGAATACCCCTGAAAAGAGGCTTTTGGTTTCTTAAAGCTTTGAAGCATAAAGCATATAGAAGTATAGAAACACTTGTCAGGATCAGAGTGAACAAGATAATAACTTAGGGAATGATATGAAGAACCTAAGATAGGGGACTGGCAAGGCAAATTACAAAGAGGGCTTGATGAAAAGCTACAGAAACCTTCTGTCCACCTTCTCATGTACAGAAGACAAGAATGAAAAGACAGGAGTCCAGAGGTTTGAACTGAACCTGGGTTATCTAGAAAGTGTGTAGCAGGCCAATAAGACATCAAATTCTCAAGCTCTGGAGAAAGAGTAGAGCTGAAAACAGATGCGGGAGCCTGGACAATGAATGATCATGATGAAGACATATGTGATTATCCCATGGATAAATAGAAAGAGAAGAGAGAGCCAGTGAGAAATTCAAGGGAAAATTCTAAACTCAGTTGGCAGACTACAAAACCACGCAAGAGTAAATTAAAACAAGACAAAAGAAAACAAAAATGAAGTCAGAAATGTTAGGAAAACTAGTATGCAGGGGAGAAGGAGACTCATTTACTTCAAGAACATGAGATGTGAGATTACCTTTAGTGGTGTGTTCACGGTCAAACTTTAGAGCAGGATGTTCGATAGAATAATGCATAGAGAAGTCACATCAGTACAAATTCGTGATGAGGGGTCATTTATTAACAAATATTTATCAAGTTCATCCTTATTAGACAGAGGACACAGTGAACAATGACCAATAAAAAGATGTAGTTTCTAACCTCATGAAGATTACAACTAATTAAACTAAAAAGATATGATTATAAAACATATTTACTTCCCTCATAGCTCAGTTGGTCAAGAATCTGCCTGCAGTGCAGGAGACCCCGGTTCAATCCCTGGGTCCAGAAAATCCTCTAGAGAAGGAACTGGCAAACCACTTCAATATTCTCGCCTAGAGCATCTCATGGATGGAGGAGCCTGGCAGGCTACAGTCAATGGAGTAGCAAGAGTCAGACACAACTTAGTGATTAAACCACCACCAAAAAATATTGGGGGATGAGATATGTGAGAGAGAGGGAGAGAAGAAGATAAATAACTTATCTTTGGTAGATTCAGTTCAGTTCAGTTCAGTTGCTCAGTCATATCTGACTCTGCAACCCAATGAACTGCAGCACGCCAGGCCTCCCTGTCCATCACCAACTCCCACAATTCACTCAAACTCACATGCATCGAGTTGGTAATGACATCCAGCAATCTCATCCTCTTTCATCTCCTTCTCCTCCTGCCTCCAATCCCTCCCAGCATCAGGTCTTTTCCAATGAGCCAACTCTTCGCATGAGATGGCCAAAGTACTGGAGTTTCAGCTTTAGCATTATTCCTTCCAAAGAACACCNATAATGAAAAGGACATCTTTTTAGGGTGTTAGTTCTAAAAGGTCTTGGAGTCTTCATAGAACCATTCAACTTCAGCTTCTTCAGCATTACTGGTTGGTGCATAGACTTGGATTACTGTGGTATTGAATGGTTTGCCTTGGAAATGAACAGAGATCATTCTGTCTTTTTTGAGATTGCTTCCAAGTACTACATTTCGGACTCATGTTGACCATGATGGTTACTCCACTTCTTCTAAGGGATTCCTGCCCACAGTAGTAAATATAGTGGTCATCTGAGTTAAATTCACCCATTTCAGTCCATTTTAGTTTCCGATTCCTAGAATGTCACTGTTCTGTCTTGCCATCTCCTCTTTGACCACTTCCAATTTGCCTTGAATCATGAACGTAACATTCCAGGTTCCTATGCAATATTGCTCTTTATACCATCAGACCTTGCTTCTATCACCAGTCCCACCCATAGCTGGGTTTTGTTTTTGCTTTGGCTCCATCCCTTCATTCCTTCTGGAGTTATTTCTCCACTGATCTCCAGTAGCATATTGGGCACCTACTGACCTGGGGGAGTTCCTCTTTCAGTATCCTATCATTTTGCCTTTTCATACTGTTCATGTGGTTCTCAAGGCAAGAATACTGAAATGATCTGCCATCCCCTTCTCCAGCTGACCACATTCTGTCAGACCTCTTCACCATGACCTTCCCGTCTTGGGTGGCCCCACAGGACATGGCTTACTTTCATTGAGTTAGACAAGGCTGTGGTCCATGCAATTAGACTGACGAGTTTTCTGTGAGTATGGTTTCAGTGTGTCTGCCCTCTGCTGCCCTCTCGCAATACCCACTGTCTTACTTGGGTTTCTCTTACCTTGGATGTGGGGTATCTCTTCAAGGCTGCTCCAGCAAAGCACAGCCACTGCTCTTTACCTTGGACGAGGGATATCTCCTCACTGCCGCCCCTCCTGACACTGAAAGTGGAGTAACTCCTCTCGACCTTCCTGTGCTGGTGCAGCCACCAGTCCTTGGATGGTGAGATTAGAAAAAGTCAAATATGTTTATAAAATAAGAGTCATTGGAAAAGATCTGAGGGTGCTAGATTTTGTGGGCTAGAAACAAGGATATTTTGATTTATAGAAATTCTGTCGTATTTCAGTCACTCTGCCATATATTATTTGGTTGTAGAAAAGTTCTGTAATAGCCTCAATAGTCCAGCAAGAACATAAATTAAATAGAAGCATATTTATTTGAAAGAAAAAATGTCTGCTTGTCTTCTAACCATGCTTATGAAGACTGAAGAGAAGATAGTCTGTTTTCTTTATTTATAAGTAAACATATGTTTACCAACTATATTAGTTGTATTAATTTTAAACATATTTGCTAAACCTTAACAAAACATCGTAAGTTCATTTAGAGGATTTATTTAAATAAGTGAAAAATATCTTTTGAAATATAAAACAACATTTTTTTTATTAATAAGTGTGATACTGTTGATCAAATCTGTTTACACACACACAACACACACACACACACCTCAGGGCTTTAAGGACAGAATTAGCCCAAGAACAATAAAACCCTTCTCTGAATGAAAAGAAGTTCAATAACCAAGATGCATAGTGGCATGTTTCTATACCTCTTCTTCTTTGTGTCTGCCAGCTGTCATACCTACTGTTGATAGAACATCCATAAACTGCAAAATTATGGGCTAAATTTCTTTGCTGTTTGCTTATTTTTTGCATTATGTGGATTTTCATTTTAATTTATTTTCACATTTTCTTTTATATGTTATTTTCTCACACATATTGTAAAACTCAAAATTTAGCGATTATCATATAATGAGCTGCTATCTTAAGTGTCCAACAATTTTTTAAAATGCACACTTGATAAAATTGATGGAAAGCCATTATTAAAGAATGAAGGAGCATACTAATGTATTATAAGGGCTCTTATTTGTATTATTCTAGTTAAGCCTAAATTCCTGACACCTGGAGATTGTGAGTCTATCTGTAAGCATGGGGTAACTATGAAAATCTCCTAATTTAAGAACTATAATCAGAAGCTGATCAACATTCAGTGAGATTAGTGTATTTCAGCTCAAACATTCTATCACCCTGGTATCTCTTTTTTTAATCAAGGTTATCAGGGTTGTATTAACATTGCTTCCCCTGCCTACATGAAATGGCTAAAGAACTAAATTACATTTGAGCAAATAAAGAGCAAATACTTTTATATAATTTACTTAATTTTGGAACAGTGTGCCTCATAAATATTGAAGAGGTAAGTGTATTTAGCGATCTGAATATAGGTGCATATTAATAATGGTAGAGACCTTGGCAAATTAGTTAACCTCTGGCATTCAATTCTGAATGAAGGACTTATTATTTGTTGGCAACTCTGTAACGATTCTAATTAAAAAACATTTGCCAACCCTTTTAATAATCCATCCTATGAAACATCCTCTTGTAGATAAAGGCTAACATGCCCATTTTCTCAGTTAAAATATTGAGAAAAACAAAGGTAAAATAATTGACTTAGTGCAAAGTCCATGGCAGTGATAAGACTTAAGAAATTCGAATGTTTTCCTCTGCCAACTGTTTAGATTACTCATTCATATTAGTCACTTACTCTACTTAAAATAATTTTAATTTTTGACAATTAAGGAATATAGTATTTGATACATTGAATGAATTATTTTCTTAAATCTTATTTTCCAAATGTCATGTCCAGATTTTGTAACATTAGAGTCTATGACATCTGGACCTTTCCCTATGACAGTGAAAATGAAAACATTGTATATTTTGGCCAGTTTCTCCAGTTGATCATTGTTCAGTCGCTAAGGTGTGTCCGACTCTTTGTGACCCCCATGGACTATAGTATACCAGGCTTCTCTGTCCACTATCTCCCAGAGTTGGCTCAAACTCAGGTACATTAAATCAGTGATGCCATCCAACTGTCTTATCCTCTGTCCCCCGCTTCTCCTCTTGCCCTCAATCTTTCCCAGCATCAGGGTCTTTTCCAATGAATCAGCTCTTCACATCAGGTGGCCAAAGTATAGTGTGGTACCACTTGGAAAAAAAATAATGAATCACTTCCTATCATGTTTCCTTGTAACTATCGGACTACAAATTCCCCATGATGTCTGGGAATCTTACTCAGGAAGAATAACACTTATTGTAACACATTTAGTTTCTTAATGAATGAGAACTAATATTTATTAATATTATTTGTTTTTGATCTTCCTGAACCAGGAATCGAACCCAGGTCTCTAGCATTGCAGGCAGACATTTTACCATCTGAGTCTATCAGGGAAGCCCTTCAGTTCAGTTCAGTTCAGTCGCTTAGTCGTGTCTGACTCTTTGTGACCCCATGAATTGCAGCACGCCAGGCCTCCCTGTCCATCACCAACTCCCGGAGATCACCCAAAACCACATCCATTGAGTAGGTGATGCCATCCAGCCACCTCATCCTCGGTCGTCCCCTTCTCCTCCTGCCCCCAATCCCTCCCAACTTCAGAATCTTTTCCAATGAGTCAACTCTTCACATGAGGTGGCCAAAGTACTGGAGCCATNAAAACCACATCCATTGAGTAGGTGATGCCATCCAGCCACCTCATCCTCGGTCGTCCCCTTCTCCTCCTGCCCCCAATCCCTCCCAACTTCAGAATCTTTTCCAATGAGTCAACTCTTCACATGAGGTGGCCAAAGTACTGGAGCCATCTCCTGTTTGACCACTTCCAATTTGCCTGGATTCATGGACCTAACATTCCAGGTCCCTATGCAATATTGCTCTTTATAGCATCAGACCTTGCTTCTATCACCAGTCACAGCCACAACTGGGTGTTGTTTTTGCCTTGGTTCCTTCCCTTCATTCTTTCTGGAGTTATTTCTCCACTGATCTCCAGTAGCATATTGGGCACCTACTGACCTGGGGAGTTCCTCTTTCAGTATCCTATCATTTTGCCTTTTCATACTGTTCATGTGGTTCTCAAGGCAAGAATACTGAAGTGGTTTGCCATTCCCTTCTCCAGTGGATCACATTCTGTCAGACCTCTCCACCACGACCCGCCCGTCTCGGTTGGCCCCACAGGGCATGGCTTAGTTTCAATGAATTAGACAAGGCTGTGGTCCTAGTGCGATTAGATTGACTAGTTTTCTGTGATTATGGTTTCAGTGTGTCTGCCCTCTGATTCCCTCTTGCATCACCTACCATCTGACTTGGGTTTCTCTTACCTTGGACTTGGCTTCCAAGGGAAGCCCTTAGTGAATGAAAACTGATATTTATTTATAATACTGTTTTTGTCCTTTATGGGGAAAGGTACGATGTTGCTTTGCAGTCTTAAGACTTCTCAGAGAGCCCTCAAAAGTTAAAGCAAATGCTATTATTCAGATGCTATTTTCATTTTTTTTTAATCTGAAGATTTTAACTTAGTGAGAAATTAAAAATTCTGTGAAACATACATGTGCACTCATATTCTTGCACTTGTGTGTAGCCATGCATACACACATGGTCTCTCCATGTAGCTCTTGCATGGCACAGTGACATAGAAGAGATCTTTGGTCTAATGTGGTCATTCTGGCACCTGTAGCTATTAAACTATCTCAAACATATTCAGAACTGAACCAATATCATACTCTTGTGCTTGAGTAAACTTTAATGCATGCAAATATGTAATTTGCTGCAGCTTCCCTGGTGGCTCAAATGGTAAAGAACCTGCTGCAATGCAGAAGACCTGGGTTCAGTTCCTGGGCTGGGGAAATCCTCTGGAGAAGAGAATGGCTACCCACTCTAGTATTCTTGCCTGGAGAATTCCATGGACAGAGGAGCCTGGTGAGGTACAGCCCATGGGGTTGCAAAGTTGAACACAACTGAGTGACTTACACAGACACAATCATTTATTGCTATTGTATTGAATGTATATGGTTTTATGCGTTGACCTTAAATATCAAAAAAAGTAGTGAATTATCAATTGCTTAATGTATCTTTTGTAAAAATAATTATTTGATAACTTGAAAATTCTTCTTTAGATTAGTAGCTATGGGAAAGTGTAAAGTGAACAGTGAACATAGATTTAAAAGAAAATCAATAACTGAAAATTTTAGACACTCAAATCTTCAAACAGATCTTTCAAGAGTAGACATTTTTGACTGAAAGGTGATTTATTTTCTTATGCTAAAATAAAGGTATAAATAACTAAAGAAAATAAAATGAATGGAGGAGTTTCATTAAAACATCAAATAATTACTTGCTTATAATCATTATTTCATGTGTCTGGTAGTCATTCAGTTCTGTCCAACTCTTACGTGACCCCATGTGCTGTAGCCCACCAGGCTCCTCTGTTTATGGAATTCTCCAGACAAGAGTACTGGAGTGGGTAGGCCTTCTGTTCTCCAGGGAATCTTCCTGACAAAGGAGTACAGCAAATACCATATTCTTTGATTAGGATTCTATGTATTATATATTTTAATTCAAGTCTGATCATTTTTCCTTAATAAACAATCAGTGACTTTTACTGAATCCAGTCAAAGGACTTCTTCCTGACCCAGATCTCCTGTATTGCAGGCAGATTCTTTGTCATCTGAGACACCAGGGAAGCCCTATTCTTATTTACCACTTTATAATCATTCTACCAAATGCTTTATTCAGTAGGGATGCATACTTATCAATAACTGATAATTATCAAAAATAAGAGATATGTCTTTCATATGACTCTATGCTTTAAAGTCTTAAGTGTCTAAAAGGTATTTCCACAGTTAACTTGTAAAATGAGAAATAGTCTGAAGTCAAAAATACTAATTAAATACAGAATGTGGTTCAGTAAAAGTCACTGATGGTTAATTAAGGAAAGAATTACCAGACTTGAATGAAAATATATAAAACATATAATCCTAATGAAAGAATATGGTATTTGCTTTCCTCCCTTGTTACTAGACATTTACCAACCAAGTATTTAACCTTGAGAAGAATCAAAAAAGCTTTCCTGAGCATATACCATTTCCCACATACTGAACTAGGCAATTTAGGGTATCAGAAGATAGCTGAAGATAAAATACTGCTAGCATTTCCTTGCAGACTAATTAAGGAAAAAAGTATTAATTAACTATTAGAGGATGGGAAAAGAAATCCAAGAAACAAACCTACCTTAAACAAATATATAAATGCTGACATATTTATCAAGAGATTTGAAATTTTGTTTTCTTTCTTCTCTCTTTGCTATTGATTTGAAATCTCAAGTTTGAAGTTATAGTGTGTTCTTATTCTTTTTTTTTTCTTTTATTTGAAGAAGTGAAATTCTCTAACACTTTTGATGATTACTGTGAAAAATTTTAAAGTGTGTATCTTTCTTAATGGGCTTCCCTGGTGTGGTGGCTCAAGCAGTAAAGAATCTTCCTGCAATGCAGGAGACCGGGGTTGTATCCCTGGGTGTGGAATATCCCTTGGAAAATGGAATAGTTACCCATCCAGTGTTCTTGCCTGGAGAATTTCAAAGACATAGGAGCCTGGTGGGTTCATTCAATAGCTCTACAAGTCCTCTTCCAACAATTTAAAGCATTAAAATATTTACCAAAGCCAGATAAAAATTGCAAGAAAAGAAAATTACAGATCAATATTTATAATGAATATAGGCATGAAAACTAATTAGGAAATTAAATCTAACAATACTTATATAAAGATAATACATTATGACTAAGTGAGATTTATACTAGGAAAGCAAGGTTGATCCAACATTAGAAAATCAACCAATGGAAATTATCATATGTAATTAGAATCAGACACAAGTTAGCCACTAAACAACAATTGTCTCAGTGGCTGTAAAAAAAAAAAAAAAAGAATCACTTGACTAAATCCAACATCTATAAATGATAAAACACTCAACAAAAAATTGGTTGGAAGGAAACTACATCACACTCTTAATAAGCATCCATGAAAACCTATCACTGATGTAATACTTTATAGTGAAAAACATCATTTTCCCCTGGATTTGTAAACAAGGAAAGGATATCTGTTGCTTTTTTTTTTTTTTTCCAGCATTATGTTGGAGATTATGCCAGTGAAACAAGATAAGAATAAATACAAGTATAAAGTTTGGGAAAGAAGAAATAAACCTGTCCATATTAATAGATAATATGATATTAAAAAACCTTAAATAGTGTGTTTAAATATATCTATTGTGGTAGTAATGGTTTAGTCGCTAAGTTGTGTCTGACTCTTGCAATCTCATGGACTATGCCCGCCAGGCTCCTCTGTCCATGGGATTCTCCAAGCAAGAATACTGGAGTGGGCTGCCATTTCCTTCTCCAAGGGATGTTCCCAACCCGGGAATCAAACCCGGGTCTCCTGCCCTGCAGGCACATGATTTACTAACTGAGCTATGAGGGAAGCTCTTATTATTATAAGTAATGATTAAATTTAGCAAGGTAACAGGATACAAGATTAGTGCAAACATATTTTATATTATAGTGTTGAATACTTTCAAAATATAACTTACAAAAGTAACATCATTTAAAATAACATTAAAGATAAAATGCCAGTGGTTAAATATAATGTAAAAAATATAATGTTTCTCTCAAAATTACAAAATGTTTTATAAGAAATCAAAGCATCTAACTGAAGAGATACCATGTTCATTGATTGGAAGACACTTTATTGTTAATTTGTTGATCTATAGATGCAGTATGGCATCACTGACTCCACGGATGCGAGTCTGAGTGAACTCCGGGAGTTGGTGATGGACAGGGAGGCCTGGCGTGCTGTGATTCATGGGGTCGCAGGGAGTCGGACACGACTGAGCGACTGAACTGAACTGAACTGAAATGCAGTACTGTACTTCATAAGTTGATCTATAGATGCAGTATATTCTTATCATATTTCTAGAAGCCTTTTTTGTTGTTTTTAGAAATTTGCAACATAATTTACAAAGTTGAAACCACTAAAGGCTTAGAATATGTACAACCATTCTGAAAAAATTGAAAGGTTTATGGGACTTTTAAGAATTACTATGCTGCTACTGCTGCTGCTAAGTCGCCTCAGTCGTGTCCGACTCTATGCGACCTCATAGACGGCAGCCCACCAGGCTCCCTCGTCCCTGAGATTCTCCAGGCAAGAACACTGGAGTGGGTTGCCATTTCCTTCTCCAATGCAGGGAAGTGAAAAGTGAAAGTGAACTCGCAAAGCGAAAAGTGAAAGTGAACTCGCTCAGTCGTGTCCGACTCTTAGCGACCCCATGGACTGCAGCCCACCAGGCTCCTCCCTCCATGAGATTTTCCAGGCAAGAGTACTGGAGTGGGGTGCCACTGCCTTCTCCAAGATGCTATGGTAATAAAGTCAATGTGTTAAAGATATAAACACAGCAGATAGATAAAGAGTAAAAAAGTGAGTTTCTACAAAAACTCACATATATGTGGATAGTTGACTTTTAACAAAACTATCAACACAATTCAGTGGCAAAGAGGATAGTTTTTCTATGAATGGTGCTGGGACCATAATATGTACGTGGGGAAAATAAATGCTGACTTTTACCTCACACTCTACACAACAACTATTAAAAATGGATCATACACCTAAAGGTAGAAACTACTATTTTTAAACTTCTAGAAGAATACATCAGAGAAAATCTCCACCATCTTGGAGTAGTCAACAATTTATTACAAGACAAAAAGAAGTAGCAATAGGAGAAATCTTGATAGAAGTAGAGTACATAAAATTGTGAATTATCCGTTCTTTGTAGGATCCCCTTACAGAAATAAAAAGACCAAAACCATAGATTGGGAAAATGTTCACAATACATAAATTCTGCAAAAGCCTTCTATACAGATGTACAATGACCCCTTTTCCCTAAGAAAATCATTTCTTTTTTCACAATTAATACTATATTGGTGTTTCCTTCTCAGAAGACCCAAAGTAACATATTCTTCTTCTTTTCTTTCTTGTATATATTGCTCTGATAAAATCCACCAATTTCTGTTGTCATTTGAATGTTGCTTTATGTAATGAATTTACTTTTCATATAAATCTAGTGTTTTTTCATAGATAGTTACTTTTAATATAATTCTAGTATTTTTCCCTGATAGTTCCTATTTACTTGTTTTACTTTCTTAATGATAAAAATTACAGTGGTGTCAGGCTAATATGCCAAAGTCCAGGCACAAGTGCAGGGACAGTCCCAGATGAAAGTAAAATCCGCAATAGGAAATGAATATCCCAAGCCTTAAGTGTTAGGTAGTTCTAGCATGTGTCTTCGGAGAAAGAAATGGCAACCCACTCCAACGTTCTGGCCTGGAAAATCCCAGGGATGGGTGAACCTGGTGGGCTGCCGTATCTGGGGTTGCACAGAATCGGACACAACTGAAGTGACTTAGCAGCAGCAGCAGCAGCAGCATGTGTCTTTGTAATTGAATAATAGAGCCATTTCATTCCTACTTACTAATTTTGTTTATTCATGCCACTTCATAAATAGCTGTTTTTGCTCAGTCATCAGAGATAGGCTGGGATACAGCCATAAAAAGGAGAAACTGGATCATTTGTGATGTGGATTAACCTAGAATCTATCATACAGAGTGAATAAGTTTGAAAGAAAGAAACATCATTTATTAATGCTAGAAAATCTAGAAGAATGATAGAAATCTAGAGGAATCTAGAAAATCTAAAAAAGGAATCCAGAAAAATGATAGGAATCTCGAAAATCTAGAAAAGGAATCTGGGAAAATGGTACTGATGAACTTATTTGCAGGGTAGCGATAGAGATCCAGATATAAAGAGTGGACATGTGGAGATGGTGGGTGGGTAAGCAGAGGGTGGGATGAGTTGATATAGTTCAGTTCAGTTCAGTCGCTCAGTCATGTCCGACTCTTTGCGACCCCATGAATCACAGCACGCCAGGCCTCCCTGTCCATCACCATCTCCCGGAGTTCACTCAGACTCACGCCCATCGAGTCAGTGATGCCATCCGACCATCTCATCCTCGGTCGTCCCCTTCTCCTCCTGCCCCCAATCCCTCCCAGCATCAGAGTCTTTTCCAATGAGTCACCTCTTCGCATGAGGTGGCCAAAGTACTGGAGCTTCAGCTTTAGCATCATTCCTTCCAAAGAAATCCCAGGGCCGATCTCCTTCAGAATGGACTGGTTGGATCTCCTTGCAGTCCAAGGGACTCTCAAGAGTCTTCTCCAACACCACAGTTCAAAAGCATTGATTCTTCGGCGCTCAGCCTTCTTCACAGTCCAGCTCTCACATCCATACATGACCACTGGGAAAACCATAGCTTTGACTAGACGGACCTTAGTCAGCAAAGTAATATCTCTGCTTTTGAATGTGCTATCTAGGTTGGTCATAACTTTTCTTGCAAGGAGTAAGCGTCTTTTGATTTCATGGCTGCAGTCACCACCTGCAGTGATTTTGGAGCCCCCCCCCAAATAAAGTCTGACACTGTTTCCACTGTTTCCCCATCTATTTCCCATGAAGTGATGGGACTGGATGCCATGATCTTTGTTTTCCAAATGTTGAGCCTTAAGCCAACTTTTTCACTCTCCTCTTTCACTTTCAAGAGGCTCTTCAGTTCCTCTTCACTTTCTGCCATAAGATTGGTGTCTTCTGCATATCTGAGGTTATTGATATTTCTCCCAGCAATCTTGATTTCGGCTTGTGTTTCTTCCAGCTCAGTGTTTCTCATGATGTATTCTGCATATAAGTTAAATAAGCAGGGTGACAATATACAGCCTTGACGTACTCCTTTTCCTATTTGGAACCAGTCTGTTGTTCCATGTCCAGTTCTAACTGTTGCTTCTTGACCTGCATACAGATTTCTCAAGAGGCAGGTCAGGTGGTCTGGTATTCCCATCTCTCTCAGAATTTTCCACAGTTTATTGTGATCCACACAGTCAAAGGCTTTGGCATAGTCAAGAAAGCAGAAATAGATGTTTTTCTGGAACTCTCTTGCTTTTTCCATGATCCAACGGATGTGGGTAATTTGATCTCTGGTTCCTCTGCCTTCTCTAAAACCAGCTTGAACTTCTGGAAGTTCACGGTTCACGTATTGCTGAAGCCTGGCTTGGAGAATTTTGAGCATTACTTTACTAGCATGTGAGATGAGTGCAATTGTGTGGTAGTTTGAGCATTCTTTGGCATTGCCTTTCTTTGGGATTGGAATGAAACTGACTTTTTCCAGCCCTGTGGCCACTGCTGAGTTTTCCAAATGTGCTGGCATATTGAGTGCAGCACTTTCACACCATCATCTTTCAGGATTTGGAATTAGCTCAACTGGAACTCTGTCACCTCCACTAGCTTTGTTGGTAGTGGTGCTTTCTAAGGCCCACTTGACTTCACATTCCAGGATGTCTGGCTCTAGATGAGTGATAACACTATCATGATTATCCAGGTCATGAAGATCTTTTTTGTACAGTTCCTCTGTGTGTTCTTGCCACCTCTTCTTAATATCTTCTGCTTCTGTTAGGTCCATACCATTTCTGTCCTTTATCGAGCCCATCTTTGCATGAAATGTTCCCTTGATGTCTCTAATTTTCTTGAAGAGATCTCTAGTCTTTCCCATTCTGTATATATACACTACCATGTATAACATTGATAGCTAGCAGGAAGCTACTGTATAGCACGGTGAGCCCAGCTTAGTGCTCTGTGATGACCTCCAGGGGTGGGATGGGGGAGGCTTAAGGAGGGAGGGGATATATGTATACTTATAGTTGATTCACTTCCTTGGACAGAAGAAACTAACATGACATTGTAAAGCGATTATACACCAATTAAAAAAAAGATAGGTTAGTGTAGATGGAAGTGAAAGTGTTTTTTGCTCAGTTATGTCCCACCCTTTGCAACCCCATGGATTATAGCCTGCTAGGCTCCTCTGTCCACGAAATTCTCCAGGCAAGAATACTGGAGTAGGTAGCCATTCCCTTCTCCAGGGGATCTTCCTGACCCAAGGTTCAAACCCAGATCTCCTACCTTGCAGGTAGTTTCTTTACTGTCTGAGCCACCAGGGAAGCTACTAGTATAGATTGTTACAGGTAAGAAAGTTGCTGTATTTTGGGCATGGTTAACAGAGCTGTCATATTTTGAAGGCAGACTTCAGGAACATTTACTAAGAAATATTTTCTGATTTGATTTTCCTTTTCTGGGTTATTTTTCCATGACAATCACTTTTACCTTTGGTATCCCTACAGTTAAGTAGCTGACATGACCATATTTTGGCTGTAATGAATGTAACTTATGATTTAATTAAAATTAACTTAAGTCAATGACAGTAATCTATTTGTATGGAGAAACTATGAAAAAATGAGGATAGTCTTCCTCTAAGTTTTATCAGGGTAAGTACATTTAAACAACAGGCTGTAACTCTTTTGCTTTGCAACTTAATTCATCACATATCGTTGTTCCCCAAAGAATGTCTTTCCTAATTACATTTTGTCCTCAACAATATTAAAGTTCATCACCACTGCCCTAATAAACAACATGATGTCTGCCTGAAAATTGCCTGGAAAAACTGCTGGCTGATTGGAAGATGCCAGTTTATAATAAAAAGTGATTGCTAGGGATTTATAAAAAAAAATAAAGGTAATTATATTGCTACTTATCTCTCTTCCCCTTTGGGCAAGTTAAATTATTACATTCATTTTTATTTATTGAATTATTCATTGGAAGATATGTCATCCATCTATATAAAAACAGCTATCACAAGAAAAAAAATGTAAAAAGTAAACATTATAGTATATTTCAAATATAAATATATTTCTGATTGCAAAGGAAAGTTTGAAATTTTGAAAATCTGTGACAGAGTCCAGGTTTTGCCTCCACTCTAACAGAACTGACCCTGAGTTTCATGATTACTATTTTGTTTCCTTCTCAAAAAGAAATCCCAGAGGGTAGTGGTTCCATCCAACTTAATGTAAGTGCCAGTTGAAAGACTCACACAGACAGTATCAGTGATTGAGTTGCTTATCAAGCCAATAATATGATACGGCTGATGTACTAATAATGAAGTTTTAATAAGCTCTCAGAAATACTGGGTGCTTGTTTAAGGCCTCTAATTTGAATAGCTTATGCTTACCTGGAATGTATGATTGCATCCCAAACATATCAAAATAACCGTCAAATACATTGTATGCACTGCACGCTTGGAGATAATAGCTAGAAGGCCTAACATCTATCGTAGAAGAGCTGTGTGTACAAAATGTTCAGCGAAGTTCTTTCATATACTTAAATGATGGACTTAAGAATACTGTATTATTTTAGCAAATATGATAGACAGGCAAATGGTTCAGTGTATCTTTTTATCTGAGGAGTATTGTCTGGGGAAAAGCACATTTGAACCAAAGTTTGAGGTATCTTTTCTTTCAAATGGAAACATTTTTTTTTCCTAGCTATTCCAATATAACAGTTATATTTTACTTATAAATACTTATTGCTTTTTTCCAATATTCTGACCCATGAGAAACGGTACTCACGTGTCTGAGCATTTAAGTAATTATTGATTTAAACTCCCAACCCTGGAGAATTCTGGATGTTTTTTAAATGCAGTGGATGGATTTTGACCATGACTTTCTTGTGTGACTGCCTAGTCACCCTGTACATGGTGTGTGGTTTAAGCTAGTATTACTACAAATAGCCATTTTCATTCCTGCTTCCTCCCCTCTATACGAACGCAATAAGAATTTTAAGCAGGGGCCAGATTTTGACACAGAGCAAGGAGGAACTATAATAAGTTGCTACTGAAAGAATAGTATCTGTGTTCTTTGAATGGCTGATTTTTATTTCTTCTCTAAACATCTCTTTTTCCCAACCTGCTCTGACTCTTATTTTAGAATTAATATTTCAGAGGATGTGCTATGCATCACTGTTGCTGTTAAGGATGTTTGTTGAATGAGTACATTAATTAGTTTCCTGCTGGGTGTCAGGTACTTTGTGAGGCTCAGAGGGTCAAGGGGCTACCTGAAAGTGCGCGTATTTCAGAGGTTGCACAGTAACCTTCTGTAGATCAGAGACGGGATCCCAGAGGACTGGAATTATGAAAGATTATAAATCAAGGGAGTGGGGAATAGGGTGTGGGTGTGTGTGAAGAATGGGAAGCTTCGAGAATAGCGCACAGAGCTAGTATGGGGAGCTACAAGGTATCTCCTACTTCTGTGTCCCCGTGGACAGGAAGGGAAGGCAAAGACAAGGATGTTGTGGTTACCATTGCAGGAGGCAGGGTTATTAGTCTCAAAGGGTCTAGGGCATGGATGCACCAGTACTTGCCTTCAACCTCAGACTGCTAGAAAGCCACACAGGTCGGGAAGAGGTGTGCAATCTTTCCTTTCTACATTGCTTTAAAAATAATGCTTACAAATATTTTATGTTTTCCTGGAAAATATGGCATCTGTTATATGCCTCATATATTAGGATTTGGAGAGGGCACCAAAGGAAGTAATGAATAGCAAGAAAAGTAACACGCATTTCAGGAGAATGGAACCAAATCAAGGTGGACTTACTGGGAAAGGCCTGATTCAGTGGACAAAAATCAAGACCACTTTTTAAATTTGAGAGAGTAGTGGACAGAGAGAGCTGGAGATACCAACTCTGAAATTGAAGCCGGAGACCAGAAATGAGAAATTTGTATAAAGAAGAAATTGAAAGGTAACTTCTCTGTGAGAAGAGTTCATTAATGTGAATTTACTTCTGATAGGAAAAAAAAAAAAACATGGCATAGTTAAATGCAAAAGAGAATCCATTAGAACTTTGTCTAGAGCAATAGAAAAGATTAAGAAATGCTTATCTTTATTTATAACAGAATTATGCTTGTATTTGCACATACACTCTAATTTTTCAAATTAATTGTCCGCCAAACTTATGGCATGATTCTTTTCATAAAATTGATTGATAGGCTGACAGCTCATTCTGCTTTTGAAGCAACTTCACAATAAGGATATCTTAACAACAATTTAAGAGCATTATTATTTATGCCAATAAACTCTGTTGATTATTCAAATACTTTTACTTTGAAATGTCTTTTAAGTTATCCTTTCTGTCAATTTCCCTTCATTAGAATTGCTCTAGTCATCAGTGACTTGAACTCTTTCACATCAATGCCAACAATTTTAGAAAGGCCACTATCGACAGAACAGCTTGCAATTTCATTGTTTTATTTCTTCAAGAAGAAAGTCTGTTTAGTGATAACTCCTGCTCAATTGTCTCCAACTCTTTGTGACCCCATGGGCGGTAGCCCATCAGACTTCTCCGTCCATGGAATTCTCCAGGCCAGAATATGGGTGTGGGTAAGCAGGGGATCTTCTCAACCAGGGATCAAACTGGGGTCTCTGATATTGCACACAGATTCTTTAACTTCTGAGCCGCTAGGGAAGCCCCAACACTCCTGTAACATTTGCTGCCTTTTTTTTTTTTTTTTTTAGATTGAGGTATAATAGACATATCACAATATGTTAGCTTCAAGGATACAACATAACAATTCAATATTTGTATATACTGTGAAGTGATCACCAGAACAAGGTTAGTAAACATTTGAAATTTCATTTCATAGTCAATTTACACTTTATTTGCATTATAATCAGTGAATAACTAATACATTATCATTGATGTGAAAAGCAAAAGTAGGCTTTAGTGTAAAATAGCAGAAAAGAACGGAGAAGGCAATGGCACCCCACTCCAGTACTCTTGCATGAAAAATCCCATGGATGGAGGAGTCTGGCAGGCTTCAGTCCATGGGGTCACTAAGTCCAACACGACTGAGCAACTTCACTTTCACTTTTCACTTTCATGCATTGGAGAAGGGAATGGCAACCCACTCCAGTGTTCTTGCTTGGAGAATCCCAGGGACAGAGGAGCCTGGTAGGAGGCTGTCTGTGGGGTCACACAGAGGCAGACATGACTGAAGCGACTTAGCAGCAGCAGCAGTGGAAAAGAATGAATGGGGAACTTAATGTAACCATTTTAAAACAGACTTTTATGAGAAGTTGAGTTTTGGTTCTCTATACAAATGCATAACTGAGGGGCTACAAATAAATAATTCTTCTACAAAGAGGATATAGATATTAGCCAGGATATTAACCAGGTTATTTCTTAAGAACTGACCAATATGGTCTTCACTGGCCCCATTATCCTGACTAAACTTTAGACAGCCTCCTTCCTGGCTCTAGATTCCTAGTCTCCTTGTTCTTAGAGCATTTACTTTAGAATTTTCGTAATTATAAATCCTTTCTCTGCTCCTTTTAGATGTAAATGTTGTGATACTGGCATTTTGCCTGTTTCGTAATCCAGGACGTTCCCTCGAGCACCTTCTCTGAGCTGTAAACATCAAGGACAGTAGCACCCCAACCCCCCAGTTTCAATTGGGAGAACAGGGGCTCACTTTGATGGACTTGTTACTTGCAAGTTGGATAATTACCTACGTTGACGAAGATGGGAGAAAGTTAACTTTTCCTCTGTGTGAAGTCAGTTAACAAAGCACAGGTGGCCTAAGATCCACCCCTACCCCTGCTTGCGGGAAATATAGCTGGAGCTGGGTTGCGCTCTCTCCCCATGACTGCAGCATGCTTGGGCTTTCTTTGTGGCTCAACTGGTAAAGAATCCATGTGCAGTGTGGGAGACCTGGATTCACTCCCTGGGTTGGAAAGATCCCCTGGAGAAGGGCAAGCCTACCCACTTCAGTATTCTGGCCTGGAGACTTCCAGGGACTGCATAGTCCATGGGGTCACAAAGAGTTGGGAATGACTGAGCGACCTTGACATTCATGATTACAGTGTTTCGGCGCATTCCTTGCCAGGTTACCTTTGTCCAGTGCAATTTTTTCTTTGACAGAACACATGAGAAGCTAGTCAGATCAGCTGGGACTCAGAGAACTTCCATCTGTTTGGCACATAGAGTCTTGGCGAGATCATATCCAGCCCTTCCAGTGGCGTGAGTGGTAACGAATCTGTCTGCCAGGGCAAAAGACTGTAGAAGAAGGTTCGATCCCTGGGTCAGGGGAGATGGAAATGGCAACCCACTCCAGTATTCTTGCCTGGAAAATTTCCATGGACAGAGGAGCCTGGTGGGTTACAGTCTGTGGGCCGCAGAGTTGGACATGACTGAGCAACTGAGCACAACACACATCTTTTTATCACCTGAAGCTTCCCAGGCTGAAAAATACCACAGACTCTGAGGTTTATGCTCTTACTGAAGATTTAAGAATTGCTGATAAGTCTGACAGGACGTGTTCTTTGCCCTTCTTCTGTGCATTCAGTTGGTTTTTATGTATCATTTTGTGATATTTCATTCCTCTATTTTACGCTCAATCAGTTCCCTAGTAAAGAAAACATGTTTTTATATTATTTGGATTATAACTTCAGTTACAAAAAGTATGTAATTGAGATTACACAAAACAAAGGAAATAAAACTATACAATAAAGTTTTTTTTATCCCACAAGGCTGGTTGACTTGGCTAAAGCTTTAGAAGATTCCTAGAAAAATTATAACTTCATTTTGCTTTGAAATGCTTCTCTGATCATCACCCATTCAATAGCCATTTATTGAACCTTTAAATTTGTTCCAGGAACCATTCTAGGCACATAGGATTTGAAATATGAATTGTCAGATTGCAGAATCGCCCTCCAGATCATTTTTATGTAATGTTGACATAGTACACATTATGAGCTGCTGACCCAGAGAATGTGAAAGATTCAGCAAAGACGGTGGGAGAAATAGAACTTTTTTTGTCTAGTATATGCATGCATATTCGTTGCTCTGGCTTAAACAAATAAGTAACCTTACTATGAAATAAATTATTTTACTTCCATATTTTACCATTCTGCTCACTGGTATATTTGTAACTTCCTGCTTTTAACCACTACTGTAATTGGTTTTCATTGGTGACTTCAAAATCTAAGAGATGGCATTAACATATGCTCAGCCTGACTAAAGATGTCAAAATCTTATTATGTATTTTATGTTAGGAAAGGAACTGGATATCAACCAAGGGATAATAACAAATTGCATCCAAAAATAGGAACATGAAAGTTAATAAAAAAGAAGGTAAAAAATAATTTATTTATCTATTAAACATGGAAGGAATTTTACAGCTTTGGTGCCATTCAGATTATTTACTTTGCATGAAGCAAGATTATGTGCTTTTATGATGTCAACTTCCATGCTAGTTTTTCTGTTTTAGGAGATTCTCAGTTTACAACCTGCACAGTATGAAAATTGGAAATTCTGAGTCTCTTTTATTAAACCAAGTTACTGCTACTCATAGTATGCATTTCTTTAATTATTCCTCTTCAGAATACTGTTTTAGATGTACGTATATCATGTCCAGTCCTTATTTGTATATTTGAAGTGATTCATAGTAAAGATTTAATAAAACACACAGAAAAAGATTCAGAACAAATGTGTACTCTTACACTTTAAAATGGCTACCGCATACATAATTAACTTTTTTTAAAGTCTTTTTTTTTGTTGTTATTTTTAACGTTTTAAATTTTTAGTTATTTTCTTTCTTTTAAAAATTTATTTGAAAATTTACTTCTCTGTTTTGGAGTTTGTGCTGTATGTTCATGAACCAGTGGCCCTTAAATATTACAGCTGTATAATAAATCTGGATATTTGTTCATGCAAAGACCACCACCTTAATCTGAGTTGTAGATATCTTCCATTTATTCTTCCCAATTCGCTCCTTACTACTTTTATCCTAATATCTGCTCAAGAGTTGACTTCTGTAGATTCCATGGTCTTCCTTGTCCTCAAGCTTTTTCTTGAATTTGGCCAGGAGAGAATTATAGTAGGAGATGAGAGAAAAGGAGGAAAGTGATGATGTCTTTTTTTTTTCCCCCCTATGAGGCTAGATTCATTTTGCTAGTAATTCAGGAAATCCTGAAGAGGGTTGTACTTAGCTCACTTCCCCTCTCCTAGAATTTACTTCTGGTCTTATTAATAAGATTACTCTAGCCTGGAGGATATGTTAGGAATAGAGTGATCTAAGTAGGAATTCGGAGACAGTGATTTTTAATGACATATATCTGACTCTGACAGTTCTCTTTCTAAAACACATTTGGAACTTACTTACCTGATGGTCAAGTGGTTAGGACTTCACTATTCAAAGCAGAGGGTGCAGGTTTGATCCTTGGTCAAGGGGTTAAGTTCCTACATACCTCAGGGCCAGAAAACCAGAACATCAAACAGGAGAAATAAGGTAACAAATGCAATAAAGACTTTAAAAATGGCCCACATCAAAAGAATCTTTAAAAAAAGAAAACTTTTAGCAGCTTACTGTCCCCTTCTGAATAATATCCAAACTCCTTTCATTATCACTAGGCCTTCCATAAACTGAGTGGTGCCTGTCCCTTTGACCTCATTTCTTCTGCTGTCTCCATGACACTGGACACTTCAGCCTCCTTGCTGCTACTCAGAGATGAACTTTTTTTTTTTTTTTTTTTCTGCCTCGTGACCTTTGCACTAAGCAGCTCTGTCTGCTTCTGCTTATCTTCATAAGCCTCCCTCCATCTCATCAACTTCTCATTCAAATAATTACCCTCGAAGCAGCTTTGGCTGCTCATTTCAGAGGATCTCTAGTTTCACTCTAACACCTTCTTCTGTTTTACTTTGCTTTATAGCATATATCTTTGCTTTGTAACATTTACCTTGTATGAAATTTGTATACTCATTTAATACTTGTCTTCTTCAATACGGTGTTAGCTCTGTAAGGGAAAGGACGTTGGCTTGCTTACGATCACATTTTCTAACCAAGAACCAGTGTAGGCTGTAGCCACTGCTCAATAAATATTTGCTAAATGAAATGCATTGCTGGGCAAACACATCGATAGATTTGCTGAGCCAGTGTCTGTGTCACCATTTCATTACCTTCTGGCAGGCATCACCCGTCAATCACTGCATATGGGAGTCGATCTAATTCAAAATCTCCTTGCAAATTAATTCTAGTCGCTATGACCAGTAGATAGGCTTTGGCATAGAAGAGGAGCTATACTTCCATCCCTTTCTCGAGCACTGAAAATACAGCCAGCCCTCCACATCCACAGAGTCAACCAACCACGATTTGAAAACATTCAGAAAAAAAAAAAAAAAAATCCAGAAAGTTTCAAAAAGCAGAACTTGAATGTTCTGTATGCCAGCATAAATTTACATAGATTTACATTGTAATTAGATATCGTAAGTCATCTAGAGACTATGTAAAGTATAGGGGAGGATGGGCACAGGTTATTTCCAAATATCACCTATGCAAGGGGCTTGAGTATGCTTTGATTTTGGTATCTCCTGGATGTGCATTAAATAAATGAAAACTTTCTGGGTAGAAAACTTCCAATTGAAGATATAGTAATATAGAAATGAAACTATGAATCTGCAATTCCAGATCACCTTCTCTAAGACTCAAAAGTACATGTTTGCTATGTCTATTTAGAAGAAAGAAAATAACCTCTCACTGTACCTACGATAGGGGTTCAGGGAAGAGTTGATTTTATTGTTCATAATATTTAGAGAAAGATAAGTTCGTCTGTGTCCTTAAAAAGCAGTAGAACTGAATATCTGTAAAGCCTTCACTTAAATCCAGGGATTAGAAGCATGTAAAATGGTATCCATATTTCACAAAACAGGAAACATAATGAGTAATGCAAGAGTAGAGATATCCATTAACGCAGCATGGATCATAGATGATTTATATGCAAACAATTTGAAACTTTCCTTAAGTGAAAAAGACTGTCAGAAGGTGATTAGAAATGAATCATATACACATGAATATATATACACATGTTATTTAATATAAATATTTATTAAAATGACGAAGCAGCATACTATGGAAAGACATTACAAAAACCCATTATGATCAGATGAATGTAACCAGACAAAGCAGCAAGGAGAAGGAAGACAGGAATCATAAAATGTAAGCTCCAGGAGACCAGGAAGTTGTGTCTGTACTATTATTCACTGTTGAATTCACACAAGCTGGAAGAGTGTCTGGCTCAGAGTAGGCACTCAAAATTATTTCTTGAATAACATCTTAAAAACTGACAACATAAAAGTAATCAACAGGAGAAGCAGGATCACTTTATATTACCAAATCAGTGTTTATAACTAATTTATTTGAGTTGCAAAACTTAGATGGTAACTAAAATACCTACATCAAAAAGATATCATATATTAAGATTTTATAAACATTGTGAACAAAAAGTTAAATGTATCAATATCAACATATAATAAATCGAGGATATAGAAATAAAAAATAATATTATTGCAATAAAAATTAATCTGCATTTATATGAAACTAAAAACCCGAGTACATCTACATTTTAAGTACACCTTGATCATTTATTGTTACTATAAAAAAACATGGATAGATTATAATCAGATATTATACTGGTCATTTATACCTCAAGATTAAGAATATTATGATACTAAAAATAAAGTTTTAAAGTGTACAGATTTCCATTACTACTCCCTTCAAAAAGTATTTTGTATTTAAAAATATGTCTTTGATTCATCTTTAGTGATTCATTGAAAACATTATGAAACTGTAGCTGAATATCTCAAAACTTTATGGACTAATGCCTGAATTATTATATGGGATAAAATTTTAACTTTTACTGCTTTTGTTAAAAAAAAATTTGAGTATTCACTCAAGAATTTAAAAAATAGGGAAAAAGGCAAAATAAAAAAAGACTGTCAAAGAAAAATGTATTCAATTAAAAACTAGTGCCTTAGAATTGTTGCCATTTTCTCACTAGTTTGATAAAAACTGAAAACTCTCAAAATTGCAGAACAGTGGATATAAAATATTTGTTAATATACCTGGTTATTTGATTTGACAATAGTTTCTGAAAAGCATAAATTAATACACATTGACACAATAAATAGAAAATCTGAATAGTCCATAAACTAAAGAAGTACAATATGTATATATGTGTGTGTGTGTGTGTGTGTATGCATATATGTATATATATATAATAGGTATGTTATATATATATATATCGGAGAAGGCAATGGCACCCCACTCCAGTACTCTTGCCTGGAAAATCCCATGGGCGGAGGAGCCTGGTGGGCTGCCGTCCATGGGGTCGCACAGAATGGGACACGACTGAGCGACTTCACTTTCACTTTTCACTTTCATGCATTGGAGAAGGAAATGGCAACCCACTCCAGTGTTCTCGCCTGGAGAATCCCAGGGACCAGGGAGCCCGGTGGGCTGCCGTCTATGGGGTCGCACAGAGTTGGAAACAACTGAAGTGACTTAGCAGCAGCAGCAGCAGATATATACATATATATATATGTAAAAGATGGTTCCCCCAGAAAACTCTTCAGATTTGTCATTTGTGCTTAGTGAACTAAATTTTATTCTTTTTAAATCATTTGGCATCTTGTTTAATGTCTATAACTGTTGTGTTAAACATGTGGAAAACTAATGAACTTTATTTCACACATGAATATGTTTGCACATATTCTTTCTCAAAAAATGTATTTATCTTATAGCTGGAAAATAGCATATTATTCTTTTCAATGCTATTTTACAACAATCCCTATATAGATATTACCCATAATTTTACAGATAATTTAAAAATTATACTTAAGCTTTTAGCATAATTTTAAATANGGGACACGACTGAGCGACTTCACTTTCACTTTTCACTTTCATGCATTGGAGAAGGAAATGGCAACCCACTCCAGTGTTCTCGCCTGGAGAATCCCAGGGACCAGGGAGCCCGGTGGGCTGCCGTCTATGGGGTCGCACAGAGTTGGAAACAACTGAAGTGACTTAGCAGCAGCAGCAGCAGATATATACATATATATATATGTAAAAGATGGTTCCCCCAGAAAACTCTTCAGATTTGTCATTTGTGCTTAGTGAACTAAATTTTATTCTTTTTAAATCATTTGGCATCTTGTTTAATGTCTATAACTGTTGTGTTAAACATGTGGAAAACTAATGAACTTTATTTCACACATGAATATGTTTGCACATATTCTTTCTCAAAAAATGTATTTATCTTATAGCTGGAAAATAGCATATTATTCTTTTCAATGCTATTTTACAACAATCCCTATATAGATATTACCCATAATTTTACAGATAATTTAAAAATTATACTTAAGCTTTTAGCATAATTTTAAATACTTATATTACTGTCTTTTTTTCTTTAGTTCTTAGTAGTAATTCTCAGGATGACAAACATTTTTCTATGTATTAAATTTGTGTTAAATTTTCAAGGGAGAATTACTTTTATTCTGATTGGAGTATTGATTCTTAAAACAATTTGATTTATTAATTAGTAATTCATAGCAATGAAGAGAAGAATTGATAGAAATTTTGCAAATGTATGTCTCTCAACCTCTCTGCTCCATCTCTCATGAAGCTGAGATGGTTATGGTTCTCCCATAACCACGTGCCACCAATTCATACACATTTTTGCTTATGAAACCTCATCCTACTAGGTTGTAACGATTTCACTGAAAGGTAAGAAAACATCAGGACAAACTAGTTACAAAATAATAGCTCCTTTCACAGTGCTGTATGGCAAAAACCAACACAATGCTATAAAAATAGGAAAACATACACAGAGAAGTATTTTCCAAAATACTAACTCATGCCTCTGTGAATTTAAAAACAAGTCTACTAACTAGAGTTTAATTTTGTTTAAAGGTTTCTTACCTTTAGCCTTAGGGCATGTTCAGAAGTAATTCAGCTTATGTTTTCTTTCCCAGTTTAGTACAGTTATATTATTAATTTGACATTTAACTAGGTTCATTTGCTTTTCTTTAAATTGCATTTTGGGATTTGTTTTCTTATTTCATTGCTGACTTTTTCTTAATTATGGAAAATGTTAACATGATTCCAAAAATCAGAACCGTACAATAAATATGTGCATAAAAGGGTCATTTTCTCCATTCGATCTATTCTTTGAGCCTCCTTCTCATTCATCTATTAGTCCTATGGTGAACAGAATTCTAAGGATGACTGCCAATAACCTTTGCCCTTGTGTATGTCCTGATCTTTTGAATGTTTATCAAATTTGTGACTATAAAATCACACGTGATTATGTTACTTTATAAGGCAAGAGGAAGATTAGGTTCATCTCATGATTTCTTTAAAATCAGAGTTTTCTGTGCCTAGAATCAAAAGAAGAAATAAAAACAGTTAGGGAAAACAAAACAAAGATTTGACACATCATTACTGGCTTGAAGATGGGGCAGGCCATATGGTAAGGAATACAAGCAGATCCTAGAGGCTGAGCAGGCAAATCCAACAAACCCAGGAAACCTAATTCTGACAGCAGCCCGAATATGCTTGGAAGTGGGTTTTCCTCAAGGCTTCAGAACCCAGCCTGGCTGACACCTTGAATTTGGTTTTATGAGCTTCTCAGCAGAGAATTCAGTCAAGCCCATCTAGATTTCTGACCTCAGAGCTGTTAGTTAATACCTGGGTTTTACTTTAAGTCACTAAATTGTGGCAATAGAAAACTAATACAGTATCCAATTTTGTAATCTCTGGTTTACCTTTATTATTTTTTGAACATATGAGCAGATTCATGTTTTTTAAAAAAAGATAGAAGTTACTGACAAAAAGAACAAGTTACAATTTTACAAAGTTTCCCCAATTTTTTCTGTATCATTCTATGGATTAGTTACCTAGAATATTTTGAAGCAATTATTTTAACTTTAAAGGGAATGTGTTAATTTCTTTAAATTGTTCTGCTTTCTAATATGTGAAATAATCTATGTGTTTGAAGTATTATTTGTTAATTTTAATAAAGTTTTAAAAGTTAAAAGCCATAATTATGACCCATTTTGATTGATAATAATGCTGAATGCGCAAAACTGTTCAATCAGTTATGTTACCTACATCATATTTATCGTAGTTAAGTGCTTAATGATTCTTTAGTTACTACCAGAAATAAAGTTTTAAGGGAAAACAGAAGTAATATAAATAAAATGAATCATATTTTTATCCCTGAATGTTAATGTTGTTTGTAACATCTTTGGCTAGTTGTTTTGTTAAACTTCCCAACAAAAATTCTTCAGCCTCTGTCAAATATAGCTTTTTTATTATTTTGCATAAGGAACATATTTTAAATATTATGTTATGGCAAGAACAAATGGACAGTAGCCTAATACTAATATTTGCACAGAGAATCAAATGCGTGATACGGCCTGGAGTTCAAAGTGTCAAAGATTTGGCAAAACAAACCTTTACCTATCTGATGTAAAACTACACATGTGTTCAGTTCAGTTCAGTTCAGTTCAGTCGCTCAGTTATGTCTGACTCTTTGCAGGCCCATGAGTTGCAGCACACCAGGCCTCCCTGTCCATCACCAACTCCCAGAGTTCACTCAAACTCACGTCCATCGAGTCAGTGATGCCATCCAGCCATCTCATCCTCTCTTGTCCCCTTCTCCTCCTGCCCTCAATCCCTCCCAGCATCAGAGTCTTTTCCAAGGAGTCACCTCTTCCCATGAGATGGCTAAAGTACTGGAGTTTCAGCTTTACCATCAGTCCTTCCAAAGAAATCCCAGGGCCGATCTCCTTCAGAATGGACTGGTTGGATCTCCTTGCAGACGACTGAACACGTCTTACTATTCTTTAAATCTAGCTTCTTCCTCCAGCACTCCCTAAATGAAGCAGGAACAATGAATTATAAATGTAGATCCTGTAAATGGATGACTTTTATTATTTAAAATTTTAATCTTACATGGAAAGTTGCAGCAATCATTCTTATGGTGTGCAGAGCTTCCTTTTGTAAGCAGTGCAATTTAGCTGAACAGGCATAGAAAAGGCCCAAAGAGAAGACCTAAGTGATTATATTTGTCATTTTTTTTTAATTGCCATATTCTCTTAGATGGTACTTTATTAATGCTTTGACAGCTGACTTTCACTGAAAAGATTTTTTTCAACATTGATTGTAAACTGAGCAGTTCAGTAAGATTGGTGCTTACTTTGCTCAAGATCGGACGTGTCATACTTGATTTGCTTCTTTACTCAGAGCGAGTGCGAGTGTGTATCTCTGTCAATTTCACCTTTCTGTTTCCTCGATTTTAAAAATAGGTACATTCAAGTATTAATTGCTTAAGGCAAGCTTTTGTAAACTTAACCCAGTTTTCCTCTGAAAGTGAAAATGAAGCCGCTCAGTCATGTCCGACTCTGCCACCCCATGGACTGTAGCCGGCCAGGCTCCTCCCTCCGTGGGATTCTCCAGGCAAGAGTACTGGAGTGGGTCACCATTTCCTTCTCCAGGGGATCTTCCCAACCCAGGGATTGAACCTGGGTCTCCTGCATTCCAGGCAGACGCTTTAACCTCTGAGCCACCAGAGAAGCCCCAATTTATTCTCCCTACAGTAACTAGAATATTTTTAGCCTTCCCTGGTAGCTTAGATGGTAAATTTTCCTCTAGAGGCCTTTAAATAGAAGTGAATGGATTATTTCTAAATGCACCCCTCAACTGTAAAATCTAAGTTGATCTAAGAAGGGAGAATTTAAATCCATAGTTTCGTTTCATAGATTTGCCGTACTGTTTTTCTGAATTCTTCTAACTTCAAGGTTCTCACTTCTGCTGCCCACTTTCATTCTACTTTTCAAAAAAAAAAAAAAAGGGAATATTTCTTAGACCTGAATATTACCCAACCTCACATTCAAATCTTCCAAAATCTACTGTCCTAACATTTCTGTTGGGTTTTTGGTTATTATGTATAATTTAAAAACAGAAAGGCAAGTAAAACTAATCGTGGTACTGTAATTATTGTACCATATTCAATAATTATTATCTGTTTCTATAATGGGTCACGCATGTGTCCTCCTATATCAGTAAGGCTACATTACTCCTTACTTCACAGGTATATGCTGAGGATACTATGGGACGATATGGGGAGTATATGACCCATAAATATTTGCCTTCTAGTTTTTAATCCAACATTCCAGAAGTTTCTAGTTTCTCACTTTTAGAGTGAAATAGAAGCTTTCATCTTTTTTTTTTCTATACAATATTACAATCAACTGTTGCAGTCTGAATGATATAGTCTCTAATGTATTAAAGTATCCATTCCCAGTATCAATTTCTAATTGAATCCCAACCATTGTTGGGATTTTATCTGTATTGTATCAGCCTTGATTTTACCTGTAATTTTATGCTTACATTCCTTTGTTAAAATCAGAATACTTTGTTTTTCCTCCTTTTTATTTGTGTATAGACGATAGAGTCCATAGGCTATTTTCCTGAAACCCTTTGTTGTTGTATTTTCATATAAACGATTGGGCATGTCTGTCTTGATATTCCTGTCACTCCCCATGTCCTTTTTGGTATCTGGTTGTATAATTTTATCTGGGACTTTTTCCCTCTCTCTGATTCCAATTTAGATCTGAGTCTTATTGATGAAGTCGGCAAGTTTCCAGGCAGATATTTCCTTTCTGCTCCTCATTAGAAGCTCTCAGGTGCCTCAGCCAAGGGTCTATCACTCTGAGTTTATTCGTTGGATAAAAAGCCAAATCACATTAAGTGCTGCCAGTCAGCAATTTAGCCAGATACACATACCCCCATAGCATCCTTTTTCTTCCAAAGTCCCAACTTCCATCAGAAGTAAAGATGAAAGCACCATCTGGGTCCTAAAGTTCTTCATCTCCAAAAAAAGGACATATTCAAGTTAGAACCCCAATCTTGTTTTCTACCAATACACATTCAGAGGATGTCTTGAGATCACTAAAGTATTTTATTTTGCATGTTATTTCATTTCAACCTCTCCAAAAATAGTGAGTTAAGTGGAGAATCATTGTCCTGGTGTGTTACATAAGAAGATAGTTGGGGTAAAATGATCTGCCCAGAGCTTCAGAGAGATTTAAAGGCAAAAACAGAGGCAGAATCCGTATCAGACACTCACCTTCATTTCCAGGCACTGTCTTTACAACATAGAAGTAGCGCCAACGTTTTTGGCTGTCAATTAACACTTAAGTTCATGCACAGATTTCATGTTTTTAAACATTTTTTTTCTATCAATTCTCATTTATTAAGTTATAATTAATATGCCTACTTTTACTACTTAAGTATGTATGACTTCTAGTCAGAATGTCTTATGAACATGAGCTAATTGAAAAGTAGTGATCATTTTGCAATGAATAGAAACATCAAATCTCTCTATTATACACATGGAATTAATATAATGTTTAGGGGCTTCTCTTGTGGCTCAGGGGCTTCCCTGATGGCTCAGTCGATAAAGAATCCATCTGCAGTTTAGTTAGATCCCTGGGATAGCAAGATCTCCTAGAGGAGGGCATGGCAACCCACTCCAGTATTCTTGCCTGGAAAATTCCCATGGACGGAGGAGCCTGGTGGGCTGCAGACCATGGGGTCTCAGAGTCAGACATGACTGAGCAACTAAGCACAGCACTAGTGGCTCAGAGAGTAAAGAGTCTCTCTGCAGTGCGGGAGACCGTGGTTCAATCCCTGGGACAGGAAGATCCCCTGAAGTAGGCAATGACTACTTACTGCAGTATTCTTGCCTGGAGAATTCTATGGACAGAGGAGCCTGGCAGACTACAGTCCCTAGGATCAAAAAAGACTCAGACACAACTGAAGCAACTAACACTTAAAATAACATTTAAACTTAGTTCAAGTATATTTCATGCTCAGTCGCTCTTTGTGTTTGACTCTTTGCGACCCCGTGGACTGTAGTCCACCAGGCTCCTCTGTCCATGGGATTTTCCAGCAAGAATACTGGAGTGTTTTGTCATTTCCTTCTTCAAGGGATCTTCCTGACTCAGGGATCAAAGCTGTGTCTCCTGCATTGGCAGGCAGATTCTTTACCACTGAGCCACCTGGGAAGCCCCATCTTGAATAGAGCAACTCCCAAAATGGGCCAATCGCTGAAGGTTGTTCATGGCAAATAAAGAGAGCTAATCAATCAGAATCGGGTTTCCTGCTGAAACCAGCTGTCATAACCATCCTTGTCAACAGAGCACTCCAAAGTCACAACGTCTCTGTGAATTTGGCACAAGAACTCATAGCTATTTTGCCACTGTTCGAAGTATCACTGCTTTTGTTTTGTTGACAGTGTTTATGATAAAATTCACGTAAACATCATACAGATGCTAATCCTCATTGTCATCGCAACCCACTGATTGATGTTTTTATCCAAAAAGAACAAAGATTTTCAGTTGTCTATTGCTGAATCATAAACCATGCCCCAAACTTAGTTGCTTGAAAAAACAGCATTCATTTGCTCATGAGTTTACAGTTTGGGTGGGTGGATGACCACCGCTTCCTTCTGATTCAATGGCATCAGCTGCAGCTGCCCAACCTGGAATCAAAGAGCCTCTTCTGAGAGGTTTCCTGCCAGGGCTGGGAGGTCAATGCCGCTGTCACCCAAGAGCTCAGCTGAGTTCATGGATCCTCTTCATGCAGGCCTCTCTGTGGACCTCTCCATAGATCTCCAGCAGCACTGCATAGTCCACGTGGTGTCACATCTCTCTAATTCTATTGTTCAAAGCAATCACAGAGTCTGCCCAGTTTCAAGAGACATAGACTCCACTTCTTAATGGGAAGTGTGCCAAAGAATTTGTGGGGCTCCCCTGATAGCTCAGTTGATAAAGAATCCGCCTACAATGCAGGAGATCCCAGTTTGATCCCTGGGTCGGGAAGATCTGCTGGAGAAGGGATAGGCTACCCACTCCAGTATTCTTGGGCTTCCCTTGTGGCTCAGCTGGTAAAGAATCTGCCTGCAAGAAGGGAGACTGGGGTTTGATCCCTGGTTTGGGAAGATCCCCTGCAGAATGGAAAGGCTACCACTCCAGTATTCTTGCCTGGAGAATTCCATGGACTGTATAGTCCATGGGGTCACAAAGATTCGGACATGACTGAGTGACTTTCACTTTAATTCACCTGGATATTTATATCTCAAGATAGGAGATGAGAGATGTGGAAATGTAACTGGGTAAGGTGGCTGCTGATTCAATCTGCAAACATGTAGCCATCATTTACCAAATACCTTGCCAATTAGAAAAACAGGAATTACATTTTGTAGTTTCTTTAGTGATTTAATTTTTTGTGTGTAAGTTAAACAACTCAAGCAAATAAAATGTGTATTTAGAAAGATATCTCAAGTATACACATCTGACTATGTTTCTTGAAGATTTAGATTTTAAAATTTTAATATGTATATATGCAGAAACAAAACTGAGATGTCACATATATAAACTCATAAAAACTAGGATACATTATCCTGACAGAAATTGGTAAACAAAAATAGATGTATTTCCCATAAAAATATTTATACATAAGAGATTTTGTAGTCTGATATATAGTTAACCTAAATGCTTTTGTTTCATATCTTCTGTATTATATTATCTATTTCTGTGCTGGGAGAAAGAGGTGATATTTTCCTCCTTTTATTCTTTCTACCTGAGACTGGTATGAAATGAGTCATTTCATATGTCTTTTTATAATGATATTCAAGGCATCCTAATACATTCCTTTCAGCTTATTTAATTTGAATCTTTCAATTTTATAGATTTGGCTGGAAAATCCATTCCAGAGAAAATGTAGAGTTCTAAAGGAAGAAAATCAGAATATCCAGTGATGCAATGTATTTTTTTTTCCAGGAAAAAAAACAAATTTTCTCTCTCCTGAAGTAGAAGCATATTCTGGTTAGGAAAAGGACCTTTCTAAGCGGGCAGAGTAGATACGGTTTATGTGCCTAGCTTCCTCTCTGACAAGAAGTTTGGTGAATGGTGGCTAAATGTTTGAATCGGCAGCAACCATAACCAGTTGTACTACCTGTCTCTCTCTTTTAACTTTTTTTTTTCTTCTTCTTTTTTTAAAATTTTTATTTTTTAGTTTGTTTTGCTTTACAATACTGTACTCATTTTGCCATACATTGTTGGTGGGAATGCAAATTAGTACAGCCACTATGGAGAACAGTGTGGAGATTCCTTAAAAAATTGCAAATAGAACTGCCTTGTGACCCAGCAATCCCACTGCTGGGCATACACACTGAGGAAACCAGAATTGAAAGAGACACGTGTATCCCAATGTTTATCTCTTTTAACTTTTTATTTTGTGTTGGAGTATAGCCGATTAACAATTTGTGGTAGTTTCAGGTGAACAGTGAAAGGACTCAGCCATTCATATACATGTATCCATTCTCCGCCAAACTCCCCTCCCAGTCAGGCTGACACATGAACTACCTGCTTCTTTAGTATGGTCTTCAGGGAATCTAAATACTATTACTAAATACTAAACACTGCCTTCAGGAATTGTCTGCGTATCTGTGAACAGAGGGTTAATCTGCTGCTCTCCCAAACAAATGGCTGAGTATAGAGGAGGGAGCCCTAAAGCAAGATGTGAAAAGATGTTATAGGTGATCGACTTCATTTTTTTGGAAGTCGATGCTAATGAGCTATGTGAACACTTAGGAGAATTTAATATTTTGGCTATCCTTTAACCTATGTTCTTGAAACGTTTGTTGATTATTTATATAAGGAAGATGGTGGGTACTGTCTGGAGAAACTACGTGCAAGTAGCTCATCTCCAAAGGTGTTGCAGCCAACTCTTATCACGGAGTTACAACTTACTGGTGCCCTCGTGCTCCACAACAAGCAACTTTCCAAACCATTTCTTCCAACCATTTGTAATATTTACCTGGAAAAGACGTAAAGTAAACAAAAGTTTTTGTGTCTCCCAACTTTCCAGTCATATATTAATGCCTTTGGGATATTTCACTGTTCTGGGCGACTATTCCCTAACCCAGATCAGTCAACAGAATAGAGGCCAGATTGTTTTATATGGGAATCAATACCTTTCGAAATCTGTCTCCCTTTATATTTCCAAGTTAATCTTCTGCTCCTAATCCATGGTGTATCCTCCGCTTTAGCAATTTTTAACTCTATGGTTGATTTTATTTATGTTGTTCTGTAAACTAGCTTTTTTTTTCTTCACGCTTTTGCACAAGCAAGTTTTTGAGCTTGGAATGCAGCTGCTCCAATAGTTTACCATGAAAAAATTAATAAATTTACAGTTACAACTTTGAACAGTTTCTTCACTTGCACCTCCCTGCTACAGAGTTAGTTTTGCCTTTTATTCTGGTATTTTTGTTATTACCTGGTGTATACCTCTATAATAGCAGATGGCAAAAATGTCTTTGATAATTAATTTACATTTAATTAGATCCCAGTTGTTTGTTTTTATTTTCATTACTCTAGGAGGTAGGTAAAAAACATGTCTTGCTGTGATTTATGTCAAAGAGTGTGTTTCCTGTATTTTCCTCTAAGAGTTTTATCATGCCCAGCCTTACATTTAAGTTTTTAATTCACTTTGAGTTTATTTTTGTGTATGGTGTTAGGAAGTGTTCTAATTTCATTCTTTTACATGTAGCTGTCCAGTTTTCCCAGCACTTCTTACTGAAGTGATGCTCTTTTCTCTATTGTATATTCTTGCCTCCTTTTCCATAGGTTAGGTGACTAGGTGCTTCAGTATATCTCTGGGCTTTCCACTGATCTGTAACTCTATTTTCGTGCCAGTGCCATGCTGTCTTGACTACGACAGCTTTGTAGTATAGTCTGAAGTCAGGGAGCCTGATTCCTGCAGCTCTGTTTTTCTTTCTCAAGATTGTTTAATTTACTCATCTGACTTTTTGAAGAAAACAGTTATTGTTATGTAGGTTATTTTTATATTGTCATCAGCTACCATATAACTGATGTTCAATAAATAGGAACAAATTGCTTTCTGATGGCTGATTTGATTTATATATATATAAATATGTATGTGTATATATATATATATATATATATATGTATATTTGTATACATAGCTGCTCAGTCATGTCTGACTCTTTCTGACACCATGAACTGTAGCCCACCAGGCTCCTCTGTCCTTGGAAATCTCCAGGCAAGAATACTGGATTGAGTTCCCATTTCCTTCTTCAGGGGATTTTCCCAGCACAGGGATTGAACCTGGATATCCTGCATCTGAACCATCTGAGCCATATCATATATAATATGGTTCAAATTGAGACCAATTATATATATAATTATATATGTATAATCGCTCAGTATTTATATACTTGGAATTATATCTATAGGGAACTGATTTTTCTTCTTACACAACAATACTTCCATATACTATAAAGAAAGAAGAACAAATAGTTCTAAATCCTCCATTTTTGTTTAAGATTTATTTCTTCAAGAAATGTACAATTTCAGTTCAGTTCAATCACTCAGTCATGTCCAACTCTTTGCGACGCCATGGACAGCAGCAACCCAGGCCCCCCTGTCCATCACCAACTCCTGGAGTTTACTCAAACTCATGTCCATTGAGTCAGTGATGACATCCAACCATCTCATCCTCAGTCACCCCTTTCTCCTCCTGCCTTCAATCTTTCCCAGCATCAGACTCTTTTCGAATGAGTTGGTTCTTTGCATCAGGTGGCCAAAGTATTGAAGTTTCAGCTTCAGTGTGAGTCCTTCCAATGAATATTCAGGACTGAGTTCCTTTAGTATGGACTGGTTGTATCTCCTTGCAATCCAAGGGACTCTCAAGAGTCTTCTCCAACACCATAGTTCAAAAGCATCAATTCTTCAGTGCTAGCTTTATTTATAGACCAACTCTCACATCCGTACATGACTACTGGAAAAACTTCCAGATCTTCAAGTTGGATTTAGAAAAGGCAGAGGAACCAGAGATCAAATTGCCAACATCTGTTGGGTTATCCAAAAAAAAAAAAAAGAGAGAGCTCCAGAAAGACATCTACTTCTGTTTTATTCACTATGCCAAAGCCTTTGTGTGGATCATAACAAACTGTGGAATGTACAATTTATCCAACTTTATTATGCTTTTATTTTTTCTTTCAAGTCATTTCTTTATTTTGCAAAGCTTTCCAAGTCAAAATCATTTTGACTGATTTTTACTGAGACTCGCCTATGATCTAAAAGGGTAAATCATAAGGAAGGATATAAGAGCTGTATGTGTTGAGTACAATTCACTATAACCAAATTCTGTGTATCTGTCATGCTGTACATATGCTAGATTGACACTCTGATATACATGAATTTAGACCCATTTGGAAATACATAAAAATACTCCCAATGATCTATCTTAGATGAATACAATAGCATTATGGACGCATATATTTAATTTTCTAGAGAAAAGACCTTCTCATTTTTTGAAAAGTTAAATGCAGTGGGAGACCCTTGAAGTTTTCATATTTCAAAAGTTAACCCAGTAGCTCCTGATTCCAAAGGACTTGGTTTAAGCTCTTTTGAATACCAGCTCTTAGCAGAATATATTCCCATTTCCTCATTAGTAGTTACAACTACTTGAAAGAATCAGAATTACTAAGCTATATGTCTATGGAAAATGTATCATTAAAAAATGCTGCATTTTCACAACTGCTGGAGATCTGGGGATGAATTAGGAATTCAAGTAAGATCTGGAGTGGTCAGTTTGCTTCCTCCAAGAATTGAGTTATTCTCTCCAGTGTTAAGGTAACCTATTGGGATATATAATGACATGAAACACCATAAATATAGACAGCTTTAGGTTAAACGAGAAAATGAGCTTCAGAATGGCAGAAAAATGGCTCAGAATCACATTAGAATCCAAACATTAATTTGTTGTTGTTGTTTAGTTGCTAAGTCGTGTCCGACTCTTTGTGACCCATGGACTATAGCCTGTCAGGCTCCTCTGTCCTGTGGATTTCTTAGATAAGAATACTGAAATGTGTTGCCATTTCCTTCTCCAGGGAGATCTTCCTGACCCAGGGATGGAACTTGCATGTCCTGCATTGGCAGGCAGATTCTTTATCACTGAGCCAACAGCGGAGCCCTAGACATTAATTTACACCTCTAACAATGGCACCCCACTCCAGTACTCCTGCCTGGAGAGTCCCATGGATGGGGGAGCCTGGTAGGCTGCAGTCCATGGGGTCGCTAAGAGTCGGAAACAACTGAGCAACTTCACTTTCACTTTTCCCTTTCATGCATTGGAGAAGGAAATGGCAACCCACTCCAGTATTCTTACCTGGAGAATCCCAGGGACAGGAGAGCCTGGTGGGCTGCTGTCTATGGGGTCACATAGAGTCGGACATGACTGAAGCAACTCAGCAGCAGCAACAAAAATAACTTCATCTCTTAGTCTTTGGTTTTCTATAATTACGACAGATGAAAGGGTTATTTACTATCACTCCACACTGTGCCTACACATACCCTTCCAGGCAATGCCTATCTCTTACTCCTGCAGGAGTGACTACGTTTTTCTCCCTTTTACCTCGATGACACCTACTCATCTCTCAAGTCAAGGTCGATTTATTATCTCCCCTGGGAAGCTTCCCTAAATTCCCCAACCACCTTCCCATGCATACGCACTCAGTTTAAATACATGTATGCATAATATCTTGTGAATATCTATTTCTTCGTTTAACCTTCTGCATTATAACTACTATCTTTTTCACTATACCTTGAATTCAAGAGCTAGACTGTGTCTTCACAGAATGCAGTATGACTAGTGGGCAAACCAAACAGCATGAGGTAGAAGTCTAAACGCCAGCAAAGTGTAATAAGAAAATAAAATCTTTTGTTGTACTGTATCCATAAGATATTATGGAAAAACCCGAATGAACCTTTTTGCTAAGTCAGGACTTAACTTTGATCACTGGGTCAATTGGCTTATGTTCTGTTAAAGTATAATTTTAACACGGTAAAATGATAATTTCTAGACAGATATATAATAAAAACTAGTCTAAGATTTCATTTAACTTAATTAATAAGGGGACTTAAAAGATGTTGAAATTGGACCAAAGTATATTTAAGGAATTAGGTATATAGAGAACATTTAATAAATATGTATTCAGCTGATATTTTTGGCTGTGATATAAAGCTGAAATAAAATATAAGGAGAAATAAGCTATAAACTTTTAGATTATCTATTCCATTATACAGAGAGTAGTTTCATATTCAGTATAAGTAACTTAAGTCTGTGTCTCTACTAGAAAAAATCCTCTAAATCACTCTGTTACTCTCCACCATTACAGAAATGTATGTAAAATAATCTAATAAACATGACAATGAGATGATAATCAATGCTATGTTTTACGTACTTTCAAGTTTCATATAATATTTTTGATACTTCTTATTAAGCTGAGAGTCTCAAAATTGAATGTCTGCACACATCCAAAGGCAGTCAAGATAACAGAATGAGCTAGACTGTTAGTGACTGTGGAGCCCAGCATTGCCAAATATGTTGGTGTTTTAAGAGATTCTTGGTATCAGAATTTAAATTAAAAAAATAGAAACATCATGATTCAAAAATGATGACATAAATTTTTTTAAGTATTTTTAATTGAGTCAAATAATCTTGTTCGTTATTTTTGAGAACCACCAGCCTGAGATCTCTGTGGCAGAATCCAACAGTAATAAAGGTTTCCTGCATATTGATGTCCACACATTGACTTCTTACTCAGTACACAGATTGTTTCTTATGTTTATATAAGACTCTTGAGAGTCCCTTGGGCTGCAAGGAAATCCAACCAGTCCATCCTAAAGGAGATCAGTCCCGGGTGTTCATTGGAAGGACTGATGCTGAAGCTGAAACTCCAATACTTTGGCCACCTGATGCGAAGAACTGACTCATTGGAAAAGACCCTGATGCTGGGAAAGATTGAGGGCAGGAGAAGGGGGCGACAGAGGATGAGATGGTTGGATGGCATCATCGACTCAATGGACATGGGTTTGAGTGAACTCCGGGAGTTGGTGATGGACAGGGAGGCCTGGTGTGCTGTGGTTCATGCGGTTTGCAAAGAGTCGGACACCACTGAATGACTGAACTGAACTGATACATATACATTGAAACATATATAGATATATTGAAATATATAGATACATACATATATATAAATATAGAGATATGTACAAATATTGGTATATATATGTATTTTTATATACATATATGTTGACATGTACATATATATTGATATGTACATATATATGGGTATATACATATGTATTGGTAGATACATGGACTTTCTAGGCAGCTCAGTGAGTAAAGGATCTGCCTGCAAGCCAGAGACACAGAAGATGCAGCTTCGAATCCTGGGTCAGGAAGATCCCTCAGAGAAGGGCATGGCAACTCATTCTTGCATGCTTGCCTGGAGAATCCTGTGGACAGAAGTGCCTGGCAGGCTATAGTTCATAGGGTCTCAAAGAGTTGGACATTTGAAGTCAGGTGACTGAAGCGACTGAGCACAGCACAGCATGTTGATATATACGTGTGTGTGATATATACAGATATATATATACTTTTTCATATTCTTTTCCTGGAGAAGGCAATGGCACCCCACTCCAGTACTCTTGCCTGGGAAATCCCATGGATGGAAGAGTCTGGTAGGCTACAGTCCTTGGGGTCGGGAAGAGTCGGACACGACTGAGCAACTTCACTTTCACTTTTCACTTTCATGCACTGGAGAAGTAAATGGCAACCCACTCCATTATTCTTGCCTGGAGAATCCCAGGGACGGGAGCCTGGTGGGCTGCCGCCTATGGGGTCGCACAGAGTCGGACACGACTGATGTGACTTAGCAGCATATTCTTTTCCGTTATGGTTTATTGCTGCTGCTGGTTTATTGCAGTATACTGAATATAGTTCCCTGTCAAACACCTTATTTTAAACAAGTTTTCCCACTGATATTTCATAACTAAACTTACTGCCTAGGGAAATGAAATCTCTGAGGTGTGTGTGTTTAAATAATCTGATGGATGATAAAAAGTAACTATCGTTGCATGCTGGATAAAATATATGTATACATATCTGGTATCAGAATATGTTCATCTTTATCTCTGTAGTGGATGTTCTCCGAGATGGTCCCACTGAGCTCCAGCTCCTGGTCTTACCACTCTGTGTGGTCCCCTCCTGCACTTAGGCTGTGACTTGCTTTAACCAGCAGAACACTGTCCTGGGAGCAATGACACTGTGCCCTTTCCAGGACTAAACTTAAAAAGGGCCTGGTCTCTTCCACTTTTGTGTTTTGAGGATCCCTGAGAACCTTCATCAGAAATCTGATTTGTCTGCTAGAGGGATGACATGAAGAAGGTGCTGCAGAGAGAGAAACACTGGCAGCCTGACTGCCCAGGCACTAAATCTAGACGACACTGTCTTAGATGTCCCAGCTGTGCTGTTTCACATCTGAATTTCTGACTCCCGAAGTCATAGAAATAATACAATGGCTGTAATTTGAAGCCTCTGAATTTTGCATAGTTTGTTGTGCAATGACCAAAACGATTTCTTTTTCTTCCAAACGAATAACCCCAGATTTATTGACACACCATCAGAGATCAATTTTACCAGCATTGTAAAGCTGTTTTGAGAATTGTCTAGAAAAACAATGTACGTCAGTTAAAATTTAAAATGTCCCTCTTATTTCAGTCTATCGTGTGGTTGGCCATTTAGCTTTCATGTGTTATTTCTACCTTCTTGCTTCTATCTCACAGTCCACTGAAACTGTTTCTATAAAGTCATTTCTTGTCTTCTCACGGCTGTGTTGTTGTTAAGTCTCTAAGCCATGTCTGACTCTTTGTGACCACATGGACTGCAGCATGCTAGGCTTGCCTGTCTTTGACTGTCTCCCAGCGTTTGCTCAAACTCTTGTCCATTGAGTCCACCTGCAGTGTGGGAGACCCTGCTTTGACTCCTGGGTCAGGAAGATCCACTGGAGAAGGGTTAGGATACCCACTCCAGTATTCTTGGGCTTCCCATGTGGCTTAGCTGGTAAAGAATCCAGCTGCAATGCAGGAGACCTGGGTTCGATCCATGGGTTGGAAGATCCCCTGGAGAAGGGAAAGGCTACCCTTTAAAGAACACTGTAGTATTTTAACCTGGAGAATTCCATGGACTACATAGTCCATGGAGTCACAAGAGTCAGACATGACTGAGTCACTTTCACTAGGTTTGTCATAGGTTTTCTTCCAAGGAACACGCATCTTTTTTTTAAATCCAGTGAACACATTTTAAGTGAGTCACGTATTTGACCTTGTGTGACACTGGACACTTTTCCTTCATTCTCAGATTCTTAAAATATCTTCTTCTTGATTTTTTTTTTCCAACCTCTCTGTCCAGCTTCTCTGAATCCTTTGTGGACCTGCCTTTTCTACCGTCTTGGTATTTCCCAAAAGGTAGTTCACTGCTTAATCTTTTTGCTCCACATGCTCTTCTTGAATAATTTAGTTAAACTTCAACTACATGTTGTTAACTTCCAAAAGCGCATTTCAATGCTAGCCCCCTCTGCTCACCTCAAGAAACATACTTAGTTGCCTGCAGAACAAATTAACAAGACTTCACTGCAGGGAACTGAAAATAACATAAATAGAGTTAATCCCCATCCTTCATTATGTGCTAGGCCAGACCCTCAAACTTGTTCCTGCTCTGTATTGAAAACTTAGAAGCAGAGCTTCCAGTTGCAAAATCTAGAAACCAGATTCATCCTTGACCTCTTGCCCTTTTGTTCTTGCTGCATTGACCCTCCACCCTATGGCTCTTGTCTTGAATTTGCACCTGAGGTTACATGTTAGCAGTTGGGTTCCTTGCTACCTAACGATGCCTGATAAAATAGGGTGGGCTGCAGCTAAGCATATGCAATAAATGATGGCTGGCTTTTGCTCTCCATGCATCACCATCGGAGCCTCCCACTAGGTCTAGATAGAATGGCTGAGAAAGAGAAAGCAGAGCAGCTAAGGGATAGGACAGGTCCTCCACTGGTGGAGAAGGCAATGGCACCCCAATCCAGTACTCTTGCCTGAAAAATCCCATGGACGGAGGAACCTGGTGGGCTGCAGTCCATGGCGTCGCTAAGGGTCAGACACGACTGAGTGGTAACTTTTGGATATTATTCACCAGCATCTAGTCCTTTGAAGATAGATGCATCTGTGGCTGCAGTGGGGGAGAACATTAGAGGAAAACAATAGTTTTCTTCTATTTGAAGTTTCCTCTCAAATAATCCATTGTAAATCAATTACATTTTTTTTTTACTTAGTATATAGTCATTTTTCACAAACAGATAATTCAAACTGTAAGTTCAGAACTATTTGTATGAGTCTTAAATGGCTTCATGAAAGTAAAAAAAAAAAAAAAGAAGAAGAAGAAGTTTTATGCTTGCTGGCCCACAGGATATTTTCCAATATTGTCCTATAGATAACATAATTAATCATCAAGTCCTGTCAATTCTGCCATTGTGATACCTCTAGAATAGATTTAATGTTCATCTTTCTGTCTTTATTGAAGCCCTGTTATGGTCCAACTCAAGTTAGTTGAATAGTTTCCTAAATAGCTTTCCTCCTTCAAGTCCTGACCATCTGCAAGTCAATTTATCATTAGAGATCCTTCCAAAAGGGAAATCTATTTATGTGACCTTCCCTCCATTCCTACCCCCACCCCACCCCATTTCTAAGTCCTTCAGCTTGTGCTAGACTAAAATCTATATTTCATTGCTTTTTTAAAAATTTCTGTTGGGAGATAGTTGCTTGCCGGTGTTGTGGTCTTAGTTTCTGCTGTGCAGCAAAGTGAATCATCTATGCACACCCATATAGCCCATCTTTTTTGCATTTCTTTCCAATTTAAGTCACCACAGAGCACTGAGTAGAGTTGCCTGTGCTCTACATAGGTCCTCAGTAGCTATATATTTTATACATAGCAGTGCACTAATGTCAATCTTAATCTCCCAACTCACTTCACACCCCTGTTCCGTGGTTACTGTCCACACATTTATTCTCTATGTCTCTGTTTACAAATAGATTCATTTGTGCCACTTTTCTAAATTCCACATATATGTGTTAATAGACAGTATTTGCTTTTCTCTTTCTGATTTACTTCACTCTGTATGACAGTCTCCAAGTCCATCCACGTCTCAGCAAGTGTCACAGTTTCGTCCCTTTTTATGGCTGAGTGATATTTCTTTGTATATATGTGCCACATCTTCTTTATCCATTTCTCTGTTGATGGACATTTAGGTTGCTTTTACGTTCTGACTATTGTAAATGATATCTGCATTTCTTTGTAGAGCTGATAGGCTCTTATCCAGTTAGGTCCCAGCCTCTGTTTCCGGTCTCATTTCCTGCCACTTACCCCATTCCATCCCCACTTCACAGCCCTTTACCCCCTCCACACACATGCATACTTCCCCATCCATCCTGTGTTTCCCTCCAGGTTCTACCAAGGCAGCATCTCAGCTAGCTTTCTCTGAGCTTTTCTGAGAACTTACAAGATGCTCTGTTTACACTGCTGTCTGAGCACATAGAACAACAGACTTTCACTCCACTCATGTGTCCACGTGGCTTTCTTGTCTACCTGCACTGAGGCTCTAGACTCTTCTACTCATCCAGTGCTTAGCATCATTCCTGTCAATGTCCAACTCTTAGCGACCCCACGGACTGCAGCCCACCGGGCTCCTCCGTCTGTGGGATTTTCCAGGCGAGAGTACTGGAGTGGGGTGCCACTGCCTTCTCCGTTCCTGTCAATAGTCAATACATAATAAATATTAGTTTGTTATTCAATGAACAAATGGATTCCTACCCTTTTAATAAGGTGTTTTATTTTCTATTCTATAATTATCCTTAAGAAAATATAGAATCTAGTAAATGATGTTCTGATTAAAATAGCAACAATAATAATAATAATAAAGTTGCTTTATCTGTGGGCCTATGCTGTCAACACTCTGGTAGCATAAAAAGCTATTTTTGAAGATCAGTAGGAAACTAAAAGACAGAAAACCCATTTAGTTCAAACAGCAGCTACTTACCAAAATATAAATAGAACAGTAATACAGAGAAAATAGTTCTGGTATTGTGCTTAATTCACTCAAGCCGTAGCAATTACTGCTGAGTAAAAGCCATATGCCCAATGAAGTTTTATGTTTCCATAGAAAATAAACAACAATTCTTTCCAGATGTTTACTAAAAATAAAATATATGTGTTATAATCTGGTCTCAAAAGGAAAAGACAAAAACAAACAAAAAATGGCTTTCTGTATAATTTCTCAGATATTCTGCATACATGCGTTAGTCCCTGGGGAGAGAAATGAATACCATTACACTTTATCAATATCATAAATAATTTAACATGTAATGTCCTACAAAATGAAATTTGACTTAAAACTGAAAAATAAAAGTGAAAGTACATTAATCAAACAAAAGAACTTTCTAAAATTATGTCTGTGCTCTGAATCCTTTCTGGAATTTTCCATAAGAAAAATGTAAATATTTGATGAATGTATTATAGTCAAAAGTGAAATGTTGAAACTTCCTTGGATTGGATGTTGAAAACCAAATGACAGGTGGTGTCAATTATATTAGATACCTGAGAAAATATCAGGGTTCCAAAAACAGTTTTTAAAACGTTTACTTACATGATTTATTTTCCCACTTTTAGTAGTGTAAATTCCAAGGAAAACATTGAGTTGACCAAAAAAATTCATTTGGGTTTTTTTTTTTTTTTCATAAAATCTTAACAAACTTTTTGGCCAATGCAATACATCTATTGCTTTCTGAGCCTTTTAAAAATTTTCCTACGTTAGTGTTATTTTTAATTGTTTTCTTTCTTATAAAATCTTTTGCATTAAGAAAATTTTATTATTTGGCAGAATGAATAGCTTTGAGTTATTTTCTCCTGTTATTTGGGTCTTAGTTCATTATTGCCCCAATATCTCACTTTCTTTAATATTTATACTAAGTGTATACCATGCTAGCTAACATGTGTTATATATATGTCTCTCAATACATATGTGTATATACCTAAATTTTGCATATGTATTTGAATACTTGACAGAACTCAGAATATTTCTAATTTACATAGTAAAATGGAGATGATGAATCATATCAATCTGATCATATCCTGAAAAAGCAAATGATTAAATAGAAAATGGGGCTTCCCAGGTGGCTCAGAGGTAAACAAGATGCCTGTCAATGCAGGAGACATGGGTTTGATCTCTGTGTCAGAAAGATGCCCTGGAGGAGGAAATGGCAAACCACTCCAGTATTCTTCCCTGGAGAATCACATGGACAGAAGAGCCTGGGATGCAGCAGTCCATGGAGTCACAAAGAATCAGACATGACTTAGCAACTCAGTCAGTTCAGTCACTCAGTTGTGTCTGAATCTTTGTGACCCTATGGACCGCAGCACACCAGGCTTCCCTGTTCATCACCAACTCCTGGAGCTTGCTCAAACTCGTGTCCATTGAGTTGGTGATGCTGTCCAACTACCTCATCCTCTGTCTTTCCCTTCTCCTCCTGCCCTCAATCTCTCACCCCCACGCTTACCCCGGCCCATCAGAGTCTTTTCCATGAATCAGTTCTTCGTATCAGGTGGACAAAGTATTGGAGTTTCAGTTTCAGCATCAGTCCTTCCAATGAATATCAGGACTGATTTCCTTTAGGATTGGCTGTTTTGATCTCCTTGCAGTCCAAGGGACTCTCAAGAGTCTTCTCCAAGAAGACAGTTCAAAAGCATTAATTCTTTGGTGCTCAACTTTCTTTATGGTCCAACTCTCTCATCTGCACATGACTACTGGAAAAACCATAGCTTTGACTAGACAGACCTATATGTAGAGTACATTATGCTAAATGCCGGGCTGGATGAAGCAGAGCTGGAAACATGATTGCTGAGAAAAATATCAATAAGCTCAGATATTAAAATGTCTTAGCCACTCAGTTCAGTTCAGTTCAGTCGCTCAGTCATGTCCGACTCTTTGTGACCCCATGGACTGCAGCACGCCAGGCCTCCCTGTCCATCACCAACTCCCAGAGTTTACCCAGACTCATGTCCATTGAGTTGCTGATGCCATCCAATCATCTTATCCTCCATAGTCCCCTTCTCCTCCCCACTTCAATCTTTCCCAGCATCAGGGTCTTTCCAAATGAGTCAGCTCCTCGCATCAGGTGGTGGCCAAAGTATTGGAGTTTCAGCTTCAACATCAGTCCTTCCAATCAATATTCAGGACTGATTTCCTTTAGGATGGACCAGCTGGATCTCCTTGCAATCCAAGGGTCTTTCAAGAGTCTTCTGGGTCACCACAGTTCAAAACCATCTATTCCTCAGTGCTGAGTTTTTTTTTTTAATAGTCCAACTCTCATATCCATACATGACTACTGGAAAAACTGTAGCCTTGACTAGATGGACCTTTGTTGCCAAAGTAATGTCTCTGCTTTTTAATATGCTGTCTAGGTTGGTCATAGCTTTTCTTCCAAGAAGTAATTGTCTTTTAATTTCATCACTGCAGTCACCATCGTCAGTGATTTTGGAGCCCCCAAAATAAAGTCTGCCACTATTTCCACTGTTTCTCCAACTATTTGCCATTAATTGATGGGACCGGATGCCATGATCTTTGTTTTCTGTATGTTGACCTTTAAGCCAACGTTTTCACTCTCCTCTTTCATTTTCATTAAGAGACTCTTTAGTTCTTCTTCATTTTCTACAATAAGGATGGTGTCATTTGCATATCTGAAGTTATTGATATTTCTCGAGGCTATCTTGACTCCAGCTTGTGCTTCATTCACTTAGCAACTAACCAACAATAAAATAGATAATGTAGACTAATTCTGGATCACAACTGATTTTACCTGCCCTCAAGGAGATAACAACAGATACTGGGATTAAGAGTTTGGAAACAGATCTTTCTTTATGGTAGGAGACTGCTATCATTACCGTAGATTATTCAGGAGCATCCTTGGCTTCTATCTTTTAGATGCCAGTTGTCAGAGGTGACCCTCACTCCCCCACTGGGATAATCAAAAATGTCTCCTGTCATCCCCAAAAGTTCTCTGGAATGTGGGGGGACGGACTAATCTGTGACCTAGATGACCTTCCTCAACCTTTGACGGCTATAGGTATATCCTCAAGGGTTTTATAATTTGGCCTTTACCCACCCCACCTTTTTTGCCTGTTCATACTGCTCTTGGGCTTTTTCAGGCAAGAATATTGGAATGGTTTGCCATTTCTTTCTCCAATATAATTTACTGAAGATTGACCTCAGGAGGAGAAGGGGGCAACAGAGGATGAGATGGTTGGATGACATAACCGACTCAAGAGACCTGAGTTCAGGCAAACTTAGTGAAGGACAGGGAAGTGGGCGTGCTGCAGTCCACGGGGTCACAAAGAGTCAGATACGACTTAGTGACTGAACAACAGCAACCCCACATTTCTGCTTGAAGTACAGGAAATTGGGAAATCGTTCCTCTTAGAGAGGTCAGGCTTCCTTTTCATTTGTTCACCATTGATTTCTCTTGATATGGAATTCTTCCTACTTTCTCTTCCTGTTTGAAATGACTGTCCCTTTCATCCTCTCCCGAGGTCGTCCTAGTAAGGATTTGGAGTATTATTCTTTGATCAGAGTTGGCCAAGTCTGATTTTTAAAAGGAACTTATGGAATTTAGAAACTATTACCTTTCACGAAGACTAGCTTTCAAGGCCTTTTGCATACAAAGACTCATACAAGTCAGATACAACAATCGAGCACCTTTCCTTTATAGCTATCATTCGCACTCCGTTTGAGTATGGGAACCCAGTGGATAATCAGATGACAAACCAATGGGCATTATCATTATCACAGAAATAAAACTACAACAATTTTCAGCACTTAGTAAGAACAATAAAATTTGGCTTACAGTCTTCAAGAGCACTGTAACTGTTATGTACGTAATGTATGGTAATTTTCAAGTATCTCAAACACACATTGTATTTTGTAGAGAGGAATAAATAATTTTGGAGACAATGAAGTGTAATGATTTCTTTCCTTTGATTAAGAGGCATTTTTATAGTGATAATCATTACTAACTGAAATAAATATTTGCGTAGGTACAGTATACAGTTCTTTCATTAAAATATTTTTATTTTAAAAATGTGTATTGGTTCCTGAATCATGATGTTTTTTAAGTTTGATCTTAATGAGTCACTGAATGTGTATTTACTTTTATGAGATGCACATGTCTGAAGTATGGCTATATTTGTCAGCATAAGAGTGATTTAAATCTCCTTAAAGTAGTCTATTAGGGTGCAGATGTGCTTGCTGACAGGTGCTTCTAAAGAATTAAAAATAGATGTAGCTACAATGCTTTTTGAAAATGCAATTCTCTTGCCTCTGCTCATATTGTACTTGTTGCTGCTTAGTTGCTAAGTCCTGTCCATCTCTTCTGTGACCCTGTGGACGGTAGTCTGCCAGGTTCCTCTGTCCATGAGATTTCCCAGGCAAGAATACTGGAGTGGGTTATCATTTCCTTCTCCAAGGGATCTTCCCGACCTAGAGATCGAGCCTACATCTGCTGCTTTGGCAGGCAGAGTCTTTACCACTGAGCCACCTGGGAAGCCCTGGTCCTATTAGTTCAAGCAAATTTCCTTCTTCTTCTCAAACATGAATACTGATAAAGTCACATATCAGCGTGTATCAGTTGTGTCTAATAATTTGGGAAGTGCACACACATGAATGCATGCCAAGTTGTATCAGTTGTGTCCCATTCTTTGTGACCCCGTCGACTGTAGCCTGCCAGATTCCTCTGTCCACAGAATTCTCCAGGCAGGAATACTGGAGTGGGTTGCCATGATCTACTCTAGAGCATCTTCCTGACCCAGGTATTGAACTGGCATCTCTTATGTCTCCTTCATTGGCAGGTGGAATCTTGATCACTCGAGCCCCCTGGGAAGTCCAGAAAGTGCGTGACAATATGCAAAATAAGAACATATAAATCAAAGTAATATTTTGTGTGTGTGGAAAATGCTACATTGGATATTGAGTGTTAAAACTTTACTGGGGCCTTATGATGACATTTTGTTTCAAATTCAGTATTTGAGTATATTTTATAGTTAACATCAAATTTTAACAAAATAGCTTTTGTGCTAAAACCTTGTTTTACTTGATTTGTAGTATCTCCCGCAAATTAAGCAACACTCCAAATTCTAGTTCCTGTGATTGGCTGATATATTCATTTTTCACATTTGTGGCATAGTTTTCTTACACTTAAAACATCATTTTTCTAGAGAGAAAAAAATTAAATATCTTAATGTGATTCATTTGAGACTGAGAATGAAAACCTCACCGTTCAGTGCCAATATTAAACCAGGCACTTGCTCACAGATTGCTACTCCCCTTTATTCTTTTGGTCACTTTGATATGCCTTCTTTTGACCACTTACGCAGCAACTGATGTATCTTACACAGTTTGCTCCCTTAGTTGTTGATTTTAGATTTTGCAGTTATATGTAATCTATATCTTAGGACAATTATTGGCTCTTTTCTCTTGGTTACAGTGGCATCGGTAGCCTCTTACAACTGTAAATGATGAATGAAGTCTATAAGACTATTGGTTTAGGTAAACCAGCCAAGTTCCGTGGAGAAAGAAGGCCTGGACCTTGAAAATTAACTATGCTCTGAGTATCCAATGGAGGAAGGGCACGTTTTAAAAGTGTATATGGAAGCACTTCCCTGGTAGTGAAATGGTTAAGAGTTTGTACTCCCAAACCAGGGGCCGCGGGTTTGATCCCTAGTCAGGGAACTAAGATCCCACATGCCATGGGGGTGCAACTGAATAATAAATAAATATATATATATTTAATATGCATGTGGAAAATGTAGAGTTTGCCAAGTATTTATTGGTCATGTTAGCTGGAGCACATGGTGTCTGTAAAGGAAGAGGGAGGACGGAAAAGGATGAGGCTGCAAAATCAACGCTTCCCACACATGGAGGAGGCAAGTGATGCCAGGCTAAAAGATTTGAGTGTTTCTGTATAGGAGATGGAAGGGGGAAGTTTGATGTATATTTTTAAACAGAGGACAGAAAGTGAGATTTAACAAAATCATGATTTCATAAGTGGATAGGAAAGTCTGACAACAGAAAATATGTGTAGTTGCTTTAAAAGTACTCTCTGAGAGGTTAAAGTTTTAAAAAAAAATGGGTCTTAACTAAGGTGGAAATGCAGAGGAATTACTGTGTACATGAAGCATTGTAGAGAGTGTGGTCAGGGTCTAATGAATGACATTGTATGAGACTGAGATTGCATGGAAACAATCAGATTAGAGTGTAGTTCTGAGCCTGGATGAAATGGACAGAAATATGCAAACAAAGGTTAGTTTGCACAGGTAAGTATTATTTCCATGAATCTCTGGAATTCGGATAGATATATAAACAGACAGTCATAGACATGTTAAACTTTCAAGGAGGAAGAGAGAGAAAAAAACATAAACTCAGCATTGACTTCATCTACATTTAAGAGTGGAAGAAAGAAAGAAGGGTAACAAACTCACATATACATACACGTGCGTGCACACACACACACAGAAAAGTCAGAAAATTAATCGAAAAATCAAGACAGCATGATAACTCTGAACCTGAAGATACAGCTTCATGAGATAAGGATTATGCAACCGTACAAAAGAACTTAGGGAAAACAAAAAGAAATAGAACAATTACATAACTGAATTTGGGCGATTTTTTTTTCTCATTTTTAATGTTTTTCTTTCCAGTTTGTCACTGTGTAAGTAAATAGGATAATAAGGAAGAGAGATTTTTGGATCTTCCCTTAGCTGGACCCATGTAAATATTCTAGTACTCTGCTTTTGAATATTGGGGTTATAGAACCTCATGTTTTGTTGTTGACTTTTAGCAACTTAGATGAAATGAATATAGAAAATGTCACTTTAAAATTCCTTTTATACAATAAGATTAATAAGTAAAGGACATGTATCTAAAACTGTTCTTTACCAATAACAACCAGATTTTTTTTTCCTCTAACAGTGGCTATTTATAGCATGATTTACATTAAGAGTTACCTTTGTCATATGGTCCCAGAAATTTTCTTTCTACTTTCTGTAGGTTCTTAAATAAATTTGCCATTAATCATGCATTGATCTAGCACAGTAATTGGGTCTAGAATATTTGTTTAATTTGCCACTATTTAACATATAAAATACTGGTGATGGATGGTATCATTATTAGTTATTTTTATCCTCTTCTTGCCTGGTGTGTATTTTACTGATCTGTATTATAAATACCTATCTCTGAACTCGTGATATATGAGAGTCTGCTTTTCACAAAAGCTCTGACAATGGACAAACATAACTCTTTTTTGGTTGCTGCTGCTGCTGCTAAGTAGCTTCAGTCGTGTCCGACTCTGCAACCCCAGAGACGGCAGCCCACCAGGCTCCCCCCTCCCTAGGATTCTTTTTGATTACTCAGTTGATAATCTATATTCTAAATAATTGATCTTCATAAATAAGTTTATATATAATCTACAACTCATTTCTGGCTCTTTCACTGCATTGCTTTTTCATTCAAAATGTATATTATCTATATGTAACTTGTCCCGTTGAATGTTGACCAGCCCACTCTGAGGATTGAGGACTTCATCTAATCTTTCACCTGGAAAGGCCATTGAAAGCTACATTTTGTTTAAGTGGTGGCTCAGATGGTAAAGAATCTGCCTGTAATGCAGGAGACTGGGGTTCCATCCGTGGGTCAGGAAGATCCCCTGGAGAATGAAATGGCAAGCCACTCCAGTATTCTTGCCTGGAGAATTCCATGGACAGAGGAACCTAGAGGGCTATCGTCCATGGGGTTGCAAAGAGACACAAATGAGCGGCTAACACTTTCACTTTCACCTTAGTTGAAGGTAAATCTGAAATAAAAATCTCTGATTTGCATAAAAGTGTCACATATGTAGCTGCCTCAGCTCAGAGCAAAGAAAGTACATAATACAAACAAATAAAAGGAAGTTTTCGGGGAATAATAGGTGTTATAACAAAAATGAGATAACACAAAGGCGGAGAGTGAATTGTGGGGTAATATGGCATCACCGACTCAGTGGATGTGAGTTTGAGTGAACTCTGAGAGTTGGTGATGGACAGGGAGGCCTGGCGTGCTGCGATTCATGGGGTCACAAAGAGTTGGTCATGACTGAGCGACTGAACTGAACTGAACATTACGTAAGTAGTAAAGAATGGATACTCAGATTCAAAAGGCTACACAGTATATTATTCCACAGTATGACATTCTAGACAAGGGAAAAAAATATAGGAACAGAAAACACGTACACTTACCATTCATGCTTAGTCATCGTGCTCAGTCATGTTAACCCTATGGACTCTAGCCCGCCAGGCTCCACTTAACTTAAAAATGCGTTTGAGCACATATCACATTTTTGGAACTATGCCAGGCAATATAATACAGAGAATAAGATTCGGTCCCTTCCTCTAAGGAAGTCAGTCCGTCATTAACGTAGTAAAGTCTAAAATGCAGAGAAAATGCGTGTGCACCTTGATATCATCCCAGCTTCGCCATGGTTCCTTGTGCATAGGGAGTGCTCAATAAACAACGGTGAACACACGTTGCATTCACTGGCTTGGAAGTATCAGCAGTGCATCCTGTTGATGCCTCCCCTTGCTGACCTCTGATGACATACTAGACATTCTGCTTACTCTCTCCTTTGATTCTTATGACCACCTTATAAGGGAAATTATTTTATAATTTCTGTTACACAGAAAGGAACCTCAGCTTTACAAGATTATGCAACTTGCCTCAGATGACATAGCTGAAGGAGGTGTCAAAGCTAGAATTTGAGTCCTGGTCTGTACGACTTCAAAGTCCGTTGTACATCTGCGGTGCTGTCTTACAAAGTGATTGAAAACATTTTTTTACCCAGATATTATCAAACACGCTTTCCTGTGATCTCTACTCTAGTAATATACATAAGAAATATTTTTGCATTGCTCATTCATTTTTCCCACTCATCTACCGGACTATAAAATGTCAGATATAACTTATTGAAATAACCTGATATGCTTCTCTAAATAATAAAAGGAACTGACATTTAAGGTACTCCAGACAACATGTTATGAGGGCTTCCCTCATAGCTCAGTTGGTAAATCATCCTCCTGCAGTGCAGGAGACCCAGGTTCGATTCCTGGGTTGGGAAGATCCCCTGGAGAAGGAAATGGCAACCCACTCCAGTCCTCTTGCCTGGAGAGTCCCATGGATAGAGAAGCCTGGCGGACACAGTCCAGGGGTGGTAGGAGTTGGACACGACTTAGCAACTAAACCATCACCATCACCAGACATGTTTACTTTCAAAAAGAAGTCATATAAATATTATTATTAGTCCCACTTTATGAATATAGTTTTGATGGTATAATAATAATAATTCCAATACCTGGTCTTAAATTATATCCATTTTGACACTTTTTAAGGTTAATATGTGAAAAAAGTATAAAACCTATAACTCCAAATTTTCCTTTATAAATGTTCTTTATAATTCACAGGAACAAGTTATCTTTTATAAAATTTTATAAATTATTATTATTTAAATTGCATTTTTATTTACAATTTAATAAAATAATTTACAATTATTTAAATTGTATCTTTTTTTAATAAATTGAAAAGTTAGAAAAACAAATCTAATCTGTGTTTCTGAGAGACCTGGAATACATTTGACAAATTCATAATATAAGTAGGTTAAGGATTCAAATTTAATTAATTATTCAATCAATCTACTTTTTTTTGTGGAGGGTAAAAGATACTAGTCAAACCAATTGTAAAGCCACTCATGACAACATAATTGCTTGACTTAGGCTTTTGCATTTCAAGCTATTTTGCATACCCGGTGGAAAGGGCAGGGGTTTTGAGTTTCAGCATCTCATTCTCTTTTTAATGGAGCAAAATAAGCATAAATGTAAACTTTGAAAAATGTCTATGCAAATTATCAAAGTGGCTTTAAAATGTATCCGTCAATTATGACTTGTGCTTGGGCCTCCTAAGTCCCTTCAGTCCTGTCTGACTCGTGGTGACCCCATGGACTGTAGCCCACCTGGTTCTTCTGTCTATGGGATTCTCCAGGCATGAATACTTGAGTGGGTTGCCATATCCTCCAAGGGGTCTTCCCACCAGGGACTGAACACAGGTCTCCTGTGTCTCCTGCATTGCAGGCAGATTCTTTACCTGCTGAGCCATCGGGGAAGCCCTATGCAACTTTCTAAACTCCATTAAATCCCAGTTCTCTATCTGATGCTCTGACAGCACTTTGAATGTGTGTTTAGTCAAGGCATAAGCCATAATACTCTAGCAGCAGCATCCAGCTAACCTGGCAAAAGTCTGGCTACTAAATCCTTCAATAGGTTTCTGAATAAGGTACCAATTGAAATTTTAAGGGTAGGTTGCCAGTCCCAAGGATTATAGATTATTGAGTTCCCTAGATGACTACACCCTATTCTTGTAGGGGCAGAAGTGTTTGTGTGGCATTTCCAGTGCAAACCAGGAATATCAACAATTTATTCTTTCATCTGAAAGAATGCTTGTGTTTATTTACCAAGCCTCTGACATTAATTGAAGATAGTAATACATTAAGGGCTTAGAACAGCTGGCTCTTGTGATTGGCCTTTTGATTCAAATTCTTAGTTGCTAACTAAGCAATCCTTCAGCATATTTAATTGTTAAATAACCAACAATGGATTCTTGTATTTCTGATTAGGCCATTTCAAGCTGTGTGTTAAAATTAAGCTGAGATGTATGTGTGTGTTTACAGACAATATAGCAAAATTTTAACACTTTAAACTGAATCTGTTCTGTTCTTAGTTGCCAATATTTATAGGACAGATAAGTATAAATAAATGAAATCTCACCTATCCAACTTGTGTAGAAAAATTCCCTCTCTGCTATTAATTTAAAATCCCAGTTGAGTTTCATTTCTGGTGTTTTTTCCTCATTTAGGCTGTGGGTTTTGTAGGTACAAAGCTCATGTGCCCTTAGCACAATGCCTGAAACATTATTTGTTGTTCCTGTTTGGTCACTAAGACGTGTCCGACCCTTTTGTGACTCCAAGCCCAGCCAGGCTTCTCTGTGCATGGGATTTCCCAGGCAAAGATACTGGCGTGGGTTGCCAATTTCTTCTCCAGCGGATCTTCCCACTCAGGGATCGAACCCGAGGCCCCTGTGGTGTCGTTTCCTGAACTGCAGACATATTCGTTACTGCTGAGGCACATTATAAACCTCCAAATAAATGAATATGGAAAGTTATTGGAAGTTCCTACTTCTACAACTTCAGTGGGATCTACACATTTTAATATTTTTGTAGTGTTTAAATTGCTTTTTGTTTATGGTAGGAGTGATGGAACAACTATGAAGTCTTTGTGGAGTTGTAAGGGAACTCCGTCCAAAACAAAACAGGGTTTCTCTGCATAGAATCACAAAATATGCAAGTCATTTATACTGTTAGGAGACCGATATTATAAAAAGTGTTTCTGAGGTTTTATTTCACAATAGATGTAGAAATAAAATAAATCACCAATAACTTTGATTCAGCCTTGAAAATTATTTGTGAATCCAGAAACCACATGTTCCCACTATTAATGAAAGATAAATTCTTGAGAGAAATGTCTGGCAAAGAAACTGTTGACACAAGAGCTTTGGGTTAGTCCTGAGTCGAGTCTTCCCTTATTTGATAAAGACAGTTTTGGCAGCCCACTGACTGTAAGATTTCAATAGAGTCTTATTCTTTTTATGTCATCTAAACTTTAGTTTTCTAGATCTGTTTACTGTTAAACTATCTTTTCTGTCTCAGATGTGTATTCTAATAGTTCCAAGGACAGATGGCATACAACCTTGAGACTAGGGAAGGTTTTATATTTTCCTAAATACATTGCAGAAACTGTCTTTATTTGCTTAACGTTGAAAACTAAATTTGCCCAATGTAGCTGGTTTTGCTTAATACTTTGTGACAATCCTTGACCATGACCACAGTGATCTGGCTATGTTTAAGTAAATCTGATGAGAAGATTCTGTGGTTTCTCCAGAATTAAGAACATATATGCTGTTCTTATGTTGCAAGTAAAGTGTATAAGTACCTAACAGGTTAACTTTAAAACATAGTGTAAATGCTTATTTGTATAAAGATATGCACATGAAATAAAGATAGCATGCCTATTGTCTTTGTTTTTTTGTCATGGTAATGCATATGTATGATTAAAAAAGCAAATTGTTTTTAAAGATTTACAACTAAAAGTAGTATTGCCTCACCCATTCCAACCCCTTATCCCCACTCTCTAGGGACCTTCTTGCAGTTCTGCTACCCTTATAATGAATGCATCCATATTTATAAATGATAAACTATTTGCATTTTCTTGATATTTTAGTTTAAATATCTGTACTTGGTATTTTAGTTTATTTTGTACTGACTTCTATTTCTGCTACCTCTCTGCAAAACTTGTAAATATGATGATATCAAACTTTCATGATATATCATTGTGATACATTTTTACATTGGAACCCCAAAGTAGTAAAAACTGATCACATTTCCTTATGAATACTCTCTTTTCTTGGAGTTAAAGCTTAGTTTTCTATTAGTACCTATTTATTTCTAAAGTCTCCACCAAAATGTTGTGTCCTCCCAGTAATAATGAAATTTGTTAATTAACTTATCAGTATAAGTATATATGTGTATGTGTGTGTGTGTGTGCGCACACACAGTCAGCCGTGTCTGACTCTTTGTGACTCTACGGACCTTAACCTGCCAGGCTCCTCTGTCCATGGAATTCTCTAAGCAAGGATACTGGAGTGGGTTGCCATGTCCTTTTCCAGGGAATTTTCCCAGCCCAGGCATGAAACCCACATCTCTTATGTATCCTGCAATGGCAGGTGGGGTCTTTACCACTAGCGCCACCTACCGGGACCAAGCCCCCACTCAACCAGCGGGAAACTTCTTTTAGTTCAAAAGAGGAAAACTTTCTGAGCTTGGGGGAGGAGGCCTGCCCCCTCACCTGGCAGTTTCCCTAGGAGAGAAAGGGAGAGTGATGACTGGATGCTGTTCTTCATGGAAAAGACTGCAGGGGAAAATTATAATAACAATGTGTAGTTTTTTCCCTGAAGACCTACCTTGGGTAATCACTCTCTCTTTCTTGCCTAGGCCAACTACCAGGTGAGGGAGCAGGCCTCAGCATGCAAGTTGAGAAAAGTCTTATCTTTTGAACTAAAGGAAGTTGCCTACTGGTTGGGGCGGGGCCTGGTCTCAGTAGGTGATAAGTGGGGTTTTCCAAGAAGGCAAACCCGGTGCATTAGGAGACCAAAGGGTGTGTTTTGTGGCTTCAGGTGCATTGGGAGAAGTAATGTGGGCTCCATGGTGTTGGGGGAGACGCTGGCCTGGGATGCGCTAAATGTCGTAGGCTCTGAGAACAGAGGAACCTCGCCTCAGACCCACAGCTTCAGGGACCACCCCTCGCAGGAGCAGCTCAGTCTTGCGGGATCTTTACATAGGAAGTCCAATCTCGTGGGATCTCAGCAGAGCTTGGGGAGCTCGCAGGGAAACGATGAGAAACCCTCCAGACCCTCCTCCCTGACGTCTACACGGAGTGCTGCTCTCACCTGCTATCAACCAAACACTCCTCCTGATGCCTCCTCACGCCTCCACGTCAGAGTTGCAGTGCAGCCCGGCCAGATATTTTATACACCTGTGTGGTTCTGTATGAGTATTTCTTCGTTTTCCCCTGAAATGGCCTTCCGATAGACCACCATCCACCCGCTCCTGTCTGGACTGGCGATTCCTAGATTTTTCTCTGCTGTCGTCCTGAACATTCCCTTCACATCTGTGAAATTTCTGAACCAGTGTTGGTTGGACTCATGTCCCAAATTTTAGGTCATCCATAGTCTTTTTGGACACATTTTCTCTTGCAGTGTGTACATGCTTCAGCAGTTTGGAAAAAAAAAAAAAAGTGCTCATGAGGTAAAATTTTTGAAGTCTTCCATCCAAAGAAGAAGGCTTCTGTTAAGTCCGATTGCTGAGCTGTGGCAATCTGAGTAGGGCTGGGAGGGCTTGCCTTCCTCACGGTATCTGGCGTCTCAGGTCCAGATTTTTCCCTCCTAGTCTAGAAAGTAAGGCTCCATCTTCTACCACAGAGAGGTGGTTGGGTGGGTGGTTGTGCAGAATGTCAAGGGAACGGGGTATCTTCTATCTCATACCTGGAATTTCAACTTTTTTTTTCCCCTGGTCTCATGGACACCTTGACTTTCAGAGCTTCCTGTAGCCTTGACTCCTGAGGTCTGCAAATTTACCAGGGTTTTTCAATGCAAATAGACCCTGCTCTCCCTCCTTCACTACCCACTCCTACAACCCAAAGCTGACCTTTCCAGTTTAGTTTGCTCTGCTCTGCTCAACCAGCCAGCACTCACTGTACTTTCCAGGATCTATTGTGTGAACCTCTTTCTGTCCTGTTGTCTCTGCAACAGTTTCAGTCTCTGTATCCATTTTTGTCTTTAAAGAAAATGCTTCATTGTCTTAGTGGAATTTCATGAACCATCCATGGCTTCTGCTTAGTCTCTTACCTTCCCTTCAAAACCAGGTGATATCACTTGACAAGTAAGTCCCTACACTTTTCATTGGCTGAATACTATTCAGCTGTACTGGTATTCCATAATACTGTAAGGAAAAAACAAACACCTGACGTCCTGCCGTTAGTATTTAATTGCACTTTTAGCACTCTTGCCTGGAAAATCCCATGCACAGAGGAGCCTGGTAGACTACAGTCCATGGGGTCTGAAAGAGTCACACATGGCTGAGCAACTTCACTTTCACTTTAGGAAATATATTTCAACAGTTGTGCATAAAATTGTTTGGACTATCTTCTAAGCACTGTTGTAGCTATGTTAACATACCAAAATATTTAGCTGTGTAGTTCTGGGTGATGGGTTCACAGGTTCTTTTACCTCATGATTTAACTATTCTATAATTTCCAAATTTTCAGCAGTGGATATATATTTACATAGAATTTTAAAGAGAAAAAATATACAATTCAATTTTTAAACCATTTTTAGATGCCAAAAACCAGCCGTTACTTTCACTGACTTGTTATTGAATCAGTTTCAATGCTGGGAAGAGAGGGTTTTTAAATCGATAATTGGTCATTTCCAAGCTCTGCCTCTTACTGAATGAAGAGAAGTACATAGAGCATGAACTTTATAGCACATGAACTTTGACATTGACCATGCAACTTCATGATCATCATTCTTCTAGAATTTAATGCACTCAGAGCAAAATAAATAACAAGCAATAGACTAAACAGACCATTTTCCAATGTGACATTAATGGTGAAATTCTAAGAAAGTTTTAGACATGCGTATCAGGGTGTTTATGGCAGTTCTGTAAAAATCAAGGAAAGCTATATTTAATTCCTTTGAAAATGGTATTCAGGAACTTCTCTAAAATTGTCTCATGTCAAGAGAGTTTAAAAGGTGAGAGTCAATTGCTAAAACTTGTGTGTTATCAAAATGATGCATATTTTAAAGTTGAGGTTAGTCCCATAAGAATTTTAGTTTAGGTTAATCTCTTATGCTTCAGGGTTTATTTTCATTTAGGAGAAGCAGTTTGGTTGTGTGTAAATGGACAATGGCAGATTTTCCTTAGAGCTGCATTTTTTTTGAGTATTTGAGGTTTATTTGGGTTTATAGTGAGTGGCCAGGGTGAGACTACCAAAACTGGTGGTAAATATCCCAAGCCTGTCCTTGAATTTGCCATTGGCTATCTCCCCTATTTCTAGTTCACTAAAAGTGTACTGGCAAAGAAAGAAACAAAGAAAGTGAAGTTGCTCAGTCATGTCCGACTCTTTGCGATCCCATGGTCTATAGTCTACCAGGCTTCTCTGTCCATGGAATTTTCTAGGCAAGAGTACTGGAGTGGGTTGCCATTTCCTTCTTCAGGGGATCTTCCAGGGATTGAACCCAGGTCTCCTGCATTGCAGGCAGATGCTTTACCCTCTGAGCCACTAGGGAAGCCCAGGCAAAGAGAGGATGTTAAAATGTTGTAATTATGTATATACATGTGACATACATAAATATAATTACATTAAAACTATATTGCTATATATGTATTATATACTATGTATAATTTGTATATAGCACTTCTTCAGTATATTGTATTTCAACACCTGAGAATGCTGTCCTTTGTTGTTGTTCAGTAACTAAGTTCTGTGTGACTCTTTGCAACCCCATGGAATGTAGCCTGCCAGGGTCCTCTGTCCTCCACTGTCTCTTGGAATTTGCTCAGATTCATGTGCATTGAGTTGGTTATGCTATCTAACTATCTCATTCTCTGCCACCCTCTTCTTTTGCCTTCAATCTTTCCCAGCATTAGGATCTTTTCCGATGAGTTGGCTCTGCTCATCAGGTGGCCACAGTATCGGAGCTTCAGCTTCAGTATCAGTCCTTCCAGTGAATATTCAGGGTTGATTTCCTTTACTGGTTTGATCTCCTTGCACTCCAGGGGACTCTCAAGATTCTTATCCAGCACAAGTTTGAAAGCATCAATTCTTTGATGCTCAGCCTTTTTTGTGGTCCAGCTCTCACATCCATAGATGAAAACTGAACAAATCCCTCTCTTCCTCATCTGTGTCATCAGTAATTTTCCATTAGTGTTTTTTTGCATATTTGTTCATTTTAAGCCATAAATTCTGTTTACTGTAGAGTCTTTTTCTTGTATTTTGCTAATTCCCTTTTACATTAAAATTATTTTGCTTTCTAGTCTTCCAAAGCATTTTTGAAACTTGGCATGCTAATTTTACTTTTATTACATTCCTCATTAGCTCATCAGCTTCTTGAGGGTCAGCAACTTAGGGAATTATCTTTTGTCCTTCATCTCCAAGATAGCATCTTATTCACTCCTTCACCAAATATTTGTGGAGCTTCCTATATATCAGACCAAGATTTGGACATTGATGGTCTCAGAAATGGAGAAGGCAATGGCACCCCATTCCAGTACTCTTGCCTGGAAAATCCTATGGATGGAGGAGCCTGGAAGGCTGCAGTCCATGGGGTCACTGAGGGTCAGACATGACTGAGCGACTTCACTTTCACTTTTCACTTTTATGCACTGGAGAAGGAAATGGCAACCCACTCCAGTGTTCTTGCCTGGAGAATCCCAGGGACGGTGGAGCCTGGTGGGCTGCCATCTATGGGGTCACACAGAGTCGGACACGACTGAAGTGACTTAACAGCAGTCTCAGAAATATGACAGTTCTGAAAAAAGATTATTGGAGGCAAATTTATGAATTCATTACTGTCCTACCTAAGCTGAGTGCAGAAAGAGGGTGTCAGTGGAGACTAATTTTCACTGTAAGACAAATGAAAACAACATTTACAAAAATGTATAATTTTGAAATGTACCAAGGAGGTCAAACATTTAGCATTAAGAGCACAGGAAATAATAGAAAACAAATTGTAGATATTGACTAAAGAAGAGACACATCATCAACTATATATGCACCCCAAAATGAGAAAAAATACATATTTTCCCTGCATGGGTAGTATTAGTACGCCTGTGCAAGCACTGATCTATGGTTTTGTCCCTTGCTTTGCAGTCTAGCTTAGAAATTCACCATGGGAGTTTGTTTTGAATTCTTCTCTGTGGCTCATTTTCCACTTGGAGAATACATTCATCCATTTGTCCACAATTCTTAGAAGCAGACAAAAGATTCAATGTATCAAATGTGTCTACAGCAAATTCAAAATTGTCTCTCATCCGTTTTGAGCAACACATAAATAGCAAAAAAAAAGACATTAAAAGTTTACTCTTTTTCTATTCTTTCTCTAAACTCTCTCTTCTGGTGAAAATTATAGCTTGAAATGATTGTCTATTTAGTAGTACTGTAATAGCCCTTGGAATGTGATTGTCATTTACCTCCCATAAGTTTGGCGTCCCCATGAGAAAGAGAACCTTTTTGGATTTCTAGATGTTCTTTTTCTTTGTGATACTCAATTTGTAACCCCTTGGATTTTTAATGTGCTGCAATAAAAGGAGCTGAGGACCTTAAAAGTGCATCCCAATTTTACAGTTACAGACTCCAGACTGAGTAGGCAAAATGTTTCCTTTTGAGCAGGACTTGGTGATTTTAGTACCTGGAAAAAAAAAACTGAATCAACTTAGGAAAGATGAAAGCCCAAGGGAAACCAAAATGCATTAAAGATTATACTTTTCAATACTTTGAAATTCTTCCTTAATCTACCATAAATAAGATTTTTTTTCTCCTAGATTTAGACATTTTTGTTTCAAACTCTTTTAAATTCCTGTGGATATTATTGGCTTGTTGAAATCTCATAGGACTGATGCTTGCCACAGACTTTGAAGTCTTGCCAAACTAACTCTGAGATCTGGTTTATTTTACAGAAAATATAGTGTTTCAATGCAGTTACTAATTTGTAAATCCAGAAAAGAGTAACAGAGCTCACCGTTGCCAGATAATAAAATACAATTGTGAGAATTTTCTCCCTCTACAATATATGTTTTTAAAATTCAATCTTCCATTATGTCATTGAAAAAAAAAAAGTATTATATTTTTCCCCCTTCCTTTTAAAAGATAGAAGGGGGAAATCCTAATCAAGTGAATGTCTGTGTGTCTGATAGCAACATAAATAATGATGGGAAGCCATTCTCCCATTATTCTGTTGCCCAAACTGTGGTTTGAAAGAATTAAAGCACCAGATATTGTAAAGGTCTTCTTTGCTTGACTTTTTTTTTTAAATCAATAGAACGTTGTTACTCTTTTTATTTAATATTTTTTGGCCATACTGCATAGCACAGGGATTGAACTCATGCCTTCTGAAGTGGAAATTCAGAGGCCTAACGACTAGACTGCCAAGAAAGTCCCTTTTCTTAACTGTTTGCATCACATTTACTTAGAATCTCACCAGTTTCTGGTACTCGGATCATATTTTTGGTTTTTATTTTCTTGTGCTAGTTGGCCTAGTAGTGTCCTTCGTATGTCCTTAGGGAAGGGAACAAAGGTCTGCAAGTGTTATTCCTCTGTAATTTACCCTCTCCCCAAGTTTACAGGCTTAAAATATCCATGTCATAGAAAAGGACCTACCAGGGTTTGGTATTTTTCTTGATTTTAAAATGGCAGTTCATCATACTATTTTTTCTTTGTTTGTTTTGGTCTAGAGCTAGAATGTGACAATTTTAAAATATCATTTTCAGTTGTCATTACATTAGTGAAATGCTGACAGCTTCCCCAGCTCTGGTGTCATTAGTTGGCATCATCTGAAATGAGGTAGGATAATTTAGACCTAATATGATCATTAATTTTATTTTCTGTTTAAAATCATCCATTAATATTTGAAGTGATTTTTAACTGTGCACGGAAGTTTAGAAAGAGGATTATAAAGAAAGGGAAAAATATATATTTCTTTCCACCTAATTAGCTTATTTCAATGATTTTTTCAAGATTAGTCAAGAATTTAGATCTCTTTCAATAAATGATGTTTTATATACAGTTGATGAGATTCAAAACTGACTATCCATTTCAGAGATTTGAAGTCAAACTTTTCATTTGCCTTTCTGTAAAAGAGAGTGTTAACAGGTCACCTCTACATTGGTGCCAAAATACGTTTTAAAAATGATGATATTTTAGTTTTTCCTTAGGTTTTATCATTTTAATTTTGACATTCATCATTTGCACCTTCTCTATTAAGTATTTGATTAAAAGTAAATCAACTAACAAAGCTTGTCTTCCTTGTCAGCCAGCATTGACAATGATGAACACTTTGAAGCTCTTCTTACAAATCTCCTAGCCATATTTTAATCAGTGCACTTTAGGCAACATACTCACCAAGCTGTTGTGATATTCTTGTCAGTAGTCTCTAATCGACCCAGGAAAGCCTCCTAGAAAAGGTGATAACTGAACTAAAAATTATTGAATGAGATTTTGAGGCTGGAGTTTATGGAGTAGGAGTGGAACTGGTGTGATCACTAAGAGGCCAAGCCAGCTAGAAACAGAATAAAAGCTAATCAGAGTTCTAGAAGATGACATCAAAGAGATGGGGGCAGGATTTGGAGACCACATAAAGTTTTATAGACCATGGTGGAGGTTTGTATTTTATTCTGGGTGCTGTGAAAAGTCACTGGAGAGTTATTTTATTCTATCACTTACATAGGCTACCCTGGTGACTCAGGTGGTAAAGACCCTCCTGGCAATGCAGGAGACCCGGGTAGATCATTTACTTATTATTGATGAGAGGGCGTGGCATGATCTGAGAAGTGTACATGTTCTTAGTCGTGTCTGTCTCTTTGTGACCTCGTGGACTGTAGCCCACCAGGCTCCCCGTCCATGAAATTTTCCTGGCAAGAGTGGGTGGTCATTTCCTAGTCAAGGGGATCTTCCTGACCTAGGGATCAAACCTGCATCTCTTGAGTCTCCTGAACTGGCAGGTGGACTCCTTTACCAATAAGCCACCTAGGAATTGAACACGATCTGACTTTTAATTAAGGCATTCAAGATAGGAACTATGGGAAAATATTCTGTAGGATTTCAAGGATGGCAACGTTGAGTAAGTTTCAATAGTCAAGTGAGAGATGATGGTTTTTCACACTAAGATGGTAGCATCTTAGTGGTAAGTAAGTAGTGGTAAGTAGTAGTCATTCTGATTCAGCAATAAGGGCCAATAAGATAAACAAAAGTGTTAAATTTACAACAAAAAAAAAAAAGTTAATTTTTAAAAACTGTAGATTTTCTATAAGAAAGTCAATCAAAACAGCTAACAATGAGTGAAGAAGGAAGTACCAAAAGAAATAAAGCAGGATTCAGACAAAATTGAATTTAAAATATAGAGCCTTATTAAGGAGCAATAAATAACAAGAGTTGAAGATGAAGAGTGAGATATACAATAAAGTACCATTAACTCATATGTGCCAGGAGCTCTTAGAAGTACAAAGAGGATGTAGAAAGTTCAATAAACTTCTCCTAGGACATGCTCGTTTTGTTTTTTTTTTCCCCCTTTTTTTCCTATCCAATAAAATACACCAAATGCTCAACCAAAAACCTAGGAACCCCTATCACTCACCTAGGAACCCCTATCACTCTTTTCCTCACCTCCCACTTCCATTTCTTTATTAAGGCTTATTGGTTCAACCGTCAAATTGAATCTTAAATGATTCCACTTTATCTCCATCTCTAACAAGCTAGTTCAAGACAATATCGTCTATTATCTGAACTTCATTTCCTACAAACTGTTCTTTCTTTTTTTATATTTTGAACACCCAGTTATACATTATCTCCATAATAGCTTGAATAATCTTTTCAAAGCATTAATCATTCCATGTCAAATCTCGATGACTTATTTCACTTAGAATAAAATCCATAAATTTACAATGACTTATAATTTTCTGCAAGATCTAGTTCTTTCTGTAATTTTAGTCCTATACATTGGCTGCCTCCCCCATATGGGAATAAAGGAAAAACAAAAAAACATTTTAAAAAGTGAAAAGTATTAATCCTCAAGAACAAAGAGAATAGCTAATAAATATTAGCAAGTGAGTTCAACAAAGTTTTGATATGAAATATTGACATTTGTTTCTATTGCATTATCTGAATTTGTGTATAATTTGTATTATATTGTATTATAATCACAACATTTATTTATATTATATTTAAATTATATGTTGTATTATATGCATATTATATTTAATTATATATTTATGCTATATTTTTCTTATAATTGTATTTATAACTGATTTAACTGAGCAGATAAAGTTTCAGCAGTGATGATGATGGGGTTAAACACTAACAGACTGATAGACTTGGTCCTGTTTCCCTGCTTCTCCCCTCCCCCACGTTCCTGCTCTCCTCCGCCTCTGAAACGTAGAATTTGGAGATGCAAGTAGAAGATAGGGGTAAGGATGAGGCTGAATATTGTTGTATTGATTCACAGTAATCTATGTGGATATCAATATATAGATATATATATATCTTGCAAGGTGCCAGGGAGTTGCAAGAAGTTCAGGACAGTTAATGCTCAAGAGAATCACTCTCCGTGATTGTTGTTGTTATTGTTGTTCCTTCGCTGGGTAGTCTCCCACTCTTTGCGACCCCATGGACTGCAGCACATCAGGCTTCCCTGTCCCTCACCATCTTCTGGAGTTTGCTCAAACTCCTGTCCATTGATTCATTGAAGAATGTGGTTGAAGGACAGGACATAACTCAAAGAATCAGGAGCAATGTTCGGAAATGTTATGACAGTTCAGTTCAGTTCAGTTCAGTTCAGTTGCTCAGTCATGTCCAACTCTTTGCGAACCAATGAATTGCAGCACGCCAGGCCTCCCTGTCCATTACCAATTCCCGGAGTTTATCCAAACTCATGTCCATTGAGTCGGTGATGCCATCCAACCAGCTCATCCTCCATTGTCCCCTTCTCCTCTTGCCTTCAATCTTTCCCAGCATCAGGGTCTTTTCCAGTGAGTCAGCTCTTCACATAAGGTGGCCAAAGTATTGGAGTTTCAGCCTCAACATCAGTCCTTCCAATGAACACCCAGGACTGATCTCCTTTAGGATGGACTAGTTGGATCTCCTTGCAGTCCAAGGGACTCTCAAGAGTCTTCTCCAACACCACAGTTCAAAAGCATCAATTCTTCTGTGCTCAGCTTTCTTTATAGTCCAACTGTCACACTCATACATGACCACTGGAATAACCATAGCCTTGACTAGACGGACCTTTGTTGGCAAAGTAATGTCTCTGCTTTTTAATATGCTATCTAGGTTGGTCATAACTTTCCTTCCAAGGAGTAAGCATCTTTTAATTTTATGGCTGAAGTCACCATCTGCAGTGATTTTGGAGCCCCCAAATATGAAGTCTGACACTCTTTCCCCATCTATTTCCCATGAAGTGATGGGACCAGATGCCATGTTCTTAGCTTTATGAATGTTGAGCTTTAAGCCAGCTTTTTCAATCTCCTCTTTCATTTTCATCAAGAGGCTTTTTATTTTTTCTTCACTTTCTGCCCTAAGGGTGGTATCATCTGCATATCTGAGGTTATTGATATTTCTCCTGGCAATCTTGATTCTATCTTGTGCTTCTTCCGGCCCAGCGTTTCTCATGATGTCCTCTACATATAAGTTAAATAAGCAGGGTGACAATATACAGCCTTGACGTACTCCTTTTCCTATTTGGAACCAGTCTGTTGTTCCATGTCCAGTTCTAACTGTTGTTTTACATGTTAGTTAATATTTAAAACACAAATAATGTGCATAACTTAATAATAAAAAGGCCAAAAGTGCAGTGGAGAAAAAATTAAAAGTATGCATAGATAATATACCAAAATGACAAAGAAATGGCCAAAAAAATTATACCTTCAATCTATCAACAATAAAAATTGTAAATGAAACAACATGACAGCTTCTTGGCTCAGAGAAAATTTAACAACTTATTTTAGTGTGTTGAGGGGAATGGCTAATGCCAATATTCATAGGCACCATCTCCACAAAAGCAGTTTGGCAGCATGAATCAGCTTTGAAATGGACTTATACTTTGACTGAAGTGTTACACTTATTATTCAGAAAGATTAAGTTCTTAAATGACATTGAAACATTTTTATTGTAACATAGTTTGTAATATGAAAAAAATGTTTATTATTACAGATGACTAAAACTATACAGTAAAATAAAGTGCAGCCTTAAATATGATAATAAATGAGAAAATACCTGTAATAGAACAATGTTAAGAAAGTAAGATACCAAAAAACCATACCCTTACATTTGCAAAATTATTAATGTATGAAATTTGATCTTTGTAAGCATGGTGGTTCTTTGCAGTTATACACAGTAATTTAGTAGTAGATGCTCAAGATGGTGAGATTGTAAGTCATTTGTGCTTCTTCCTTTTTTGTTGGTATGTCTTTTTATATTTTTCTCCTGCTACTTTTAAAATAAAAAATTTCAAATCATAATATTTATATCAGAGCATCATGTATAGTCTCATTGACATTTGAAAAGTGACTTCAGGGTTTTTTTTTTTCTTTTGGAGATATTTTGCAATGGGCATGAGAATTCCATTTGTAAAAAGTAACTTATCTGTACTTATTATCCTCTGCACCCTCCTTTATAAAGCATCTGGATCACTGATTAGCTAAGAAACTCTTAGAATAGGACACTGTCACTTTGTAAGTTATAATGTAACCATGTGTAATATACCTGCCACTAAATAAGCATGGCTAGTGTTTCAACCTTAATTTTTGTAAGGTTTTTTTCCTTGACTTAGCTCAAGGATATCTGTTTCTCCACCAGGATAAATCAGTTACATTACTGAGGTTCAAGTATTTATAGCTCATCATATCTTGAATTGGCTTCATATAAAAAATAGAAAATAGGGAGGGAAAAAAAGAACAACAAAAAACATCTAGTTTGACGGATTGGGAAACATCTTTAATTGAAAACGCTGTTCCTTGCCCACACTTGATAAATCACTTAGTGCGCCCATCCCGTGCCTCTTCTCTGAGAATTAGGGCTGTATATTTAGCACAGGCGCCGGATTCAGACTCATGCTGATCAGTTCTTGTCTCTGTGGGTTTCTACAATTAACTGCAATCAACCCCACACTATTAAGGGTGACATTGCTGCTCTTCCTAGAATCTAAGTTGGAAATGTGAGGAAATTTATAAACCATTTTATTTAATCCCTCATAAGACACAGAAGAAAATGGATCCAGATGAGATACAAGAGGCCTCCTCTTTCTCGGTCTGGAGTTCCACAGTCCCCACAGCACCGATCCTGACCTTCTGTTAAATAAAACCTCTTCATGCCCAGTGAGAGTGAAAGTCACCTGGTCGTGTCTGACTCCTTGCAACCCCCATGGACTCTACAGTCCATGGAATTCTCCAGGCCAGAATACCGGAGTGGGTAGCCTTTCCCTTCCCCAGGGGATCTTCCCAACCCAGAGACGGAACCCAGGTCTCCCGCACTGCAGGCGGATTCTTTACCAGCTGAGCCACCAGGGAAGCCCAGGCAGTCAGCAAATCTCTCTCCCTAATGTAGGACAGGGAAGGTTGGATTCAAGGGGAGACACTGGGAGGGTTTTTATACCAGTAAAATGAAAATGATACTGTTCATATTGTTCTTTTGTTCTTTCTTTCTCCTCCTCTTTTAACGTCAATATACTCTTTTTACTACCCTGTAGAATCAGAAGCATGTCTGTGCCCTAAGGCTGAATCTACCAGATGCAGAAAAGCTCAGAGAAACCACTTCTTCCCTCTCTGTTGTTTTCAAAAGCTTGATAATACTGTGTTCATTTTCTGTGATTATTCTTCTGATTTTATTTTTGTGACATATTTTAACAAAACAACTCTCAGGTACTTATATATATATATATAGAATTGATATAACAGGTATTATGTAAAGTACATTAAAATTTCATCTTAAATATTCAGAATCTAAAGATTAATTATTGAGTTTTAATAAAAACGTTTCCAAGTTTTGGAGAAGTTTAATAATTTGATGAGCTTTCTGTTAGAAAAAATTCAAAATTACTAATACACAGTGAGGTTTAAAAGAATGTTAATTTAGAAAAGAAATAATTTCATATAGATAATATTTTAAAAAGCAGACAAATACAATTATTCACAAAATTTAAAAATATCAACTTTGTAAGTGCTTTCGTTCCTATAATTTATTTCTACAGTCCTGTCATTATCAATTTTTATGATGATTTCTAATAATTTTCTATATTGAGAAAAGATAATTTGGTAATTCCCCTAGAATGTCTACTTTTTTTCAATTGTTGATATTTTAAAATATTTTCCTTTACCTTTTCAACTTATTATTAGTAAAGTCATACAAGTTTGTAAATTTTTAGGATAATTATCAACACTGTGAACACCTGTAACAAGTTCCTTCCATAGATACATGTTGAAAGACTTCAGAGTATTTAAATTTTTATGATGTTGTGATTAATCAAATAATCTTTATTTATAACTTTTGTTGTTGCTTTGTAGTCTCATAATATAAGCTGCATATACATATGACCTTTTGTTGATTCGATAGTAGAAATGCTGTGCGTGCTCAGTTGTGTCTGACTCTTTGCGACCCCATGGACTGTAGCCCGCTGGGCTCCTCTTGTCCATGAAATTGTCAGGCAAAAATATTGGAGTGGGTTGCTTTTTCCTACCCAGCAGATGATCAAAAGAGCAAAGAGTATATTTGAAGAAGATGTTCATATGATTTACTCCTTAGACTGTCAAAATATCTTAGAGCCTATTTTTCTGTTTGCTAGTCAAGTCTTTCTCTTAATGAAGTCCTGCTTTTAGTATGTTCTAAAACAATCCCATGGATGGAGGAGCCTGGTAGTTAGCAGTCCATGGGGTCGCTGGGAGTCAGACAGGACTGAGCGACTTCATTTTCACTTTTCACTTTCGTGCGTTGGAGGAGGAAATGGCAACCCACTCCAGCATTCTTGCCTGGAGAATCCCAGGGATGGCAGAGCCTGGTGGGCTGCTGTCTGTGGGGTCGCACAGAGTTGGACACGACTGAAGCGACTTAGCAGCAGCAGCAGCAGCAAAACAGAGTCCAAATTGGTCACTCTCATCCCTTTGCATGTTACCTGTGTACACTTTCCCTTGTAACTATGGAGTTGAATCCTGTTACAGAGAGGGTGTATGGTCTAAAAAGTCTAAAATAGTCATTGTTTGAATCTCTACAGAAAAAAATAAAATCAAAGATTGTGTCAGTCTCTGGTGTAAGAGAACTTTTGTTGCAATTTGTTTCTCAGTGTCGGAATAGTTTCTGTTCATTTTATTGTTCATCTGTTTCTTTGTTTCTTATTCCTTTATTTTGCACCTGAACTTTCTCTCAGTGGTTTGAAGTAACTTTTAATCTAATAGAAAACATAATCTTTATATAGGGACTAATCAAGAAATTGAAGTTTTTTCCCCAAATTTTTAAATGGAAACATTCTGAAATATATTTTTACATTGTAGTTAAATGGCAGAAGTGCTTAATAAAATATGCCATTTATTTCAATATAGCAATTGCATATGTTTTTTTGAGTTTATAATTGCATTTTTGAGTTTAAAATTGCATATGTTCCATTAGCAAATGTAAGAGAGCTCTTTTTTTTTTGATGAGACATTGAACCAAATACTTAATTACAACTTTCTGCATCTGATTTTTGAAAGCGTTATCCAGAGACTACCTAATGACTCTGTACATTATAGAACTTTTTTGAATTGCATTGCACATGCTGATGGTTCCAAGTCCCATGGGACATTTTGCCTATCATCATACAGCCTCTGGCTTTGTAATTCATGCCATCAGGCTGCGTATGTTGGCCCAGAAGATAGAAGGATCAGTCCTGACGTTACCGGGCATGAGAGGAAGTGTGGTGGACAGGAAATAGGAATAAGACAATGGTTATAGCCAACTGCTTAAAGTATATTATTTTTCAAATTAAAAAACAACAAACAAGCAAACAAAAAAAGCTAATAGAATACACTGCTGGAGCCTCTTGGTGGATCTTTAAAAACCATGCAAGTGAGGGTTTTAAAGGTTCCTTTTTCCTCCATCTTTGTATCCGTCTTTGCTGTCAGCATACAGAAAGAAGGGTAAAATGATTTTAAAAGCCAGTTAGAGAATATAAAGCCTAGATTAGCAAACTATTTTATTATGATCTTAAAACAGAAGTAAATTAAATTGTTGATATGCATGCAAACTTCCACCCAGAGTGTTGCCCCGTCTCTGAAGTGGCCATCGGATCACATTTCTTCCCGGGTCTTATCCCCTTATCATCTCTGAACTGTTTGATGCTTGGGTGTTTTCCGGTCCTTAGCTTTTGCCTCAGCCTCCTCTCTGACTCCTCTTCTGTGCTTGGTAAACTTGAATCGTCCAGAATCTTTGATTTTCATTACTGCTGTCCTTTCCACCGGTTCACCTTTACATAGCCTTGCTTTTGAAATTTACCAGCTTACACATATTCTCTAAGGTTCTGGCAAAAGTGAGGCAAGCAATAACGCCTGCATTGGTCCACTGTAAATATTTCTGCCAAAGCCTCTGAAGTCTTGTTTTGTCTTTTCAGTCATTTTACTGTTAAGTCAGTAGACTGAAGCTGTGTGAAGTTCAGGCCTCCGTTTCTGAATCCATTCTTTAAAGAAGAAAATTGTTATGTTCCCTGTGCCCGTTTAGCTTGAATTGACTGACTTAGGACCTGACGAGGGCTCCTAATGTTTCTCCCTGTCCAAGGCCATTTATATGAGGGAGGGCTGAAACAAGAAAGATGAAGAGCCGCTAGCCAAGGGGCAGGAGATGAGTACAGTGTTTCTGTTATTATTTTTCACTTACTGAAAATGTACATCACTCTTACCAATCACTTATTCAGTGAGGAAAAAAGCAATGACATTCTGATGATGATATGTGCAGAAAATTTGGCAAAAATTCATGCCCAGTACACTATTAATGGGTCCCAAAGATAAAAACCTACCTTACTGTTGTTAACAGTGATCTTTTCATAGATATCAGAGGCTCACATGAGCCAGATTTCCAAAGTTCATTGGACAATTTTGCTTGTATATAACAACAGATAAATCCAACAACTTTCCGGAACAATTATATTATCCATGGGCATTTATGTATGGTTTAACTTTGTTTGAAAATACTGACATAAGACTTAGGATACGTGATTAATAACCTTCTAACCTGAGTATTTGTAATTTCACCATTCTTTAATCAAGAAACACCCCTTTTCCTTTTTAACCATTTTGAAAGGGCATTTATAAGAGCATAGAGGTTGAAGATGTTCAGTTGATTTATTTTTCATACTTTTAATACCACATTTTTTCCCTCAGTGGATTCTCTAGAATTTCTCAATTTATAAATACTTATCTTCACAGCAGCCTTTAAATGGAAAAGCAAGCATATATGTTTATCATAAATGACTGCACTCTGGGAGGATGGTTGATCTGTGTTGGTGGTTAAGATTATATTCACTGGAATATGAAATTACTTCTGTTGACTTTCTTGGAAGTAAGCCAACAGACCACAGAATTTTTCAGCTCTTAAGGTTGCTTTCAGCTAAGGCAGAATCTAGGTAAAGAATAAGACATCACAAGTGGTCAGTATGACTTTGAGTGACTGCTAAGTCATACCTGACTCTTTGCAACCCCCTGGACTGTAGCCTGCCAGCCTCCTGTGTCCGTGGAATTCTCCAGGCAAGATTACTGGAGTGGGTTGCCATTGCCTTCTCCACAGTATGACTTTAGATCTGAGTAAATCAGTGCTACGTGTGTGCATGTTATCTCTTCAGTCATGCCTGACTCTTTGTGACGCACTGGACTGTAGCCCACCAGGCTCCCCTGTCCATGAGATTTCCCAGGCAAGAATATGGGAGAGGGTTGTCATGCCCTGCTGCAGGGGATCTTCCCAACTCAAGGATTGAATCCCTTGTCTCCTGTGTCTCCTGCATTGAAAGGTAGGTTCTTTACCACTATCACCACCTGAAAAGCCCTGAGTGAATCAGTAACAGATAATAAAGACACATGCAACTGGTCTTATGAACATTTTTGCTGCTCAAGGCAGTATAAATCTCAAGGAACAAATACTATTTCAAGGGTTAGAATCATCATGATATGCTGGAAAGAGAGTATGTACTTTGGAATAACATATGTGTCTGTCAGTAGCTGTGGGTCTTAGAGTACTTTCCTACCTTCATGTGGTTTTTAAGAGCAAGGTTTCTGATTTGTTTCCAAGCTTCATTGGCTGGCTCTTTGAGCTTCAGATAATAACTATGATGGTTCGTTCTGTGTGTCAATTTCAGTGGACTACAGGGGGCCCAGATATTTGAAACAATATGAGTGTTTCTGCAAGGGTTTGTTCTTGTTTTCTGGATGAAATTAACATTTAAATTGTTAGACTGAATGAAGCAGATTGCCCTCCCTAATAAAGGCCTTGCTGTTGTTTAGTACCAACACTTGGTAACCCTATGGACTACAGCACGCCAGCCTCCCTGTCCTTCAGTATCTCCCAGAGCTGGCTCAAACTCATGTCCTTTGAGTCAGTGATGCCATCCAACCATCTCACTCTTTCTCGCTCCATTCTCCTAGGTAGGCCTGGATAGAACCAAACCCCTGAACTACCCCAAGTATGAGAACATTCTTCCTGCCTCATGGTCTTTGAGCTGAGACATTGGTTTTTCCTTCACTGTGAGTTCTCTAGCCTTTGGACCAGAATTATTATTGGTTCTGACTCTCCGGAGAAGTTTGACTGATACATTAACTTAAGTGAATTTCCTCATGTTTAAAGAGAATGTGATAGGAACACTGTTTTAGAGGACTGTTGAATAGGTAAAACAAAATAAAACACAGAGTTCTGTATAAAATCCTGGTGTTTGGTATTCAGTCAACAAATGCTATTATTTATTTATTTTATTTTTTCATTTCTGGAAACTAGAGGATAAACTTCTGGAAACTAGAGGATAAAGATTTATAATAAAGATGTGAAATCATGTTTTAATGTATAAAGTAATGCCTTGTACATCATATGTGATCAAACATTATATTCCCTGCTAAACAAAAATCTTTATTAATTTTCCCTTGCCCCAAAGTGGCTGTGAACTTTTTGAAAATAAAAATGTCATATTCATTTTTTCATTCTCCACGCCTAGTATGGTACTGAAAAAAAGCTAGTAAATGCTGAATAGACTAACAGTCTCAGCTGTAGTATTAAAGTCACCACATGACAGAAAAGTGACTTTGAAAAAGATAACTTCAGGATACAAAAGTGAATAAACTAACAGTCATAATCATATCCAAAGCTTCAAAATATTAAGTGAAATATATTAGTCTAGACATGACTGCCCAACTGTTTGCACTGGCATTAATTGAATTTAGTAACCTGCTCAGAGGCAGTTTTGAGGGCTGAAACAATCTGTCTCTTGGTTACATATTTTAAAAATAACTGAAATTCTTCATCACCAATATCTATATCAGCAGTAAAGTATAAGGATTATCAATATCATTTTGAAAGGAAGGCTTTGTTATTAGCAGTAGAGATGAATCTATCAGGAACCTTCTTGTATCATGCATATGGAAATGTAATGAAAGGCCACTAGTTTCTCCTATATATTGTTTCTAGTTTTTGTCACTAATTTTAAAGAATCAACTATTATGACGCTGCCATATGATATGTTATTAAACTTTCCAAGTAAGATCAATTATTATTTCATTTGTTTTTTTTTTCTTAAAAAAGGCCTTGCAACCTTGTTTCCTGCTTTGAAATTTTATTCTTGCATTTATATGACTTTGCAATAAAATTTCATTAACTTATAATCCAACATATAATGGTTTCTTCTAGCATTTAATAAAATGGCATTAAGGGTAATTGTTATATTTATTTTTTTTTTCTAAAATTAGAATGTTGTATTGATGGGCCACACAGTGGGCACATCTTACTTTGGGGGGGCACATTTTACATTTTGAAATGTATGCTTTGTTGGAGCAGAATGATTATGACCAGTGTAATGGAAACACTATGCTAATGATGGCTCCTTAAACTTGGAAAGAGTGCGTAGATGAAGTCAGTCTCTGTATATGTTTTCAAGTGACTTGAAAGAGGCAAAAAATCATATGTACGGAAAAAAAAGGAAGGCATACTTCCTTACATAAAAAATGTTTACATCTGAAAGAGAACTGTTTAATTACTCAGTGACTTGACAGACAGATTCCTTCCCTCATAAAAGATACTTTGTTGTTGTAACTGGTGGATCTAATGGACTTAAAAAAAATTTTTTTTTCCAACCTTTGTCTTGTCTTTTCAGAATGTTTCTACTTATCTTGTTTTATCAATGCAAAAGTTTTTTTAGTGTAATTGATCAGTATTTTCTTTTATGATGTGTGTTACTGCTGACAAGAAAAATCCTCTGCTCAAATATCAAAAAGACACTGATTTCTTCTCAAATTTAAAAACACCACTGTACAACTTTAATTCACCTGAATTTATTTTAGTATATGATGCAAAATACAGGTCTAGCTTTATTTTTTATCTGTACATATCAAACTGTCACACAAACATTTACTAAATAGTCCATTAAGGCTTTACTAATCTGCAGTGCCACCTTGTCATACTAAGCTCTCCAGTGTCAGTCCAAGGAGTGATGAAGGAATTGCCAGACATTTGCTGACAAAAAAAAAAAAAAAGGAGATTTTTAAATCTCCTGGTAATTTAACCATGATTGACAATTCTGTTTTTGTGGGTGAACCTGCCACCAGATGTTATACAACTTTATTCAGCATCCAAAAAATGTTAGTGGTGTTCTTTGGCATGGCCCTTCTTTGGGATTAGAATGAAAACTGACCTTTTCCAGTCCTGTGACCACTGCTGAGTTTTCCAAATTTGCTGCCATATTGAATGCAGCCCTTTCACATCATCCTCTTTTAGGATTTGAAATAGCTCAGCTGGAATTCTATCACCTCCACTAGCTTTCTAGTGATGCTTCCTAAAGCCCACTTGACTTTGTGCTCCAAGATGACTGGCTCTAGGTGAGTGATCACACCATTATGGTTATCTCGGTCATTAAGATCTTTTCCATGTAGTTCTTCTGTGTATTCTTGCCACTTCTTCTTAATATCTTCTGCTTCTGTTAGGTCCATACTGTTTCTGTCTTTTATTGAGCCCATCTTTGTTTGAAGTGTTCCCTTGATATCTCTAATTTTCTTGAAGAGATCTCTGGTCTTTCTCATTCTGTTGTTTTCCTCTATTTCTTTGCATTGATCACTGAGAAAGACTTTCTTATCTCTCCTTGCTGTTCTTTGGAACTCTGCATTTAGGTGGGTATATCTTTCCTTTTCTCCTTTGCCTTTTGCTTCTCTTCTTTTCTCAGCTATTTTTAAGGCCTCCTCAGACAGCCATTTTGCCTTTCTGCATTTCTTTTTCTTGGGGATGCTTTTGATCACTGCTTTTAGTCTTTAATCTTTGTCTTTACCCCTTGTTTTTGGCCGCTTTTGCTATTATAATTATATATAATGGCCTACTTCACAGAATCCTGCCTCTCTGCCTGACTGTTAAGCTAAGTGCCTTTGTTCAGAGCCCTGCCCACCTGTAGATGGCAGGAAGGCAGAAATTAACACATCCCCCTGCCTGAGGCTTGTCATTCTAGGAGACATTTGCAAGTTTAAATGGCCTTTTTACTTAGTTTCCTCACCTTCCCCCATCTCTGGTCCATAAAAGGGCCTGAAATCCAGACCCCTACGAGACTGCTATTTTTGAGACATTAGTCTGCCATCTTCTCAGTCAGCATGCTTTGCGAATAAAATTGTATTCCCTGCCTCAGCAACTCATCTCTTGAATTCACTGGACTCTTGTGTGATGAGCATAGTGAGCTTGGACTTGGTAACAAGTGATTTCTTGCCCTGACAAAATACATTGTCCCACTTCAACAAAAGGGCTACCACAGCCTTAATCTTATCTCTTGTTGGCTTACACCCCGCTGTGTTCTCTTACCAGACCACTATCCAACTCTTGATTACTTGCTGCTGTTGCCAAGAAATTATTTGCTTTTTAGTGGCTGGGCAATGGCACCACACTCAGTACTCTTTGCCTGGAAAATCGCATGGATGGAGGAGCCTGGTAGGCTGCAGTTCATGGGGTTGCTGAGGGTCAGACATGACTGAGCGATTTCACTTTCACTTTTCACTTTCATGCATTGGAGAAGGAAATGGCAATTCACTCCAGTGTTCTTGCCTGGAGAATCCCAGGGACGGGGAAGCCTGATGGGCTGCCATCTATGGGGTTGCACAGAGTCAGACACGACTGAAGTGACTTAGCAGCAGCAATATCCATCTGCTTTTGCTAAATCCTATGCATATCCTAGAAACTTAAGCCTATTTATCCACATAGTTGTAGGACTTTTACTTCAAAAGCTGTTTGGAATTTTCTTAGCACAGAGATCTATATATCACATAAAAGTGTCTGAAAATGTTAGTCACTCTGTTTCCTACTCCTGTAGAAAAAAGAAAGACACTAGGGAGAAGGAAATCTTGTTTCCCAATCAGAAGTGTATTTTTTGTAAACTTTGAGCTATTTGAATCATCGTCATTCCCCAGTGTGAACCAGGCAAAGAATATTATTATTGTGTTAACAAGCAATTTTAAGTATGAAAATTTTATCCAGTATTATAGAAGTAAGACTACATCAAATATGTAAGGTATAGTTTGGGCTGAGGCAGAAAGAGGACCTCAACAGAAGTAGGTTACCTTTATTCAGGCAAGGAGGGGCGACAGTTGGCCTAATGACCAGGCTGAGCACAGAGAGGGATCAGGGAGGCTCCATATTTGTAGGGAGGCTTGTGGAAGCGATAAGGGAAACTTTAATCAGGCAGAATGTTTTGGGTATTTTTTAGTTGAGATGGCATTTGTAGTAGGGCAGGGGGTGATAAGTCTTCTGGGCAGCTATAGGGGGTGGAAGGTTTCTGGACAGGGGATGATAAGTCCCAGATAGATGCAACCAGCCTGGAGCATCAGGGCGGGACCTAAAGTTCTGTTTTGTTTTCTCTGAAGTTAGATGATTCAGCAAGGGCCTTTGAGACTGTTGTTTTCTCTTCTAGGCCCAAAAGACTCCTTCAAAATATATTATAGAGAATTGTGCTGTCAACTGAAAAAAAAAATGCAGAACTTGGGGGTTTTGAGTTAAGTTTTATTTAGACAAGAATGAGAACTATAGCGCAGGAGACAGTCATTTCAGGTGTATTGAAGGTGAGCGTCTACAGTGGTTAGTGATCTAACCCTTGTAGAGACAGGTGGCAAGAGACAATTTTTAGTTGGCAGTGTATCTATAGAGGTTGAGATGATTAGATAGCGTCAGGACTCAATGACATGAATTTGAGCAAACTCCAGAAGATAGTGGAAGACAAAGGAGCCTGAGGTCCATGGGGTCACAAAGAGTCAGACACAACTTAGACGTTAAACAGCAGCACATTTTAGAACTCTGGAAATAATTTTTAAAACATATATTTATTATCTGCAAGTGCATTATTCCTTCACTATTCTTTGTTGAAAGAGATATATGGAGCTTGGAATGATTTTTTTGCATTTAATATTTAGTTTTGGTTTTATTTTCTAATAGCAGGTCAATTTATATAGTGTAGAATATGAGAGAGAAATCTGATGGAGATTTCTCAATACATTGCCTTTGGCAGTTAAGGTGTCTACTCGCTATTAAATATATTAGTCATCTCAGTAAATAGTCGGTAGCTGATAGGTTGATAATTCACACACTATGGAACACAAGCCATGATTGATAGGTTTCTATCCCTTCTTATTAAGTGTGAGTCTTTCTTTCTACTGATGGCTTTCCTCCTCCAAATCCAACTCATATACCCAATCCCAGCCCAAATTATTTTGAAAATGAAATAGATCCAGGAGGTCATTTATCTTCTAGCTGAGACAAAGCTGTAATACAAATTTTTAAAGGATACTTTTAACTTTCTCCTTTGTTTGTTTTGCTTTCTGTCCAGTCTTGATATTCAGAAATGTAGTGATTTAACTTGGTTAGACATCCCAGCAGAGATGTTATGCACTGCCCTTCATTAGAATCTATTTAGTGCATAGCTAGTCATATACTAATGGTTGTATAAGTATCTACAGGCTTTCAACATGTTTCCTTCCACTTATTGGAAATATCTCCTTTACTCTTTTATTTATCCACTAGCTAGCTTGTGTCTCTTGGATCTGAGTGAAGAAAGAGAAAGTGCTTCCTTCCGTCTTCATTCTGTTTCAGCTGGGCTCAAAGCCAAAAGCACATTGCAATCTGTAATTATCTTTCTTTGCTGCCTGTGCTAGCAAAGAGAAGTTTTAAATAGACCCTACCAGAAGAGTATGGCATCAGAAAATAGACAATATTATGAATACAGAATGAATTCTTTTTTTTTTCTACTTAGGGCAATTTCTGGGACTTCTTCTTTTGGGTTATAGATTTCTGTGTATTTTAAGTAATATCCCCCAGAAGACTGAAGGAACGTGAGTGTCCTCCCATGTAAGCAACTAAAAGGCTGACATTTGGGTAAATATAAATGACATCAGTGGTTAAATGAATTTGGAAGAGTAATGTAACAAGAAACGTGTAGGGGGAATTTATCTCATAGGAGCACTGAACTTAAGTGAATTTAACTGTATGCCCATTGAAAGAAGGAGGGTAAAAGAAAACATATCTAGTTAAGCAGACCACTTGACTTTGAACTCCGCTCTCTAAGCATGTACCCTAACAGTAAATGCAGTGAAATCTGAAAAACATTGCAGATATGCCTAAAGTTACGAGATATATGTGCAAATGACTTTAAAATGTCCCAGGCCGTAGAAAAGAAAATAAAGCTTCTTGCCTAAAGAGCTGGGAAAGAGGAGAGTGATGTTATTCTTGACTTTCTTATGATAGACAGTGAAAGATTACCTGCAGGCCATAGAAAGTCAATTAATAATGAGTTGTTGGATCTATATGTGTGTACAGAAAACCATGTATACAGTATTTTAAATATATATTTATATACAATATATATAATATATATATATAATGTGTGATTAAAAATTTCAAGAGTGATTTGGATATATAGAACTTATACTTAGGCACAACAACTGGACTCTAGCCTGAATGTATGATACAACGTTACCGAATAAACACATTTTTGGTATTATCTGTTCACTTGGCTTCTACTGCGTGGTACTGTCAGAGAATAATTAGGGAGGGACCAGAAGGTATCATTTACTGAGATTCTAACATGTGCCTGAGGAGTTTTGCATAGTTACCTGATTAAGGAGCTGCTAACTGTGTGTGGAATAAGGATAAATCCACTTCATTGAGAAAACGATGTGTGATCTCTCACCAGAAATTCAAGTAGGAATTATCCAGATGGATGAAAGAGTAAGTTATGTTCTCAAACATCAGGTGTAAAATACAGCAAAAATAATGCAACTAAATTTGTTGTTTTTGTTGTTATATAATGATGCTTTTTTTTTAGCACATTTGTATATATCTTAATTATTATCTCAGTTATTGTCATCTATCTTATACCGCTGCAGAATTTAGACTATTGCCTGTCCTGTTGTAGGTATCCAATTAAAATTAATTAAAGGGATGAACAAATGAAATAGAAAAGCTGCTCCTCATTAGGCTTCTTAAACTTACATATAGAAATCCTCTCCTCATTATTTTTCTTAGTTTAATTCAACACTGAGGAGATTGACTTTCCATCATACTGTGAGTTTTCCCTCATGATTTTTATGGCTTTCTGAATCAGGATCATGACTTCTTTTATAATCTAAAGGGAGAAAAGAATCAGATTTTCTCATTGCTATGACCCTACTCAAAGGGGGATATACCATACCAAGTCAAGATAACAAAGGCACAGCTATTAAGAGAAAGAAAGAAATACAAGTTGAAATCAGATTTCCAGACAGGGCGTAAAATAAGGAGATCATAATCAAGGTGAAGCAAAGGCTTTGCTGACTTTTTAAAAAGTGTACAACATTAGAACTGGAAGTTGTTTTATTTGGGGCAAAATGAGGACTGTAGCCCAGGAGACAGCATTTCAGATAGCCCTGAGAAATTTCTCCAAAGTGGTAGGGAGAAGATCAGTAAATATGTGATTTTGGTGAAGGGTGTGTTCATGCAATGAAGCACATATTTTTTGCAGAAGGTTACTGCTAGTCTTGCGAAGGTTTCTGCTAGTGATGAGGTGCAGTGGTCACCATGAAGGACTTTGGTGCTTGTCTGCATATGAGGAGATGGGGCTTTCCAGGTGGCTCAGTGGTCAAGAATCTACCCGCCAGGGCAGGAGACACAGGAGAGGTGGGTTTGATCTCTGGGTCAGGAAGATCCCCTGGAGGAGAAAAGGGCAACCCACTCCAGTATTCATGCCTGGAATGGACAGGGAAGCCTGGCGAGCTATAATCCTTGGGGTTGCAAAGAGTCGGAGGTTACTGAGAGACTGGGCAGAGATATGAAGAGATACAAGAATTGGGCTCACACAGCTGCCACTTGAAAATGTCTATGTGAAGACCAGTTCTGCCAGTTTTTCCCAGAGCACAGAGCCCATCATTTCTGCTCTCCACCCTGAACTTCTTTCCAGTGTTGTTGAAAACCAGCCACTGCCGCAGCGCATGATTGAATCCTTGTGGAGGTAGATGGCAAGTGCCAATTTGTAGCTGACAGCTTCAAGAAAGATAAGGTCAGATGCACAGAGTATGGGCCTCCGGTTGTCAAGCTGAGGTTAAGATGGAAATTATTAGAGACACAGGGATTGAAGCTTTAGACTAGAAGGGGTAATGGCTGTTCGCAGAGTCGAGCAGGGGATTCAGAACCTGGCTGTCACAGGGGGCGTTTCTTTTCCTCTTGACCGTGGGTCACAGTTTGTCTACTCTTAAATATTGGCGTGTCACTTCCCTGGATATTTTACTGTCCTGCCATTCATTGGCAACCACACCATCACTTTTCTCCAGCAGGTCGTTTCTCAGGAATCCAGGGACTGTCACCTCGTCCCTTGCGATGCTCCTGGGCTACACCTGACTCCCACTGAATCCCCTTGCCTTAACTTCTCCTTTCACAAAAATTTCTTCTAACTTCTGCAGCCCTCCCTAGGGAAATGGGAAACAAAATAGTAGGTTCCTTCTCTCCCTGACACAGACATACAATGTTTAATCATCCCATCCAGGTCCAAAATATCCTTCTCTTTGTAAAGAGTTACTGTGTTTTCTTGAAACATCCTTACCATTTATTCTGGGAGTGTTTGTATTTTTCCAGCGTTGACCTATTATGGAACCTTGGTCACTGGCTCTGAGAGAGAGATCCCAGAAACTGAGAAATTCTCTTTCACGGGCACTGGGCTTTGAACAATTGTAAGTGTAGAACCCATATTGATTACACTCTGGCCTGTGGCCTTTGTTTTTGATAGAACTCATGGTGGTCATTTGAAATACAGTGCACTAAGAAAAAATAGCTTTCTTGACTGCATTTTTTTTTTTAAGCCACAGTAGTTATGTTATACAGTGAATATAAGGATTTCTTCAAACGTTTATCAACAATCTGAGGTCCGTAGATAAGAAATTGAACAACAAAAAATAGTCATTCTTTAATTGCCACAACCATTAGGTAAATTAGGGGATTAAAAAAGCCCTATGATTTCTTCAAACTCTCAATTTAAATAAGTCCCCCAGTTGAATTTCAGAGTTTCCATCAATCCCAGGCTGGGTGCCTATGTACTGAGTGGCTTCAGTCATGTATGACCCTATGGACTGTAGCCCACCAGGCTCCTCAGTCCATGGGATTTTTCAGGCAAGAATACTGGAGCGGGTTGCCATGCCCTCCTCCAGGGGATCTTCCCAACCCAGGGACTGAACCCACATCTCTTACGTCTCCTGCATTGGCGAGCAGGTTCTTTATCATTAGCACCACCTGAATAGCCCAGTTACAGGCTAATTTTCTCCAGAGTTTGAATGTGGTGATTTTTTTTTTTTTCCTCTTCTGGTAGATCATATTTCGTCCTGTGCCCCATCGTAAACATATCAAAGATCTTCTGTGTGTGACCTCCAGGTGTGAGAGGACATTCAGCAGATTCTTTCTGCAGCTGTTGAGTTGCTAAAGGTATACTGGCCACTCCTTTTGATTCCTTTGTCCTTTTTAAATGGGCAGCTATTACCCACTCATTCTCTGGGTATTGCACTTAGAATGATAGGTTTTCCCCACTATTATTTTAGACAATTACATTTATCATGAGAAATTAATCCTTAAGGAATCACTGAAGCATGTTTCTGTCCAGCCCACAGGAACATAGTTATTAGTCATTTTCCACTTGAAAGGAAGTGACCTGTGAACCCAGTCTCATTCCCTTGTTGGCTGGTGATGACACCCTATCAATTCTCAGTCTACAGAGACCCCTGCCAGCCCAGTCACTAGTCCCAAGGAACACTGTGGATCCTATAAGGAATGCGATCACTTGCATACCTGTGAATGTCAAAGTGAAAATTGTTCAGTCGTGTCCAACTCTTTGCTACCCACGGACTAAACAGTCCTTGGGATTCTCGCGGCCAGAATATTGGAATGGGTCGCCTTTCCCTTCTCCAGGGGCTCTTCCCAACTCATGGATCAAACTCAGGTCTCCTGCAGTGCAGGCAGATTCTTTAAAAGCTGAGCCAGGAGGGAAGTCCAAGAATCCTGGAGTGGTTAGCCTTTCTTTAGCGGATCTTCCCGACCCAGGAATCGAACTGGAGTCTCCTGCATTGCAGGCAGATTCTTTACCAACTGAGTTACCAGGGAAGCCCTGTAGGAACCTAAGTAACCTTTATCGAGGTGATAAGTCCACCAATGGGTGTTGGACAGTAAGAACCTCTGTGGCTACTTCGTTGACAGTTGTGTCCGATTCTTTGTAAGTCTTGGACTGTAGTCTGCCAGGCTCCTTTGTCCATGGGATTCTCCAGGCAAGAATAGTGGAGTGGGTTGCCATTTCTTCCTCCAGGGCATCTTCCTGAGCAGGAATTGAACCCAGGAACCTCTATATCAAACCTATATAACCTTTGCCAAGGTGATGCGTCCACCTCTGAATGCTGGATGGTAAGAATCTCTGTAACCTATGTTTGAGTGATAAAGATTGAAGCAAAGAGAACTTTGAGGTGGTTTGTGTTCAGAAATTTTCCATTTTCTCTCTGAAGGGCCCATTTCCTTTTTCTTGCAAATATAGAAAAGTGGGAGAGGTTGTTTTAGTAACATTTTGCAGGAAGTTAGAGTCGCTGCCCTTGTATCCCGTTCCACTGTATTTTGTGATATTCCATGTAGACTCTTCTGGAGATTTTAATGATAAATGGGAAGTTTTGCAATGGTGACATGGGAAGTAGCTGACATTGTTGAACTACAAATTCTTTGTAATGCTGAGCACAGTCCAGGGTACTGGGAGCAGAAAATTGCACAAAGCGCAAGANTTTTCAGGCAAGAATACTGGAGCGGGTTGCCATGCCCTCCTCCAGGGGATCTTCCCAACCCAGGGACTGAACCCACATCTCTTACGTCTCCTGCATTGGCGAGCAGGTTCTTTATCATTAGCACCACCTGAATAGCCCAGTTACAGGCTAATTTTCTCCAGAGTTTGAATGTGGTGATTTTTTTTTTTTTCCTCTTCTGGTAGATCATATTTCGTCCTGTGCCCCATCGTAAACATATCAAAGATCTTCTGTGTGTGACCTCCAGGTGTGAGAGGACATTCAGCAGATTCTTTCTGCAGCTGTTGAGTTGCTAAAGGTATACTGGCCACTCCTTTTGATTCCTTTGTCCTTTTTAAATGGGCAGCTATTACCCACTCATTCTCTGGGTATTGCACTTAGAATGATAGGTTTTCCCCACTATTATTTTAGACAATTACATTTATCATGAGAAATTAATCCTTAAGGAATCACTGAAGCATGTTTCTGTCCAGCCCACAGGAACATAGTTATTAGTCATTTTCCACTTGAAAGGAAGTGACCTGTGAACCCAGTCTCATTCCCTTGTTGGCTGGTGATGACACCCTATCAATTCTCAGTCTACAGAGACCCCTGCCAGCCCAGTCACTAGTCCCAAGGAACACTGTGGATCCTATAAGGAATGCGATCACTTGCATACCTGTGAATGTCAAAGTGAAAATTGTTCAGTCGTGTCCAACTCTTTGCTACCCACGGACTAAACAGTCCTTGGGATTCTCGCGGCCAGAATATTGGAATGGGTCGCCTTTCCCTTCTCCAGGGGCTCTTCCCAACTCATGGATCAAACTCAGGTCTCCTGCAGTGCAGGCAGATTCTTTAAAAGCTGAGCCAGGAGGGAAGTCCAAGAATCCTGGAGTGGTTAGCCTTTCTTTAGCGGATCTTCCCGACCCAGGAATCGAACTGGAGTCTCCTGCATTGCAGGCAGATTCTTTACCAACTGAGTTACCAGGGAAGCCCTGTAGGAACCTAAGTAACCTTTATCGAGGTGATAAGTCCACCAATGGGTGTTGGACAGTAAGAACCTCTGTGGCTACTTCGTTGACAGTTGTGTCCGATTCTTTGTAAGTCTTGGACTGTAGTCTGCCAGGCTCCTTTGTCCATGGGATTCTCCAGGCAAGAATAGTGGAGTGGGTTGCCATTTCTTCCTCCAGGGCATCTTCCTGAGCAGGAATTGAACCCAGGAACCTCTATATCAAACCTATATAACCTTTGCCAAGGTGATGCGTCCACCTCTGAATGCTGGATGGTAAGAATCTCTGTAACCTATGTTTGAGTGATAAAGATTGAAGCAAAGAGAACTTTGAGGTGGTTTGTGTTCAGAAATTTTCCATTTTCTCTCTGAAGGGCCCATTTCCTTTTTCTTGCAAATATAGAAAAGTGGGAGAGGTTGTTTTAGTAACATTTTGCAGGAAGTTAGAGTCGCTGCCCTTGTATCCCGTTCCACTGTATTTTGTGATATTCCATGTAGACTCTTCTGGAGATTTTAATGATAAATGGGAAGTTTTGCAATGGTGACATGGGAAGTAGCTGACATTGTTGAACTACAAATTCTTTGTAATGCTGAGCACAGTCCAGGGTACTGGGAGCAGAAAATTGCACAAAGCGCAAGACACTGTCTTTGAGGTGCTCACAAGAAATTAGGAAGTTGCAGTGTGGCCTCATCCTCTGAAAATGAAAAATGAATTTTTCTCAGGGGAGTGGGCTCAATTTGACTCCTGAAACACCTTGGTGGTTGGGATTACAGCCTCTGCATCTGCTACAGACTTAGAATAACTAGTCAGCCTTTTGATATCACAGAGAAACCTAGGCAAGAAAAGACAGCAAGTCGTTCTGCTCAAGATGTAAAATGAACTACGTGAGCTCGGTAGTGTTTGCTTATGTAACCTGTTTGCTGCTGCTTAGTCAGTTCAGTTGTGTCCAACTCTTTGGGATCCCATGGACTGTAGCCTACCAGGCTCCTCTGTCCATGGGATTTTCCAGGCAGTAGTCCTGGAGTGGATTTCCATTTCCTTCTCCAGGGGATCTTCCCAACCCAGGGATGGAACCTGGGTTTCCCACGTTGTAGACAGACGCTTTATTGTCTGAGCCACCAGGGAAGTCCTGTAACCTGTTTAAGTGATGCTGAACACCACATTTCTATTACTTGGTGGTGCTAGTGGTAAAACCTGCCTACCAGGGCAGGTAGATGTAAGAGACATGGGTTATATCTTTGAGTAGGGAAGATCCCCTGAAGGAGGGCATGGCAACCCATGCTAGTATTCTTGCCTGGAGAATCCCAGGGACAGAGGAGTATGGTGGGCTACTTACCGTTCATAGAGTCCCAAAGAGTCAGACATGACTGAAGCAGCCTGGCTCGCAAAAACACCACATTTCTGTTACTAAGATTTTATAACATTGTTCATTCAGTATAACTCATTTGTTAACATGAACTTGATCTTTTTTGTGAGATTCTTGAGGACAGTGACATTGTATCTTATTTCTTTTTTATATTCTAAAAGCCTTACTTATTGCTGCCCCAAATAACAGACTTAGTAGATAAAATAATTATTGAACAAATGGGAAAATGAATAGAGCTGTGTTTTATGGACACTTCTCCTTTAACACATCCTATTGTTATTGTTAAATGTCCCAGTGTTACAAATGCACCTGTCAACCTGGGCTTGACCTTGGGTCCAGAATCCTCTTTCTAACTGACCAAGAAATGCTTGAAGGTGAATTTCAAGGTCTTAAAGGTTATCAGTAATGTAGTGTGTAGTCAGCTGCTTTTGGTAAAAAGGAATTAAGAGACAAGAGATAGTGAAATGAATAGTGAAATGAATGTTAACATGATAGAAATTTTAATTAAAAACATCTTACAGACAATGCAGTTCAAGGTTTCCAACCTACCTTCCACGCGCCAGATCTGGAACTATCAGATATTTTGTAGGCAGGCAGGGATGTCCCTAGAATCAAACAGGTGAGCATGCAAATTGCATTTAATGATAACCTTCAGGATACTTGAGCTAGAGTGCATATGTCAAGGCTCCGTGTGGGAGGGGAGCCACGCATGGGTGTGTGAACAATGCAATATCTCACCAAAGGGACACTGATAGATTCTTCATACAGAAGCCATTTGACTACCATAAAAATTAGTTTCTAAATAAAGAACTCAGATGATATAAAACTGATGGAATGAAAGTCAACTAGAAATTTTCTCAAATATATCTATCCCTAATTTTTTTGTGAAATATCTAAATGACTATGACTTACTTACTTTTACTTTTCCTTGTTCCAAAAGCAACTATTTCATCCCAGATTGTATATATCTGCTTTTGTATAAGGCACTGAAAATTTAGCCAGCCTCAGAAAATCTTTATTAAAGGAAAAAAAAAAGGTCTTAAGTGTTTATTATTCAATTTAACTCTGATTTTCAAGCGGAGTTTTAGTGTTTTGCTTTAAGTACCATAGGAAAGTTTTTGCCTTGCTCTCTTTTTTTATGTGTCTTAGAGTAGATTAACATGGTATTCCCTCTCAGCTTGCTCATTTCAGAAAATAAAACACAGTGTCTTTGCAGCCATGAAATTTATTTAGATTTTTTGCAAATACAGTCTATAGTGCCTAACCACATTCAGTTAGGAAAATATAAACATCTTGCTAGATGTCGTATCATTGAAAAACTGATTTGGTGTTTACTATTTGTTTAGGTTTTTAAAAATTGTTTCATATTGTCCTGAGACATCACTGAACAGTTAAAGCAGCCTTATCAGAGTCAGGCTGCCTTGGGTATGGTACAGTTTTATGAAATCTGAATAGTTTGATGCAGTGGGGTTCTGATTTGCAAGGAAACAACCTGAAAGTTCATCTCCCCAGGCAAAGAGATGCTGGTTTATTTATTTCCCTGTATTAGGCAAGACAGGATGATTATTTATGTTGCGTGTTCCCTGTTGGAAGATTAGAAAATAGTGAGAAAGAGGGCTCAGAGCAGCCAGCCATCCCAGTGTGCTGATCACCAGCAGTTAGTGGTAGTAAATAAGAAAATCCATGCACTTCCTCTTGATTTATTAAGATCCCATTCAAAACCCGAATTAGGATTGGAAACTCTCTGCACAGCCTCAGTCCACTATTCCTGAATTAAACTAAACTTTTCAGTGGTTTTGTTTTGAATACTACTATCTCAAGCAAGAACCAAACCTTAGTGCAGGTTTATAAAACAAGGGAACCTGTTGCAAAATGTTGCTAAAACATGCAACATTTCTTACCACTGTCCCTTAACTGAATGAAGTATCTGCTTCAACAGAAAAATAGCATGCCATCAAGCTTTCTTTTGATTTATATTTAAAATTTTTTTTCTTTAAATAGAATTCCCAGATGTCTTAATAGACAACAATAAAAATTCAAAACAAAGTTATATATTGAGAGCAGTTTGTTCATATTAAGTACAGGTCTGCTTGGTCTGAACACACTGGGAATCCCCCATGCTAAACTGATTAGTTGGTATTAAAGAAACAAGAAGACTCTGTTTTTTAATGTATTTTATTGAAGTACAGTTAGTTTACAGTCTTGCGTTAATTTCTGATGTATAGCTAAGTAAGTGATTTGGTTATGTATATGCACACACACACATACATGCATATATGTATTATTTTTATATTCTTTTCTATTATGTTTATCACATGATATTGAATATAGTTCCCTGGGCTATTCAGTAGGACCTTGATGTTTATCCAGAGGATTTTCTTTAGTGCTGCTGCTACTGCTGCTAAGTCACTTCAGTCGTGTCCGACTGTGTGCGACCCCATAGATGGCAGCCCACCAGGCTCCCCCGTCCCTGGGATTCTCCAGGCAAGAACACTGGAGTGGGTTGCCATTTCCTTCTCCAGTGCATGAAAGTGAAAAGTGAAAGTGAAGCCACTCAGTCATGTCCGACTCTTCGCGACCCCATGGACTGCAGCCCACTAGGCTCCTCCGTCCATGGGATTTTCCAGGCAAGAGGACTGGAGTGGGGTGCCATCGCCTTCTCCACTCTTTAGTGTTAAGATAGTGTAAATCTGAGAACTCAGTCCTGAGAAAGAATTTGTTCTTTCTGTGAGTTTAGAAGTTGTTTTGAGCAAGTGTTAAATTTTTAAACATATGCATACTCAATCTCCTTTTCCTACACAGCAGGGGCCCTCAGAGTTTCTGTAAAGGGCCAGTATAAACAGTCTAAGCTTTAGGATCTGTCCATCAGTGTCTCTGTTTTCAACTCTGCTACAGTAGCGTGAGAGGAGCCATTGATAAGACCTATTCAGAGAGGTGTGGCTGTGTTCCAAAAGACGTAATTCACAAAATCAGGAGACTGGCTGGATTTAGTCTGGGGAGGTGGGGGGTGGTGGTGCAGAGTTTGCCAACCTCTAATGAATGGCATTGGGTTAAGAGTTATTTTGGAGATAAAGTTCTAAAAGACTGGCTATAGAAAACTGCTTTGTTGTGCTTGCTGAAATGTTTAGAGGAATAAAGATGAAGAAGCAATTAGAGAAAAAGGATGGAAATAGGCAACAGGTATGTCAGGGGACCTGCACCTTTGAGTGCTAACCAGGTGCCGTTTGCATCAGTACACACGGCAGTGGTTTCGAAAGCAGTCTGCCAGACCCGTGGGCACTCTAGTCTTCTAGTCTGTCTCCTCCTCCAAAGTATTTCCGTGGTTGTTCAGAGGCACCTGTGCCATTCATTACATCAGTTCTGGCTCTCATGTGCCACCTCTCCTAGTGAAGTGGAGGGACTGGTACCTTTTGGGGTGGGCCAGGGTGTTCCACAGCTTCTGCTGCGCAAAACTGCCTTCTCAGCCACTCATGTTGGGGCTAATGATGGGGACAGAAGTCCCTGTCATTTGTCCTGTACAGAATGTCTAGTCTAAGCCTTATCAACCTCGCTCTTGCACCTTCTAATCTTAGTGTTTCTGACATAGAAGTGAGCGAGAAGGATTCCAGTGACCTGAAAGGGAGAAGTTTCTCTTCCTCTGTGTGCCTAATTAGGGATACAGATGGTCTGTGCCCAGATGGTTACCACTCTTACCTGTAGGCTTTTTCCACTGTAACACATACAGACGTGCATGCAAATTCATATGGCACATGAATGTCTCCCGCCGTGGGGCACCCCTGGTGTCCAAGTAGTCAGGGTGTGCCCAGACACAGCTGATCTCTCTGGCTGAGGCCTCAGGTTAAGTTTGGTCTCAGTCCAGAAGCCTTGAATACTTTCTCTTGCCATCTAGTCTTGGTAGGTACCATTCCTTTCACCAGGCAATTATCTGTATCTTTGTGCCAAGGAAGGCATCGTTCCTGCCACGATCCGTGTCTGAACTCAGTATCTGCTTCAGCCTACATCTGTTATATTAAATACTGCAAAAGAGTATCAGATGGACAATTTAAAATTCTGGGTAATTCAAAGCTAGGAAGAAAAAGCACTGTTTCACAAAACATGGTAGTTGAGAAATATATAATTACCTGGAGAGCAGAGGCACCTTAAGTAATATAGCATCCAGCAGAAGGCAGGTGAAATGTGCCCCAGGTAAGAAACCACAGTGCCCTTCTGCTGCTGGGGGTGAAAATTAAGAGAATCGTTGAGTGATCTCATGGAATTAATGATGAGCGGTCGGGTGCTGCGTGTCAGATACCCAGTTCAGTGTTTTCTGTCATGTCTTTTTCAATCTTCATTACAATCCTATATGGAATGATTTGTTTAGTAACTTCAAAGTAATTATAATTAATGCAGAAAATAACTTAGTAATATTAGCTGCTGCTGCTACTGCTGCTAAGTCACTTCAGTCGTGTCCGACTCTGTGCAACCCCATAGATGGCAGCCCACCAGGCTCCCCCATCCCTGGGATTCTCCAGGCAAGAACACTGGAGTGGGTTGCCATGCCCTTCTCCAGGGGATCGTCCTAACCCAGGGATCGAACCCAGGTTTTCCTCATTGCAGGCAGATGCTTTATCATCTGAGTCACCAGGGAGGCCCATCCTTGCAGCTTATTTTGTACCTAATAGTTTCTCCCTCTTACCCCACTACTCCTATTTTGCCCCTCCCCATGTCCCTCTCCCTGCTGGTAACCGCTAGCCTGTTCTGTGTATCTGTGAGTCTGTCTGTTTTTTTGTAATATTCACTAGGTTGTTGTCTCCTTGGCCTGGCACCTGTAGGCCAGCCTAGTAACGCTGGCAAAAGCGAAGTGAAAGTCGCCCAGTTGTGTCCGACTCCCTGTGACCCCGTGGACTGTAGCCCGCCAGGCTCCTCTGTCCGTGGGCTCCTCTAGGTGAGAATACTGGAGGGGGCTGCATTTCCTTCTCCAGGACACTGGCAAGGCTGTCTCTGATAACTGTTTGGATGGATAAGAGACTCCTGGCATGATCCGTATTCATCATTATGCATCCAGTGGTCGCCACTGACCACACGTGGCTGTTCTTCAGGCTACTTTTCTTTCACATTACGTGATCGTCAGTGTCGATTATAAACTCTTAAAATTTCAAGGATACGTGCTAGTTCCCTCCTCAAATCACTGAGGCAGTTCCCGTAGAAGCAAAGTTAAGAGGCATCGATACATATGGTTAAAAATGAGTTACTCTAGTGGTGACTCTGAATTAGATGTGAGATATGAATCTTTGGGAACTAAAGGAGAGCATTAGGTAATGCTTAAATATACCCTTTTACATTTACAGTGGATTTTTCTCAGATATATCTACCCAGAAGACATACCTCCAGTTTTTGTGGACAAAATTAGCACCTCTTGATTGATTTCTTTATGATGGGACAGCGCAGATATAGAACCTCTTTGTTAATTCACTACAGAAGTATGTGTTTTAAGCATAATACTAGAATATTATTTTGAGATGCCAGAACACACATTAGGAGTCCTGAGCCTTCCTAGGTAGAATTTTTAGGTGTTTGAGATAACATATGGATTAAAAAATAGAAGTTCAAAAATAATATTTAAAGATATACGATAAGTACTAGAAAAATAAAAACAATAATTAAAATCTCAGAGAAGGGGGGGGGGTTTATGGAGGATGATAGTATAAGTGAACCAAATTTCTTACATTGATGGCCCAAAGCCAAGTGCTTAATGTCTAATGGGAATGATCTTAGAAATTAATATGTAATTATTTAGACAGTTTTATAGACACAGCCAGCAGAAAATCTGAAAACAGAAACCCTTAAAATGCAATTTAGTGTGCCAAATTTATTGTAGATTTGTTAGTTCAAGTGTGAACTAACATGAAAATTAAAAAAAAATAAACAAGAGAAGACTATTGCTTATGACTCCATGTAAAACTTGCATGGAAAAATGAGTGCAGAATTAATGCTTGNAAAATTTTAAAGAAAAAGCCAGCAGAAAATCTGAAAACAGAAACCCTTAAAATGCAATTTAGTGTGCCAAATTTATTGTAGATTTGTTAGTTCAAGTGTGAACTAACATGAAAATTAAAAAAAAATAAACAAGAGAAGACTATTGCTTATGACTCCATGTAAAACTTGCATGGAAAAATGAGTGCAGAATTAATGCTTGAAATATACTTCTTTCTTGGTGTTCATTACACACACACACACACACACAAAAGGTAGATGAAAGGGAAGGCATCAAGATATCATAGGTAGCTATTCACAGATGAACTCCCCAAGAGAATGAGTAGAGAAGTGTAAATATAGGAATTCTAACAAGAGTTCAAGAGAGAATGAAAAATGATAAGTAAGGGCTGATAGATACGACTTGGCTCTCAGGGGATGTTTATTGTCTTGGATTCTTGCATGACATATTAGTCATTTTTACCACACAGGAGCATTCGCACCCTGAGTGAGAAAGAGAGAATGTTNGGCATGATCCGTATTCATCATTATGCATCCAGTGGTCGCCACTAACCACACGTGGCTGTTCTTCAGGCTACTTTTCTTTCACATTACGTGATCGTCAGTCTCGATTATAAACTCTTAAAATTTCAAGGATACGTGCTAGTTCCCTCCTCAAATCACTGAGGCAGTTCCCGTAGAAGCAAAGTTAAGAGGCATCGATACATATGGTTAAAAATGAGTTACTCTAGTGGTGACTCTGAATTAGATGTGAGATATGAATCTTTGGGAACTAAAGGAGAGCATTAGGTAATGCTTAAATATACCCTTTTACATTTACAGTGGATTTTTCTCAGATATATCTACCCAGAAGACATACCTCCAGTTTTTGTGGACAAAATTAGCACCTCTTGATTGATTTCTTTATGATGGGACAGCGCAGATATAGAACCTCTTTGTTAATTCACTACAGAAGTATGTGTTTTAAGCATAATACTAGAATATTATTTTGAGATGCCAGAACACACATTAGGAGTCCTGAGCCTTCCTAGGTAGAATTTTTAGGTGTTTGAGATAACATATGGATTAAAAAATAGAAGTTCAAAAATAATATTTAAAGATATACGATAAGTACTAGAAAAATAAAAACAATAATTAAAACCTCAGAGAAGAGGGAGGGATTTATGGAGGATGATAGTATAAGTGAACCAAATTTCTTACATTGATGGCCCAAAGCCAAATGCTTAGTGTCTAATGGGAATGATCTTAGAAATTAGTATGCAATTATTTAGACAGTTTTATAGACACAGCCAGCAGAAAATCTGAAAACAGAAACCCTTAAAATGCAATTTAGTGTGCCAAATTTATTGTAGATTTGTTAGTTCAAGTGTGAANTCTTACATTGATGGCCCAAAGCCAAATGCTTAGTGTCTAATGGGAATGATCTTAGAAATTAGTATGCAATTATTTAGACAGTTTTATAGACACAGCCAGCAGAAAATCTGAAAACAGAAACCCTTAAAATGCAATTTAGTGTGCCAAATTTATTGTAGATTTGTTAGTTCAAGTGTGAATTAACATGAAAATTAAAAAAAATTAAATTAAAAAACAAGAGAAGACTATTGCTTATGACTCCATGTAAAACTTGCATGGAAAAATGAGTGCAGAATTAATGTTTGAAATATACTTCTTTCTTGGTGTTCATTACACACACACACACACATAAAAGGTAGATGAAAGGGAAGGCATCAAGATATCATAGGTAGCTATTCACAGATGAACTCCCCAAGAGAATGAGTAGAGGAGTGTAAATATAAGAATTCTAACAAGAGTTCAAGAGAGAATGAAAAATGATAAGTAAGGGCTGATAGATATGACTTGACTCTCAGAGGATGTTTATTGTCTTGGATTCTTGCGTGACATATTAGTCATTTTTACCACACAGGAGCATTTGTACCCTGAGTGGGAAAGAGAGAATGTTGAAAGCAGAGCCAAGGTCACTGAGTGCCTCACCATGAAAGAGTAGGTTAGATATTCCGTTTCATTGTTATCATTGTTGTCCAGCTGCTAAGTTGTGTCTATTCTTTGCAACCCCATGGACTGCAGCATGCCAGGTTGACCTGTCCACCATCTCCCAGAGCCTGCTCAAACTCATGGTCTTTGAGTCAGTGATGCCATCCAACCATCTCATCCTCTGTCATCCCCTTCTCCTCCTGCCTACAGTCTTTCCCAGTATCAAGGTCTTTTCCAGAGTCTGCTCTTTGCATCAAGTGGCCAAAGTATTGGAGCTTCAGCTTCAGCATGAGTCATTCCAGTGAATACCAGTGAATATTCAGGGTTGATTTCCTTTAGAATTCATCATTAGTGTTTTTTTTTTTTTTTTTTTATTGAAATATGGTTGATTTAAGGGCTTCCCAGGTGGCGCTAGTGGTAAAGGACCCACCTGCCAATGCAGGAGACATAAGATGAATTAAGAGATGTAGTTTGGTGGATTCATGTCAATGAATGGCAAAACCAATACAACATGGTAAAGTTAAAAAAAAAAAAAAAAGAGAGAGAGAGAGAGATGTGGTTTGATCTGTAGGTCGGGAAGAACCCCTGGAGGAGGAAATGACAGTCCACCCCAGTGTTCTTGCCTGGAAAATCTCATGGACAGAGGAGTCTGGTGGGCCACAGTCCATAGGGTTGCAAAGAGTCAAAGCCGACTAGAAGCGACTTCGCATGCACAGAGTTGATTTGCAATGTTCTGTTAGTTTTTTTTTTTTTTTTTTTTTAACCTACTCTTACATGATATAAACCGAACAACTGTTTATAAACTGTTTTAGTGGAACATTCTCATGGATGTTATATTTTATGTTTTTTATTATTTTAATTTATTCACATATTTGTTTTGGTGAACAAGTGAAATCTGTACCTGTCAGACTTCTCATTGCCTTCAGGCTGGTCCAGGCTTCTGATCCTCAAATCTCAAGTGAGTGGTCCTGTCAAACTGAGTGGGTTGCTGTGCACAGGGGGTAAGTAAATAAACTCCAGTATTAAAATCTGTGTGGTGCCACACACACATTGGGCTTTTTTTTTTTGGGTGATTGAACACTGCAAAGAAGTGGAATTTTTTGAAAAGATAAGATAGGAGTAAATATAGAAAAGGACTTAAGTGATTTAAGCTGTGAAGCAAAAACTACATTCCCTTTTGCAGTTTCTTCCTATAGAATAATACTTGGGAATGGGCTATTGACTCTGGTTAGGAGCCTTTATAGTTCACCAAACTCTTAATTTCTAGGTTTTACCCTCATTCAGCTAAAGTATTTGGGACCATCTTTGAAAATTTGGGCAAATTCAGGTTAAAATGAAATTCAGTTATTTTTGCAGTATCTAAGCAGATAGGAGGCTGTCATTTCTGCATGTCACTGGGAGTGACAGTGGTCCAGTGTTTTATAAATAAAGGTCACAGCCAGCTGACCTGGTTTTCAGTCCAGGGTGGGGCCAGTCTGCATGGTTAGGGCACAAACTGATTGTCACCAGCCAAAGGATCCTTTCAAAAGAGACCGGGAAAGCTAGCGCTGTTTCCACTAATAAGGACTTTGAGAATTGGAATGACTGGATTATATGTCTTAATTCTCCATGGTGCTACATACTCTATTATGACTCTCTCTATTGCAAATACATGAGCATTTTGGAAACCCCCTGATTACCAATTTTCTTATCTATAAAATAATAATGCTAGATGACATGGTCTTTAGAGTTTCTTCTAAGTAAAAATCTAAAGATCTGCGGTTTCTTACTTCACCCTTGAGGTGAGGCGAAGTCGCTCAGTCATGTCCACCTCTTTGCAACCCCATAGATTGTAGCCTACCAGGCTCCTCCGTCCATGTACTGGAGTGGGTTGCCATTTCCTTCTCCAGAGGATCTTCCCAACCCAGGGATTGAACCCAGATCTCCCACGTTGTAGGCAGACGCTTTACCATCTGAGCCACCAGGGAAGCCTTTACTTCACCCTTGGAAACGTATTATTAAAAGAGTTAAAGGAGGCAGGGCTTTGTTAGTCCTCATTTTGCAGAAGAAACATACATAATTTTAACTCTCAATTTACGATTCCATTAAATATAAGTTGAATGAGTATTACATGTTCATTTCATAGAGCCACAAATAAATTAGAAGTCCAGTCTTTCAAGTAGCCATTAGATTATTTGGGAAAATAAATAAGGAAAGATAAATTGTACAATAGTATGAAAGCAAAAGTGTGAATATAATTGAGTCCCAGAAAAACATGGAAGAGTAGCCAACAGTTGGACCACCGTTAATCTGTGTTTTAAATATACAGCTTGTGGCAGTTCTGAAGGTCTGCTGATTTTCTGATCGATTTTCTAGATCCAGACAAAACATGAATGCCCATTAATACCAACTGCTGTGTTTTGTGTAAGTGAATCCAAAAGCCTGAGAAGTTAAGTACCATTCCTCAGTTCTTCATTTTAGTAGTGATAAACTGGGTAGGTTTCCCTAATTTCTCTTATTCCCCAAGGTGTCTTCTCTCCAGCTGCTGTCCAGTATATTTGGAATATCGAAAACCCCGTTTCCTTCACGTGCCATTTCTTTGTTTACTTCTCTGGCCTCATCTTGTATCATAATCACTAGCCACAATGGCAGGCTTTCATTTTTTCAAGGGATGATCACTCCTTCTTAGGTACCTGACGTCCCACTGGCTGGAACACTCCCTCCCTGCCCTGGAATTGGCATGGCTGACTCCTTTTCATCATTCAGATTTCTCGGTTTGTATCCTCAGAGAGCTTGTGACTGTTTCTTACACTTGCCTTTGCCCTCTGATTGTATTTTCCTCATGTAATCCCATGATTACAATTTATGGTTTCCACAGCCTTTTGTCTCATCTGAAACTATTTTATGTGTCTCTCATCTGCTTTCTTCCACTTGAAATAAACTCCATCAAAGCAAAAATATTGACTTCCCTCTTCACTGTCTCTCTATAACACTTGGAGCAATGTCAACTCATACATTCTTAATTACTTGTTGAAGCAATGAAGATTTCTGGTTCCCATAGATTTTGCATAGGGTAAAAGGAAGCCTACTAGGTTTAGTGGTTGGAGGGAGCTAAAAAAAGATATAGTTGTAAAAGGAAAAGGAAATGACCATGTTTGCTGAAATCTCTATATGACTGACTCCTTATAGTAAGATCGTAAAAGAGAATCAGAGCTTCAGTCATGTCCAGCTCTTTGTGACGCCATGGACTGTAGCCCACCAGGCTCCTCGGTCCACAGGATACTTCTGGCAAGAATACTCCAGTGGGTTGCCATTCCTTTCTCCAGGGGAATCTTCCTGAGCCAGGGATTGATCCCATGTCTCCTGTGGCTCCTGCATTTCAGGAAGATTCTTTACTGCTAAGAAAGAGAATAGTGAAATATAAATCACATTAGGAAAGTGTCACATTTTCCTACATCTTCTCTGTGTTTAAGCTTAAGTCTTAAATTGTCACCTGCCTCCAGGTGAAGGTACTAGTTGTTGAAGTAAGGCTTCTTTCAAAGGTTTGGCGTGGTCGGATTGTCCTGGGAAAGAAACGGGCCTGGGAGAGGATTTTTGGGGGATATGAAATTTGGAAAGAGAGGAGGAGCTGGCCAAGAAGGATGAAAAGGAGAAGCCAAGAAGGTTAATGGGGAGCAGGGAATGTTGTACAGCATGGTCCTAGTCCAAAAGGCAAAGTTAGAGGAATTTCAAAATGGGCCAAGTGATGAATGGAATTAGTACCATGGGCAGGTTAACAGTGATAAAAGCTAAGCTGTAGCCTCTACAGGTGGTTCAGAGGTTAAAGCGTCTTATCGCAGTGCGGGAGACCTGGGTTCGATTCCTGGGTCAGAAAGATCCCCTGGAGAAGAAAATGGCAACCTACTCCAGTATTCTTGCCTGGAGAATCCCATGGACGGAGGAGCCTGGTGGGCTACAGTCCACAGGGTCGCAAAGAATCGAACACGACTGAGCAACTTCACTTTCACTTTATAGCTTTTATATGAAGCAACAGGGATAAAGTTGGCAACTGTTTTGGGCTAGGGTCAGGTCATGCAAGCTGCTGTAACAAATAAATCCCTGAGTGACAGAGGTTTGCACAGGGGACATTTACTTGTCAATCACAACACAGTCCAAGGCAGATGTACCTGTTTGGCAGGTGGCCTTTGTTATGGTGACTGGGGAGCGCGGCAAATTCCTTTCTTCCACTGGCCCCCTCCCACCGCAAGGGACCAGAGTTCTCTGCATTCAGTCAGTGAATTTGGAGGAGGAGAGGAAGGAAGGCACAACTGCATTTTAAGCTCCTTGACTTAGAAACCACCCTCTTCACTTCTGCTCACATTCACTTGCAGAGTATGCAAATTGCTGTTCAGTTGCTAAGCTGTGTCTGATTCTTTGCTACCCCGTGGACTGCAGCACACTAGGCTTCCCTGTCCTTCACTGTCTCCCAGAGTCTGCTCAAATTCATGCCCATTGAGTGGGTGATGCCATCCCACCATCTCATCCTCTGCTGCCCTCTTCCTTTGCCTTCAATCTGTTGCCAGGGAGCACAAGACTCCGTGTCCATTCAAGCCAGCCAGAAAATGTAGTCCATGGATGGCTGTCTGGCCCTTATGGATAGGGGAGCATATATAATCACCGGCAGTGACCAATCTTCTAGAGTGGTGGAGAACTCTGCAGTGAGGTCATTTTCATTTCATAAATATTCATGGATCATCTAGAAGTATGAGGCTCCATAATATATTGTGCCCATTCTCACAAAGTTATAATTTATTAGATGGTGTAAGATGTACACAAATTATGGTAATTCAAAGCTATTTCTGATTTATTCATGTAAATTTTATGATGGAAAAATAGATGAGAATGTTGGAAAACGAGTCCCTGTATATGGGCAAACTAGTAAAATGTATACTCTTTCCTTTGATATATCTCATCTTCCCATTTTCAGATGACAAGCACTTGCATAAATCCTCCCCATTTCTGGATCAAAGGCTGCTGCTGACTGGATTCAACCACTCGTACAGGAATGTATCTTGGTGTGAAATCAAGCCCATTGAAACTCTAGTGTGGCTTATGTCAATAAAATCCTATATTCCTCATTTGTGTATATATATGAGTAAGCAATTTTGTGTTCTGGCTCAGAATATAATAGAAATTATCATTTCAGCTGAAGTTGAGGGTGGAGAAAGAGCCGGGAAACTGTTATGCTTTCATAAATTATTGTATGAAGAAATAGCTTTGGGAAGAGAATATGTCTAAAAAAGGGCTTACATAGGAACTGCTAGACTTTACTATTTCTGCTTCAAGTGATGTAGACGTATGTAGTATAAATCAAGAGTTGGGTTTTTCTTCTTTTTTTTTTTTTGAAAAGGGTCAAATAGTTGATATTTTAGTGATCTCAGGTGGCCTCCACCTTCAACAGCTTGGCACAGGGCTTGGGTTCCCAGCCAGAGATCAGGCTAGGTTGAAGCCGTGAGAGCGCCAGACCCTAGGCACTAGACCGGTGGTCAGTAACAAGGCCCCTGGGCCCTGCAGCTTTGCAGAAGAGTTCCCACAAACATGGAAAGTAGTGAAGCAAGTGAAGTATTTATTAAGAGAGGAAAAAAAGTGTATAATACATGTGGGTAAACACATGGGCAGACTCAGAGGGAGAGTCCCTGAGTGGAGGTTTGAATTACCTTTATGGGGCATTTCTTCTGGGTTTCATTCGGCCAATTGATTTGCCTGGTTCACAATTCATATTTGGTTTATCTCAGGATCTTCCCATGTGTGTGCACACATCTCTTAGCCAAGGGGAATCCTACGGAAGAGATGTCTTGAGTACAGCATCCCTTGACTTTGCTCCCTCTTTGGCCTGCAAGGAGCCATTTCTGTGCACGTGTGGTCGGGGAGGTCTCCTGACTTCAGGAAGGAGAGATATGCGGTCTGAGCAGGGCCTAGCCTCCTCTCTTAATTGTGCTGCTGTTCTTGTCTTGGAACTTTGCAGTTCATAGGGAATGAATCTCCAGTCGCTTTACTCTGGGGTGGCAGGGTGGCCATCTGCTTCCTGGCTTATTAGGATTTGCTGGATACCTTTGATCTCTGTCACCATGACTCAGTTCTGTCATTATACCAAGAAAGCAGACAAAGAGAGATGGAAACCAGTGCATGTGGATGTGTTTCAATAAATCTTTATTAATTGACACTGAAATGTCAATTTCACATAACTTTCACCTGTTGTGTGACATCATTCCTTTTTATTTCCATACCATTTAAAATTGTAACATCCACTCTATGCTCCTAGACCATCCAAAAGCAGGTGGTAGGCAGGATTTGGCCCACAGGCTTTTTATTTAGTTCCCTCACCCTGGTATACAGGGCAGAAAATAAGAACATGATTTCAGTAAGAGCTAATTTTAGTAAGCTTTATTCAAAAAATGTGTGAACTATAACATAACACATTAACTGTTATATTCTATATGCTCATTTAGGATCGAACAAAATGCATGCATAAAGTACATGAAATGTGAGATGGTGTTATATGTACTATCACATAAATATTAACCCCCCACACGCACACTTTTTAAGCTATTTACATTGATGAAACTCTAAGAAATTATCCTAGATCAGTTGAAAGTGGGAGACATTTTCAGTCCTACTCCTGTTTAGCACTCGTTCAAGGCCTAATGCTCAATTAGTCAATTAGCAGCCACCGGAAGAAGCAAGCTATTTCTTCATGTGTGTATGCACTGGTGTGTGTGTGTGTGTGTGTGATTGAAAGTGAAAGATGATGTGTGTCAGACCTCTCAGTGTCCCTTTTAGACGCCACTAGCTCAATCACCACGGGCAATGGACCATAAGATACTTCTGTATCTTCTGCTTGGCTTCATGCTTGATGCTTCTGATCAGATACAGCATTTCATTTCCAATATCACAGATGACAGGGTAAAATGCGGAATGTGTTGCTGCAAGTGTCAAAAGGTCTGCGAAGAAAAGACAGCTTTACCTCTATGTTCGGATTAACAACAATTGAAAATAAATGCCTATTTCCAATTCTTTGGTCTTGTTTAAGTTTTATGTGTTTGATATTTGTTTGTTATTACCTACGTGTATCCAGGGTTTTTTGCCGAGGCTGCAGAAAGAGAGGGAAAATAGAGATACAGAAAATCTTTCGCTAATGGGGTTAACTCCGCTTCATTATTAAACCAGGATATTAAAAGTGCTAACATCATGGACATGAATAGTTTTATTTGATAATTACCCACTTGAAATAATAAACTGATGAGTTGTCACAATACAAGACCTTCAACCATCTATTTTAAACTTTTCAGTTCAGTTCAGTCCCTGAGTCGTGTCCGACCCTTTGAGACCCCATGGACTGCAGCACTCCAGGCTTCCTTGTCCTTCACCATCTCCGAGAGTTTCTTCAAATTCATGCCTATTGAGTTGGTGATGCATTCAACCATCTCATCCTCTGTCATCCCCTTCTCCTCCTGCCCTTAGTCTTTCTCAGCATCAGGGTCTTTTCCAAGAGTCCTGGAAAAGGGTCTTTTCCAAAGGGTCTTGGGAAAGACCCTTTTCCAGGGTCTTTTCTTCGCATCAGGTAGCCAAAGGATTGGAGCTTCAGCTTTAGCACCAGTCCTTCCAGTGGATATTCTGGGTTGACTTCCTTTAGGATTGACTGAGTTAATCTCTTTGCTGTGTAAGGGATTCTCAACCTTTTATTCTACAATTATTAATAATCATTTCTGAGACAAAAGTTTTAAGAAAGGGCTACACTTTTTTTTTTTTTTTTTAAAGAGGTTATTGAACTGAATTGGGATTCTGAAGGCTAGGAGCTAATCTTGATACTTTTATTTCTTGCTTCTGATTAGCTCTGAACTTGTCCTTACCCAATTTATAGGTAAAGCATCAATGTCAGTGTGTTTTTGCCAGTCCTCTGTTTCAGGAAATTCAGCATATCCTGGAATCTGTACTTGAGAGACCACAGCAACCCAAAAAGAACACATGCAATTATTGACCCAAATAAGCATTGAATGCATTAACAAGTTATTGAATTCCTGAATGAATGAATAAATGTCATGAATACCCATGGGAAATAGGACCGACTTGGAGGGAGTTTTCTTTCAGGTTCATTCTCTTTTACCAGCTAAATGAGGAATCATGAGCCATTAGAAAACTATGTGTGTGGACAGGTGGTTTTGTTCTTGAAGACTGGCTTCTGGTTTAGACACAATGTCTTTTCAGCAAGTTATGCACCTTGTTACTGAAAAGACAGAGTGATAATGGAATAAAGAGGGGCAGCAGCCCTCCCAGGTCAGGATTCCTTACTTCTCTCAATAATACGGTTCATTGAAACAGTTCCACAACCTCATTAAATTTATTTTTATAAGGTTTCTAGCCCTAATATTTTTTTTTCTTCTTTGTGAAAAGATCAAATTTCTTTTAAATCCCTCTGGTTCCTTCATTTTCCCCAGTGTTTCCTGTCCGTGGAAATCTTATAAGTCAGTATTATATTCTGGCAATTTTGCATCCCATGAGCTGAATGTAATGCTTTGAAATGCAAGCAGAATACTTTTTAAGTAGGCATTTAATTTTAGTGGAATTTGCATTTGGCAGTCCCAATTCATCTGTTTCAACATCTGAGTGAAACAGCCCTCTTTGAATTCTAATGGAATGAATATAGTGAAATTAACCTTTTACCACAAAAACATACTATTTTAGGCAAAAGCTTTCACACTGTTCTGAATCACTTCTATGGAGTTATAAGAGAGTGAATACTGTTAATTTAATTCAGAGAGTGATGAAAGCAGTTCTGAAAAGAGGGTGCAAACATCAAGCTTCCTTAATTATCCTGTAAAGTGTCATCAATAAGTGTGGAACACTGACCTGGAACTCCAGCTTATTGTGACATTTGTCTCAGGATCAGTGGTGATGTTAAGCTATCTGCAAAATACCTAAACATAACAAAGTGCTTGAAATTTCCCTTTATGATTATACTTTACTTGGATTTTTGAACTAATTTGTTAGTCAGTTCCGTCATCTTCAATAAAGTTAAACATCAACAGAGTCAAGAAATTTTTCATAAGTATTTACCTTTTTTTTCCTTTCAAATAGAGAAACTATGCATAGGAATAAGAGTTTTAAATTTTAAGCATTTTAATTAATATTTCTTTGGACAATATTAGAGCTGCTAAACAATGTCCCTGGCCAGCTATCAACTGTGTACAAAACCTGTGAACAAAATCTAGCGCATTAAAAATGTATATGCTGTTATTTGTTGGTGCTGGTTAGTCAGCGTCTGACTCTTTTGCAACCCCATGGACTATAGCCCACCATGCTCCTCGGTCTGTGGAATTCTCCAGGCAAGAATACTGGAATGGGTAGCTGTTTCCTTCTCAAGGGAATCTTTCAGACCCAGGAATCAAACCCAGGTCTCTTGTACCTCCTACATTGGTAGGTGGGTTCTTTACCCCTGAGCCACCAAGAAAGCCCTGTATATGGTTATAGTTATGCGCGTATGTGTGTGTGTGTGTATAATTTTGCCAAAATATTTAGATATTTAAAGTTCATTTTTAAAATCTTTAGTTCTTTAAAAAAATAGTTTCTGTATCTCTTAGATTGTGATTTTTTAAATGAAATAGTTTATAAAAGATCTCTGGTCTATTCTAGATTATTATGACTTGTTTTACTGGCATCTGGCAGTTACCAATTATCACGTAAAAATAAGTTTGTATCTATCACTGAAGGAACTAGAGAATCATGTTATTGGAGAAAATAACCTTTAACCTTTCTCTACTTACTGTGGTGTGTAAAGAAAAAAAATAGTTTTAAAAAGTTTAGAGAATAACTTTGAGCATAGTTTTAAAGTTTTGTTTTGTTTTGTTTCCTAAACTGCTCTGATTCTCCTCAGTCAGTTCAGTTCAGTCCAGTCACTCAGTCGTGTCCGACTCTTTGCGACCCCATGGACTGCAGCACGCCATGCTTCCCCGTCCATCACCAACTCCCAGAGATTATTCAAACTCACGTCCATCGAGTTGGTGATGTCATCCAACCATCTCATCCTCTGTCATCCCCTTCTCATCCCATCTTCAATCTTTCCCAGCATCATGTTTTTTTTCCTGTGTGTCAGTTCTTCGCATCAGGTGGCCAAAGTACTGGAGTTTCAGCTTCAGCATCAGTCCTTCCAATGAATATTCAGGACTGATCTCCTTTAGGATGGACTGGTTGGATCTCCTTGCAGTCCAAGGGACTCTCAAGAGTCTTCTCCAACACCACAGTTCAAAAGCATCAATTCTTCTGTGCTCAGCTTTCTTTATAGTCCAACTCTCACATCCATGCATGACTACTGGAAAAACTGTAACTTTGACTAGACAGACTTTTGTTGGCAAAGTGATGTCTGATTCTCCTGGAATAGGGTAATTGGAGTCACCTGGAGAGCTTGCTGAAACAGATTGAAAGGCCTCGCCCCCGAGGTTCTGATTGGATAGTGTGGGGAAGCAGGAGCGTTCAATGTTCTGATGAAGGTTNCTGTAACTTTGACTAGACAGACTTTTGTTGGCAAAGTGATGTCTGATTCTCCTGGAATAGGGTAATTGGAGTCACCTGGAGAGCTTGCTGAAACAGATTGAAAGGCCTCGCCCCCGAGGTTCTGATTGGATAGTGTGGGGAAGCAGGAGCGTTCAATGTTCTGATGAAGGTTCACTGTTGCTGCTACTGCTGATCGAGAAACCATCCTTTCTAAGTGAGTCTGACCATAGTTTTTACTATTTCTTTTTAAATTAAAAGGATTGCAGTGTGTTCCTGAGAAATAAGTAGCAAATTCTTAGAATCTCTTGTTTGGAGCAGGTGTTGAGGTCAAATGGCCTGCAGTTGTGTATTTGCAGTCACAAGTTGGGTTTGGAGCCGGTTGCTGTAACATTTTAGGTTTCAGTGGTTTATGTATTGTGTATAATGTTGTCTTCTTTATATGCTAAGTTGTGTCCAACTCTCCTTGCAACCCATGGACTGTAACCAGCTAGCTTCTCTGGCCATGGGATTTCCCAGGTGAGAATCCTGGAGTGAGTTGCCATTAGATCGAGCCCACCTTTTTGTGCATTGCAAGGCTGATTCTTTACCACTGAGGCATCAGGGAAGCCCATAATATTATCTACCAGAGGATTTTTGTTGGTAATTAGATAATATTTATTAAACTGTAGACAAGAACTCTGGCATATGGAAAGAGCTCAAGTAATTCAGTAAATCCAAACTATGGCTTGATGCTGAGCAAAACCAATAACTAATTACTTAAATGCCAGGCTGGTCTTTTGATGCCAATGTTAGATATAAAATGAGTTAATAAGTGTCCCCCAGAATGTTTAAATCTTATGAGAAATATTCCAAAGTGTACTTTGGCAATTAGTCTATTTTTTGAAGGTTGATTCAGAATAACAGCTTTTGAGTTATTTTATTTAAAAAGTGTTCATTACTAGGAAATGCATGAATTAGTACTCATTGTTTCCACTTCTATTCCTGCAAAATAAGGCTATATTTTTGTAGTCAAAATTAAGCATAAATGGAAGAAATGAAAATAGTTGTATCCCTATTGACATTTTGAATACTCTGAGATTAAGCAAGTAGTAATAAGCTAATACAGATTAGGATGAATTGCAAGTGTTACTCCGCATGGACTAATTTGAAAAGTTTCCAAATTAATCTAAAATGGAAAAATACTTCTTGCTGTATTGTCTTCCTTGAACATGTTTCAAGACAGATATAAATTTACTGTGATGTTATTATCAAGGAAATAAGTTGAAACGTGTGATTCTAATAGTATCAATGCTGGAGTAACTAACATATTGCATGTTTTATATATTACATTCATGGAAAGAGGGACAAGTGAAAAGTTAATTATCAATATGAACTTTGAACTAGTTAGTCTCTTTTTGGTCTCAATTTTATTGTTTAATACAACCATAACTGTAAATTGGTTATAAGACAGTTACTTCCATTATATAACAATTGCACAGTGATAAGAATTCAAGAAAATAACCTTTTGTTAAAGAACCTAGTGTAATACAGTGGCACCCAGTTGAAGGCATTCAATAAATTTTAATTCTTGTCCAAACTCCCATAATTCTACCTTTTTCCAAGGCCTCAGTGTTTTTCACTAAAGGTCTCTCATATCTTATAGTATGATTTAGTGTTTAGTTCAATTAGTATTTGAGAAAATGTATGAAAGAAAATATCCTCTGGAGTTCACTTTCTAATGTACCTACTATCAAACTCCCATATGAGGAAGTATCTTTAAATGTGCAAGATTAAAATTCACAGTCACATAAAATGAATAAAACTTTAATGTGGAATGTAACATTTTTGAATTCTTAAATTCAAGATACTAGAGAAAGAAAATCTTTACAGAAACTAGTAAAATGGCTTTTGGTAAGTGCTCAGGATGAGAAAACAAGGCACTAATTTTACATCTAGATTAGAATAGATTTTCTCTCTTATTTTCACATCACAGTGTACCATTCAGGTTCCATCCTTTACAGAGGCAGAAAAAAAANTGAGCTTTAAGCCAACTTTTTCACTCTCCTCTTTCACTTTCATCAAGAGGATTTTTTGTTCCTCTTCACTTTCTGCCATAAGGGTGGTGTCATCTCAGTGTCTGAGGTTATTGATATTTCTCCCAGCAATCTTGATTCCAGCTTGTGTTTCTTCCAGTCCAGCGTTTCTCATGATGTACTCTGCATATAAGTTAAATAAGCAAGGTGACAATATACAGCCTTGGCGTACTCCTTTTCCTATTTGGAACCAGTCTGTTGTTCCATGTCCAGTTCTAACTATTGCTTCCTGACCTGTATACAGGTTTCTGAAGAGGCAGGTCAGGTGGTCTGGTATTCCCATCTCTTTCAGAATTTTCCACAGTTTATTGTGATCCACACAGTCAAAGGCTTTGGCCTAGTCAATAAAGCAGAAGTAGATGTTTTTTTCTGGAACTCTCTTGCTTTTTCCATGATCCAGCGGACGTTGGCAATTTGATCTCTGGTTCCTCTGCCTTTTCTAAAACCAGCTCGAAGATCTGGAAGTTCACGGTTCACGTCTTGCTGAAGCCTGGCTTGGATAATTTTGAGCATTACTTTCCTAGCACGTGAGATGAGTGCGATTGTGCCGTAGTTTGTGCATTCTTTGGCATTGCCTTTCTTTGGGGTTGGAATGAAAACTAACCTTTTAGGATGCATTAATGAGTTTATTACTGTGATGCTTGCCAAATAATGTTACTCATTTACATCATTCATTCTACATTTATTACTTGGGAAATTATTATAAAGAAGGACTTACTCTTCTCACTATCGATATGTGCTCCTGGATTTTTATTTTATCCTCTGGGCTATAATGTATTACTGTCAATATCTTTTCTCAAAATTTTCTCAAATTTGGCCACTAAGAGGCCTTTCAAGTTGAAGCCTATGCTTTCTGACACGTCTGCATCATTTTTTGAGCACTTTTTGAATGGAATCGTGTTCATATTCTGATTCATCTGTAAATCAAGGAACGATCCTTGCAAGGAGTCGTCTAGCCTCTGTTTGATAAAAGCTGGCATTAGAGAACTGCTTGTCTAATGCAAGAAGAATTCTCCTGCAGAGAGTTTTTTTTTTCCTTTAGTTTTATTGAGATATAACTGGCAATATGTAAATCTAACAAGATATCATGCATATACATTTTGAAATTATATATTTGAAATTATACATTATAGTTTAATATTGCATAACTTTCAGATGTACTGCATGATATGACGCATGTGTATTTTTGAATCTTATGTCCTTAGTAAGATTAGTTAATTCGTCTATTGCTTCCCACAGTTGCTTTTTTATGGTGAGAAGATTTAGGATTTACTGTCTTAGCCAATTTGAAGGATCCAATACAGTAGCATTAACTGTAGTCATGTTCTAGCCAAACACTCTGAGAAGCAAACTCATTGAGAGGGACAGTGTGGACAATGGAGTGCAGTTTATTACACCAGTAGGTCTAAGCCAGAGTTTCCTCTCCAGGGACCCTGACAGGTTTTTGAAAACCTGATATACCCTAAGTGTACGTGCACAAGCCCACATCCCCATATTCCTCAGTCCTACTCTGGAAAGTGTCAAGGGGAGATACAGTCAGACTACAGCCGTAATTCATAATCAGAAGAGTCAGCAGGTTATACATTGTAGCTCACACCAATGGGTGCCGTAAAGATTACAAAGGTGATGGACTACATAGGGGATTATTACACTGTTTCCTGAGATGGGAATGTTACCTCCGTGGCTACCAGGCACATAGTGCAAAGTTCACTGAGAATGTAAGATGGAGTTTCCTTCTTCTCCAGCATGGAGTCAGCTTGGCCTGTTCCTTTCCTCCTTCAGTCACTATGCTATACTTTGGACTCCTTGAGCTTAACTGTTTGTGGAACCAAAGGTTTATATCTTTTGACCATGTTTCTCCATTTCTACCTTTCCCCAGCCCCTGGCCGCCACCGTGTTACTCTGTGCTCCTAATAGTTTGATTATTTTAGGTTCCAGCCATTACTGAGAAAATGCAGCTTTTGTCTTTCTGCATCTGACTTCTTTCACCGATCCTAACGTCCTCCAGGTTTATCTGTGTTGTTGCAAATGAAAGGGTTTCCTTCCTTTTCAAGACTGAATAATGTTCTTCTATATCCAACCCTTTTCTTTGTCCATTCATTTGTAGATGGGCCTTTAAGTTGTTTTCTTGTCTCTGCTGTTTTGAATAATGCTGCAGGGAAGGTGTGGTGCAGATATCTCTTCAATCTCTTGTTTCCATTTTCTTTGGATATTTACACAGTGGGATTACTGGACCACATAATAGATGTGTTTTCAACTTTTCAAGATACATTCATACTGATTTCCATAGTGGCTATACCAATTTACATTTCCCGTAGCACTACACCATCATTTCCTTTTCTCTACATCCTCACCAGCATTTGTCTTTTTGCTAGTAGTCATTCCAGCAGATGTGAGGAGGTATCTCATTGTGGCTTTGATTTACATTTCCCTGTTGATTAGTGATGTTGAACATCTATTCAACATTTACCTGTTGGCTGTCTACCTGTCTTCTTTGGTAGAGCGTCTATTCAGGTCTTTTGCCCGTTTTTAAATCATGTGGTTTTTCATATATATATATATATATATATATAATATATGGTAGTGTGAATTCCTTGTTGTGTTTGGATATTAGCTCTTCATTAGATATATGGCTTGCAAATGTTTTCTCCATTCCTTACCTAAGTTTGGTCCTTCAGGGAAATCCTGCAATCAAATGAATGATGAGATTCTGTCCTCCTGGTATTGTTTTTATAAGCCATTTAGATTTTGATTGACAAACACAGTTTGTGGTGTTTGTATTTGGATAGTGATAATTTAAAAGTATTAATAAGAAAGCCTTGTGGACTAAACCCAAAGGAAAATTCTCTGATTTCCACACTATTCTCAGAGGGGACCACAAACATATGAGAACAGCCAGAGGAGATTCTGGTTCTGCTGAGTATGTCCCATACTCAAAGGATTCTGGGAGACGTAGGCAGCCCCCAAGAATTAGTTCATGTGTGAATGCCTCTCCCAATACTTCCATTTTTCTTCATTCTGTAGGAACATTTCCAGTGTTCTGTGGGAAATAAATTGGTGAATGTTCTATCTTTTAGAAATTTCAGTCTAATTAGGACAGAAAAGCATGAATCATGTAAATCAGATTAAATTTTTTCTTAAGATTCAAGAAAAACAGCATATTCAGGAAAAAAAAAAAAAGAAATTAAGTTTGGCCAGATCTGAATTGAACAATAATTGTAGTTGAAATATTGAAATTTGATCAGAGCACTTGAGGTAGTATATGAGTACAAAGCATTTAATTCAGAATATCATTAGCTTTAAAATATGTTGCAATTTGAAGTTGATTCATAATATTGTTGTTCTTGTTTAGCTGCTAACTCTTGTCCAACTCTTTGAGACCCCATGAACTGTAGCACGCCAGGCTTTCCTGTCCTTCACTATCTCCCAGGGCTTGCTCAAACTCATGTCCATTGAGTCAGTGATTCCATCCAACCATCTCATCCTATGTCGCCCCCTTCTCCTGCTGCCTTCAATCTTTCCCTGCATTAGAGGCTTTTCAGAGTATAACAAGAGAATTTAATTCAAATGTAAGAGGAAGGACACTGTCCTGCAGTTTGCATGTCAATGATATTAAATACAAAATGAAAATGAAGACAGAGAAGAATGACTGTGTAGGGCCACGAATATGACAACATGTTTAAGCAGATAGCTCTACCTGATCAGAATATTACTGTCATGAGACAGAACACCTTGAAATCTAATGAAACATTTTCAAGGTGGTTAAGGAGAAAAGAAGTTATGAGCAAAATAGTTTTCATCAAATTCATGCTTTGTAATAATAATTTCTAGAAGCAATAAAGGAAAAGATTCAGAAAATCTGGGGATATGTAAACCTCTCTAAAGACTTTGTTACATCCTTTAAAAAAGTGCAACACAATAGTGAAAATGACTCAGTGTCACTCGTAGGAACAATTGAGCACATTGAATGAGAGAAATCGCTCAGATGGTTGAACAACAAAACTCAAAGTGATCATACTTCTTCATTTTCCTTGTTGTTATGGTGATTTGTGTATTCAGATCCTAACAATGAGAATGGCATGATGGAGAAGTGATTATGCATTGCTGAATGCCTTTATAAGAGTTCACGAAAAAGAAATTACCACTTTAGCATAAATGTACTGTTACTGCCTGAATGATGATAGCTGCCTGTTTGTCCCTTTCCTCTACTCAGCAAACACTGTTCATTTCAAGGTTCTGTTGTTATATCAAGCAAGAGATTCCAGCTGAGAAATGATATGATTATATCCACACACATCTCCCGTGGAAGTGTTTCTGCTATGAGTCTGTTCATGGAATAATTGCAATATGAAAGTCAGTGGTGTCCTTTAGATACACACTGTTGGTGTTTAGTCACTAAACCATGTGCAACTCTTTTTGTGGCCCCATAGACTGTAGGCTGCCAGGCTCCTCTGTCTGTGGGATTTTCTAGGCAAGAATACTGGAGTGGGTTTCCATTTCTTCTCCTGGGTATCTTCCTGACAGAGGGATTGAACTCACATCCTGTGCATTAGAAGGAGAATACTTTCCCACTGAGCCACCTGGGAAGCCCTTAGATATGCGTATTTAGAGACAAATGCTTTTACATGTGTATTGCTGTGTGCTCATGTTAAAAAGGCTCCTAAAAATTTACTTCTATGTTTTCATGTGATTGTCACTATAACATTTAAATCTTGAACAGCTAGGGGGAAAAAAAAATTCAGATGGGCTGCTTGTTTAATCCTAAAGTGATACCTTTTCCCCAGAAGTGTTGTGGAGACAACAAACACAATAATTTTAGGGTCCAGATTTTCCTATTGCCAAACCAAATGTCATTACATATGAAAAATGTCATTATATATAAAAAAAGCACGGTCATATTACAATCTTTTGTTAGAATTAACTAATAATTCTCTAATGTGAATATCAACAAGTAGCAACAAAACCATATAAGAATATTTACTGTATGAATCTTTAAATAAATCCCTTGCTTGAATTTCCTCTCTGAAATTGTGAAGGATCTGGGAAAGAATTCTGCCACTGTAGCAAGTTGTTACAGGGTATAAATGATAGTGGTTCGATTTTCATGTTCAGTTCTGTGCCCACACATGTTTTAAAATGTCGTGCTGCAAATTCATCATTTGTCTTGACAACTGCTTAATATCTTGAGAGTCATGATTTTATTCTAGTTGAAAAGAAAAAATTGCAATTGACAGTTTCTGAAAATGTTTAATACTTTTGAGGTCCAACCAATGCCATTTGATACAGTATATAAGCCCTTAAGGAAGGTAGAATTGATCTAGTATCTGATCTGCTCTGTCCTCTTATATGTATTACTATGAAAATTTTCTATTGCTAAGCAGGCAGTGCATGTCTTGGGGATCCTTTCACTTCCTTTAGAAAACTGCTCTACCAACAATACAGATGTTAGCTGAAAAAGATTGTTAAAAGGATAAGTTCAGCCTGTGGGGAAAAGGAACAACTAACATATGACATTGTAGCTTACTAGTAATGAACACTGACTCTGGGATTTGGCACTTTTTTAAATAAGCATTGTTCTAAAATTGTTTGGTTTCTCCCAAGCACAAGGCAAGTAATCTTGCTACTGAAATTTTTTCTATTGCACTCTATTTTCCTTTTTAAGAAAGAAATTTTATGAATTGTTTGAAGCATAGATCAGTGTTACTGTTCACATTTTGAGTATTACTGTTAAAGTTCTACTAGAAAGCTTTTGTTTCCTTTTCAGACTTGTAATTTTAAAGGTTTGAGGAATTCTTAAGTGTAATTTTATGATAATTAGGAAAGCAGTTTTTTCTAGCTGCTGCTGCTAAGTCACTACAGTTGTGTCCGACTCTGTGTGACCCCATAGATGGCAGCCCACCAGGTTCTTCCATCCCTGGGATTCTCCAGGCAAGAACACTGGAGTGGGTTGCCGTTTCCTTTTCCAGTGTATGAAAGTGAAAAGTGAAAGTGAAGTCTCTCAATCGTGTCTGACTCTTCACGACCACATGGACTGCAGCCCACCAGGCTCCTCCATCCGTGGGATTTTCCAGCCAAGAGTACTGGAGTGGGGTGCCATTTCCTTCTCCTTTTTCTAGCTATATAGAATTTAAATTTTATAGTGACAGTCACATAAAAGATAAAAATAAACCTTGTAGCAAATTGTGGGACTGATATCTACTATAAATCAGTAACTCATAAAATGTGATTTTGGATTTTTGGGGGGATAGTAAACTACACATCTATTTTTCTTCCTCCCAAGAATGTAATTAGTGATTAGCTTAGATTATTTTCAGGTACTCAATTATAATAAGGCAGCTTTACATATTTGAAGTTATGTGAAATCACTATGTCAATATTAATGGAATCTATTTTATGAGAATTAATATAATTTATTATTTTTAAATACAGTTTTCTTTATTGTGGTTGTTTTGTGTTTTAACTATTTCTGATATCCTTTTTATGACCTTTGCACGCTTGGTCATTCAGTTGTGTCTGACTCTGTGACTCTATGGACTGCAGTCTGTCCAAGGGATTTTCCAGGCAAGAACACTGGACTGGGTAGCCATTCCCTTCTCTAGGTTATCTTCCTGACCCAGGGATAGAATCCAGCTCTCCTGCATTATTGCAGGTGGATTTTTAACCCCTGAGCCACCAGGGAAGACCTTCTATGACCTTTCAGTTCAGTTCAGCTCAGTTCAGTCTCTCAGTTGTGTCTGACTCTTTGTGACCCCATGAATCGCAGCAAGCCATGCCTCCCTGTCTATCACCAACTTCCGGAGTTCACTCAGACTCTTGCTCATCGAGTCAGTGATGCCATCCAGCCATCTCATCCTCAGTCGTCCCCTTCTCCTCCTTCCCCCAATCCCTCCCAGCATCAGAGTCTTTTCCATTGAGTCAACTCTTTGCATGAGGTGGCCAAAGTACTGGAGTTTCAGCTTTAGCATCATTCCTTCCAAAGAAATCCCAGGGCTGATCTTCAGAATGGACTGATTGGATCTCCTTGCAGTCCAAGGGACTTTCAAGAGTCTTCTCTAACACCACAATTCAAAAGCATCAGTTCTTTGGTGCTCAGCTTTCTTCACAGTCCAACTCTCACAACCATACATGACTAATGGAGAAACCATAGCCTTGACTAGACGGACCTTTGTTGGCAAAGTAATGTCTCTGCTTTTCAACATGCTATCTAGGTTGGTCACAACTTTTCTTCCAAGGAGTAAGCGTCTTTTAATTTCATGGCTTTAGTCACCATCTGCAGTGATTTTGAAGCCCCCAAAATAAAGTCTGACACTGTTTCCACTGTTTCCCCATCTATTTCCCATGAAGTGATGGGACCAGATGCCATGATCTTCGTTTTCTGAATGTTGACCTTTAAGCCAACTTTTTCAATCTCCATTTGGACTTTCATCAAGAGGCTTTTTAGTTCCTCTTCACTTTCTTTGCTGCTGCTGCTGTCACTTCAGTTGTGTCTGACTCTGTGAGACCCCGGAGACGGCAGCCCACCAGGCTCCCCTGTCCCTGGGATTCTCCAGGTAAGAACACTGAAGTGGGTTGCCATTTCCTTCTCCGTTTCCTTTTTACTTTCTTTAGGCGCCTTTAAGTGAAGCACTTAAAATGCATGAACAGCTCTTCATTAGTTTGCAGATATGTAGACAAACTAAGTACGAATTTCTTCAAAGTACCACATATCAGTTTAAAGAAACCCCTGTGAGTCACATAGTACAATGAAAAGCCTGCTGTGTGGCTCATTTAAAAAGGTGTGAGAGCCCCCTAACCCACCTAATCTACATTTTTGTCCAAGACAAGTTTATTTACTCCCATGGCTCTAAATATCTTTCAAACACTGATCTCTTCAATTTTTGTATCTCCAGTCCTGACTTCTTCATTGAATATAGGATTCATGCACCCAGTTGCTTTAAAAATTGCACCAGCCAATGAGGAAATTCAGAAAGATTCTGAGTCAATTTACCCAAACATAGCTTTCCAGGTAACTGAGGAAATCTCTTACATTGATTTAAAAAGGAAAAAAGAAAAATTTGTAAGAAATAGCGACTATACAGACGGAAGAAAGACTTAGAAAGAGTAATGTTTTCTGATTGAACACAAAGTAACTTATCTATTAAAGAGGATAAGATGCTGTCATAAATAGCATGTGGAGATCTAAAATAAACCCTTATAAACTAAAAAATATAATGCAGAAATTTTGAAAATGTGAGTTTTGAGTTTCAAGAAGCTCAATGTGAGTTTTGAGAAATAAAATTGAGGAAATCACCCAGGAAATGAAACAAAAAGACAATGAGATGGAAAATATGAGAGATAATAATATCAGATGAAAAATATTAAATGATAAAAGTTCTAGAGAGAATAGAAGGGATGCATTTTTCTATAAAATACTTGTAGAATATTTTTCCTAACTGAAGGTCATGTGTTTTCAGAATTACAGAGAACAATGTCTAGCCAATGGATGAAAATGCACTAATACCAAGGCAGATAATTATGAAATTTCTGAGCAATCAGGATAAAATGAAGGTACCACAAGCTTCTTCTTAAAAATAAATAAAAACCTTATTACATACATAAGATCATGAATCAAAATGGTTTTGGATTTCTCTGCAGCAAGACCAAGAGCAAGAAGACAATAGAATACTTCTTTGAAAATTCTGAAGAAAAACTGAACCTAGAATTCTATATCTAGCCAGTTACAACCCAGTTATTCTCAACCATACAGCTATTTATCTCCTTTGCTATCATGCCGTGGAAGTTAATGGGAGGTGTTCCCTTCCAAACAAGGAAGTAAATCTAGAAAAGAGGGTGAGGATTCTGAAAACTAGAGACATAACAGAGAAGGGAAAGAGTTTCTGGCAGGATGGAGAAGGAAAGTGTGTAGCGTGTTTGAAAAGCAAAGTGGTTCCCATTCTCAAGGAATTATAATAACGAATGGGAAAAATTACACAGATTCATTATAAGGATCAAAATCACATGTGTATAGAAAACACTAACACACTGAGCCATTAACGTATATGTAAGGAGTCAAGTTTCCATGCTGGTTGTAGCCATGAAACTTATTTTAGAACACCTCTTGCTTAATATGTGTTAGGCTATGTAGTGGGGGGAGTAATCCAAAGTGTAATAAGACCGATGTTCCAATAATCATCAGATGTTCTTTCTCATTTTGCTTTTATAACACCAGATTTCCCCAAAGCCTAATGTCTGATTGAGGAAAGCACTGATTAAAAATATTAAGCGTTGTAGTTTCTAACAGAATCAGTGCTTATCAGATTACAGAATTTTGACAAAGGGATATTTTTCATACAGACTCAGTTCAGTATGTGTGCTTACCCTGGCTGCAGAGCTGTGCATTTATTTCCCTTGGAGTTTTGCTGAATTAATAATTTCTTTTTGGAAGGGTATTACTGTAGCCAGTGGGCTTTTCGAGTTGTCTTTATCTTGAGTTTGCAATTCAGTTGAATGTAAGAAACTATATTTAAATATGAATCACTTCAGATTAGAAAGAAGGCATTTTTGGTGGGGAGAAAGATACCACAAAATATTCACCATCTAGTAGAATGTTTATCAGTGTTGTTCACAACATGAATGAAAGCTCTAACTAGGGGCAGAGTTTCAACCTAGATTTCCAGATGTGATATAAAGCCATCAACTTAAATTTCAGGGTGTTGACTTTCATGGTATTGTACCAGAATCAATCTTGATTCCTCTTTACGATCTGTGGAAAGTAGTTTTCAATTTCCAACATTTATAAATGATTATAGATATATATATATTGATATAAATGCATGTGCAGCTCTGTCCAATGGCAGGACCACAAGCAACAGCACTCCAGTAGTTATGAACATGTCAGGAATGTAGATCTTGGTTCCTGATTACTGTTGTCCACTAATGGATCACAGCTTCTTAGGAAAAATGGCTACCTTCAGGGCTAACTAGGAAGAGTACAAGGTGAGTCTAACATGTCTACTTGTGTCAGACAGAAAGTACGAAAGTGCTCAAGAGTGGTGGTGTTACATCAAAAGTGCATGAGAGCTACTCTAAAGGAAATCCTGCTTGCCACATCTGAAACAGTTTGAACATCAAAATAATGATGGTAACAGATTCTAATGTTAAATAGTGTAAGAATTCTTGTTTACTTCTGTGATAAATAAAAATATGAATAAATCAGTGAAGGAAAGAGAAGAGAAAGGTTTCGTTACAGAAGACGGGCAGCCAAGCTAGGGAGAAGGAATGAGAGAGTCAGAAAGTTAGAGTATGACAGTCATCAGAGCAATTTTAATTCTGCCAAGTAATGTAATGGAAACAAAAACTAGTGTGTAAAAAATTGATGGGAGAATAGACTATTTACATAATCATAATCTAAATGTACCTCCCTCCAAAGTAAATATGAATTGAAATATGAAATAGGGTAACTGTATAGTGCGAAGGCTGGCAAGTGGTCAAAGTTAATATCACTAGTAAATGGGACAAATGATAGCATGTACTCCCTGCAGGTAAGCAGGTTCATTTCTGTGCTGTTCCTGCCAAAATGTTTAACTTGAATTTTATTGTGAGGAAAGGAGAGAGAGACCAAATTGAAGGGCATTCTACAAAAATTTGGACTATGATTTAAAAGTGTCAAGGAAACAATGAGAACTTCTAGTTCCCTGCATAAAAACTAAATATGACATGATTCTGAAATCAATCTTTTTGCCGTCAAGCAGCACTGGGGCTTCCTAGGTGTCGCTAGTGGTAAAGAACCCACCTGCCATTTCAGGAGACAGAAGAGACGCAGGTTTGATCACTGGGTCAGGAAGATTCCCTGGAGGAGGAAACGGAAACCCACTCCGGTATTCTTGCCTGGAGAATCTCATGGATAGAGGAGCCTGGGGGCAACAGTCCATGGGCTCGCTAAGAGTTAAACAGGACTAAGTGACTTAGCATGCATGTATGCACAGTATCGGCATAACTGGTGAAATTGAAATAAGATTAGTGAATTTGATGATAGCAGTTAGTATATAAATGTCCTAATTTTGAAAGTCATTCTGGTTATATAGAATACTCTTTTTTTGTAGAAATTAAATACAATACTATTTGGAGAGGATGGAAATGATGTTGGTACCTTATTTTCAAGTAACTCAGGATGGAAAAAGGTTCTTCCTACTATTCTTGTAGCTTCTCTGTAAATTTGAAATTATTTTCAAATTGAAAAATAATAGGAATATGGAGAAATAATGGTTTAGGAAAAAAGTATCAGAGTTAAGAAATGAAAGTTTAATTCAGAGTTGAACATAAATAATAATTGTAAATGTAGTTAGAACTTAAGCATAAGTGACAAAAATAATTCTAGAGAATTTTAATTCTGTGGGGAATGTAAAAGTTAACTGGTTTGATATTGGGAATGTTGATACTTGAGGGTAGTCAAGAAGAAATGAAACAGATTAGACCTTTAAAACATATTGAAGAAGTTTCCATGCCAAAGCTTTTGAAAACATTATTTGTAATGAGATTGAAAGCTTTGACTTGGATGTAAAAATGAACTTAGAAATGAAAATGGGAGACTGAGATGGAAGGTTCCCCCAGCCCTGCCCCAGACTATGTACTTTTAAATAATGGCATGTTTAGGGATCTGTCAAGTGCTGGAGTTATTACAGACATTTTTGTATTGGCCTGGAGGAATGTGCTGAAGATGGAATGTCCATTTTGCAGAAAACTCACAATTCTTTAGATGATAAAACGTCAAACTGATAGACCCTTATTTTTAAAAGTCCTTAAAGCTATTTTTGACCAAGAGGGAAAGGAAATAAGCATAAAGAAATATGTAGAGAAAAATAATCCAATCTATTTGTGGGTTACAACCTGTCAGTTTCATGACAGCAAACATGGCAAGGAACGATTTTCTTATGTCATGGTCCTATTTGTTGATGGATCCAAAAGCTCAAGACGATTTTGGAAGAATGAGTTGACAGTTTCACTAACTGTTGAGAACAGATCTGGAGTAGTGTTTGCAATTATATTTACTAAACCTCAAGAGAGGTGTAGCAGTGCTAGAGTGAAGGTTATGTTAAAACTTGCATTTGTCTTCTGAATCAGGACTAAACTTTTAGCTTTTGTGCCAAATATTTTCTCAGTCTGACACCAAAATTTCCTTTGGTTATAGTTTCCCTGCATTAAGCAAACTTTTAAAACTGAATTTTAATCAAATACAGCTTCTCATCGCTCTGTCTCCATATTAGCACTTTGATACTGGCTGTTCTTCTGGCTAAAATGCTTTTCTTTTGCCTCACCTCTGAGCCATTTTCACCATCTCCATTTCCTGCATTTTCTTGGAAGCTTCTTGGAATATTTTGTCCATACTCATCTACTTCCTCTGAAGATTTATGGCACATGTTATTAGCGAAATTTCTTCAGCAAATAATCATTCACTTCTTTGTGAGGTATCATGGGGTCTTACTATTCAACTTCGCCTATGCTTCTCCCAGGTTTGACCCCTGGGTCGGGAAGAAACTCTGGAGATGGGAATGGCAATCCATTCCAGTATTGTTGCCTGGAGAATCCCATGGACAGAGGAGCCTAGCTGTCCGTGGGATCTCAAGAATTGAACACTGCTGAGCGGCTAACAGAGAGACTAACACTACCGCTACTACACTTCTCCAGCTGAATGTGAACTTCTTGAAAGCTGAATTCTGTCTTATATTAACCCAGCATCTATTGTGACCCACGTACAGTGCCAGTTGCTGAGAAGAAAAAGCTTTTTTTTCCCCCTTGTCCCATATGCTTTTTATTGAAGATGCATTTTAGATAAAGAGAGGGCCAAGCTAAAGATGTGCATGCATATTGCTAAATTTATGTGTGTTAGAAGCACAAAGAGTTACAGATGGAAAAATGATGACGTTTAAGGAGAATAACAATATTCGTCACCAGGAGACTACTTTTTCTGAAACCAAGTTTTTGGATATCATTAAATGAACTCACTGATGCCATCTATGGATTATTGATGCTCATTTTAATGTTAATTATTCTATATTTCAAAATAGATGCATTTTCCCAGCAGGGATTCAAGCTTCAGGAGCATAATATCATAAAACTCTGTCCCATCTGCATTTCTGATAAGTCAAATTTTTCTAATTAAAACGTATATTTCGTTAGCTACAGTGCCTGTCCTGGTTTAAAGTAACACTCAGCAGCTTTTGGCGTACTGGTTGGTTCTGGGCATATGTATGCTTAGTCATGTCCAACTCTGTGACCCTGTGGACTGTCAGGCTCCTCTGTCTGTGGGATTCTTCAGGCAAGAATACTAGTGCTGGAGTCGGCTGCCATTTCCTCCTTCCGGAGAGCTTCCTGATCCAGGGATTGAACTGACATCTCCTGGTTTCCTGCGTTGGCAGACAGATTCTTTATGGCTGAGCCACCTGGGAAGCTCTGGTTCTGTGAGCAGCGCTTTATGATGTCCTATTTTACATATTCTTTTTATTTGTTTTTCCATCATATTTTTTCATAGGATATTGAACATAGTTCCATTTGCTATACTATAAGGCTTTGTTTATCCATTCTATATATAATAGTTTGATGCTCTATTTTATATTGACATTGCAGCTTAGGTTTTACCAGTAATCATGGAAAGTTTTATTACATCATCCAACAACAAATAATTTAGCTTTCCAGAGCAAATGAGACATTATCTATTTAGCTCAAAAGAAAGGGTATCGAACAGATAAAAGCAATTCACAGGTTTTCAAATAACCCAGATATCCCCCCTTTCCTCCGTGGTTTAACATAATGTTCTGCAACCCTGCCTCCCAGACCAAGAACCTTCCCCTACCACAGTTGCCAAAGTGGACTGATTTAGCTTCCACAACGTTCAGCTCCTCTGCCAGTCTTTGGTGGAAAGAGTGTTAATCAGTAGTGAAAGGTCTCAAGCCTTGGCAATAGCAAACAAATAGAAAGAAGAAGCCTAAATAATACGTATTCTTCTATAATCGGTCTCTAGAGACTCTTCAGCTCTTTGTATACAACATTAAGGAAAGCATGCAAATATGTTATTCCCTTTTGTTGGTTGCTCTAATTGAGATGCCTGACAAATTGATACATAATTTAAGATCATTAATGCCAAATGGAAAAAAAAAAGACTTGCTAAAAATGTCATGTAAACTTTTTTGTAAATGCCAAGGAATTAATGTCTTAAATTATTTCAGCAAATCTATTCATTTTAATTGTGCTCAATGAATGTTTATGAGTGCTTTTTGCAGAGTTTTTTTTTTTTTTTTTTTTAATCCTCGTACTATTTGCTTTTTAGGCAGTTTGGGAAACATGGGACCAGAAAAGGAAAAACATGAGACAAAGGAATGATTAATATAGTTTAGTTCCTCTTGATTCAGGACTAGCCTGGGGATAAACGGTGTAGAAATGATGAACAAAGTACCTTGGGGCACACTGCTAAAACATTTGGCCTTAGTTTCCTGATCTGTAAAATGGGCAAGATTAGTGGGTGAACTGAGAAACATTAAGATGCTCTTAAGACATTTCTGGCACTTTTTATTTTTAATTATATATATTGTCTTCTTTTGTCTTCAAATACAGTAGATGATTCTTTTTTTTTTTTTTTTTAAATATTGTGTAGCCAGAATATTGACATCATCCCCCAAAAATGTCATTCTTAGTTTTAGAAAAATTATCCATTTAGAAATACCATGATCTTATCATACCAGAAACTCATTTGAATTAGTGAGTGATTGTGGTGATAATATAATTCTCATGGGCAAGTGTTCATACTCACTGGCTCTGTCAATGAGATGCTAAGCTGATGTCAAGGTTCATAAAGAAGAATTTCAGTGACGTAATGTGTCCATGGCAATGTGTAGGATGTAATAATTCTTGGTTGCTTATATTTTTATATGTTTTGAGTCACTGAATTGCTGTTCTATCAAGAATTTTTCACATTTTTCATCCTTTTTGAAAGATGTAGTCTTTCTAATTTAAGAAAGATTAAAAACACTACAAATATTATAAATATAGAAAAGAGAGGTTCTAGAAATCTCCTAAACCAGTTTTTGTTCCATTACACTACAACCAAACTTATAATTCTAACTCATGTATCTGACTTGTTGGAATATGGCTCCCAGGTGTACCGTTTAAATATAGTAAGAACTTAGAAGCTGATTCTTCACTGGCCCTCTATTTCTTCCTTCTTAGGAATGACTGGAAAAGAAACTGTCACCTCTTCTGCATAGCAATAGACTTTATTATCAGGTATATCCAGTTGCAAAGTCTACATAATTGAATATTTTTTATAGTACTTACCTGATTTTCATTGCTTATGCACCGTGTTCATCCCTTGGGAACACTAGAAATTTGATAATTTTCTATTTGAGTGCTAGGAGATTGAAAGCTGTGCAACTTCTCAAAAACTTTCTGACACATCAGTGCTAATTTGACTAGAACTTAGCTAGCTCTTGCAATTGATAAAAGCATGGAAAACTGGTTAGCAATGACAGTCTTTTAATCTACTATCTGATTGCTTGTCTAAGTGTCATTGGTGAAATGCAAGGATCTTTGTTCTTTTTTCTGAGTTCAAGCCAAGCAGGCTCCTTTACTTAGTATGGTAAGAAATCTCAACAGTTCCTCATTCCTTGGATTCAAGGAATCAAATATTTCTATATTCAAATCTCTCCCCCTCTTGCCCATTATAAAGTTTGCGGTAGGTAATCTTTGAAATGGCAGAACTGAAAAACAGATGATAAAGTCTAAGGTTTAAATTATCATAAACTCACATAAAAGGACTTCTTAGGCAGAATGGGTCTCGTTTGATGAGTAGATAGGTTGTTTTGAAGCTATATTGACAACTGGTCCCCTTTGAATAAATTATTTCTTCTTTGACTTGCCAAAGAACCTAAAGTTCCAGTTTGCAAATTCCTTGTATATTGAAGACTTTTTTATTTCCCCCTGTGAGGCATCAAGATTCCATATTACTTTAAGAATTATTTATTCATATATTTGGCCCCCCCGGGTCTTAGTTGAGGCACACACGTTCTTCATCATGGCACATGGGATATAGTTCCCTGACCAGGGATTGAACCTGAGTCCCCTGCATTGGGAATGTGGAGTCAAAGCCACTGTCCCACCAGGGAAGTCCTCCCATATTACTTCATAGAGAAAACTTAGGTTGATAAAGCACCAGATAGTCTGTAGATCAGCTACTTTGGCAATTAAAAATAGAAATCTGAAAAATGGGCCAAGAGAGAAGGTAACTTGGACATGACAGAGAGCACGGAGAGTCCCCGTGCTGAGAAGGGCAAGCCCGCCGTGATCCCACAGAGAAAAAGCCGCATCCAGTCCAGGGACAAGGTAGAGACAGGAGGAATCGCAGGGGGGGAGACGGGCTGGTGCTGCCCTAGGAACATTCAGTCAGTTTTGCTTTTAGTCATAACTTGGTCACTTAAACTAGCGAAGCAAAAAAATCAACTTAAAGGATTCCCTGCCCTCTTTTCCCACCATAAATAAAGCGACACATTTACAGGACTCTTCATTCAGGCCCTCCATTTCTGCTTCCTCATCACACTATTTTTTCTTTCCCTCTTCCATTCCCCTCATCTCTGCCTCCTCCATCCTTTTATTCGTCTCCTTCCACCCACCTTTAGCACTGGCTCATACTATATTTCTCAACCTTAAGCACGTTAATAAACTGGAAAACTTCGTATGGCAGCTTTTCTTAACATGTAACAAGAAAAGCATGTCCTTTCTTATCTCACAGTGCTTAGAAGGCTGCATTTTTTCTTTCTGCAGCGAGGTTACTGAAATTATATTATTCTGTTGTTTCTATTTATTGTATAACTGCATTTTTACATGTAGAAGAAAGCTATGAAATGCTTCATAAAAGTATCTCAAGTAAAGTTTGGTATTTTAAAGTCTCTGTTAGTTTTTAATATCTCCTCAATTTATTTACAGATAGATTGTTTTTTAATTATTATTATTGAGTTAACATTGGTTTATAACATGATGCAAGTTTCAGGTGTACAACGTTATAATTTGAATTCCGTATACCCCACAGTATGCTCATCACCAAAAGTCTAGTTTCTATCCATCACCATATAGTTTACCTCCCTTTGTACATTTTATCCTGCTCATTCCCCTTCTGATAACCACCAGTATCTTCACTAGATAAGACATATTTTTTTTATAAAATGCAAAAGACTTAAGAAACAATAAGTAAAAGATAGTAACTTGACTTATTCTCACTGAATAACTCTTTACCATGCACTTTCCAAGTATACATTTCAATATATATATAAAACATTCTTATATGTGGTGAGAAGTCATCAAATATTTAACTCATTAATAAAGAAACCTGGAGGATACTATGATAGTCATTTCTTTGGGATAGAAGTGTATTTGTTGTTGTGCAGTTGCTCAGTTGTCTTCAACCCGTTGCAGTTCTATGAACAGCAGCAAGCCAGGCTTCCCTGTTCTTCACTATCTCCTGGAATTTGCTCAAATTCATGTCCATTGAGAATCTTCTATAAATTAACACCTGTCTTTATAGAACCAGAGTTCTATTAAGTGATCTATAATAAGTTGAATTCTTTAGTGTGATTTAATGTGCTCATTATTCTTATATCTTAATTCCAAATTTTGGATAAGTTTTATTACTATTTTCTACATATTGCTGAGAGTTGGACACGACTCAGTGACTTCACTTTCACTTTTCACTTTCATGCATTGGAGAAGAAAATGGCAACCCACTCCAGTGTTCTTGCCTGGAGAATCCCAGGATGGCAGAACCTGGTGGCTGCCGTCTATGGGGTCCCACAGAGTAGGACACGACTGAACCAACTTAGCAGCAGCAGCAGCAGCAGCAGCATCCATATTATAGCCAATAAAAGTACCAAACACACTGGTTACATGCAGAATTTTCCAAGAAGACATAGAGTTGAAGGGCAAACCTACTTTCTTTTTTGAAAACTGAACCCGCATGAAGGAGAATGTTGACCTCTTTGCCCTGCAGCAGTCCCTTGCTAGAATCCACCTTGCCATGTGCACCAAACGTGCACAGTTCACATTTCTTTGGTTGAGATTAATACAGTGATTTCCCTCCTGTGTTGTACAGGTCGATATGGTTTTAACTCGGGAATTGCTTTCAATAAGGAAGTAGGTAAAATAAGGAAAAACACATAAATGGAAATCTTTTCTTCACCCATGCTTTTTCTTTTTTTTTTTCCAGAGAATTTCTGCTTTCTTGATAGACAGACTGATATTGTATTCATACTTGTTGTTCAGTTGCTAAGTCACGTCCGACTCTGTGATCCTACGGACTTTAGCACGCCAGGCTCCTTTATCATCTACTATCTTCCGGAGTCTGCTCAAAATTCCTATCCATTGAGTCAATGATGCCATCCAGTCACCTCATCCTCTGTTGCCCCTTTCTCCTCCTGCCCTCAGTCTTTCCCAGCATCAGGGTCTTTGTCAGTGAGTAAGTCTTTGCATCAGGTGGCCAAAGGATTGGAGCTTTAGCTTCAGCATCAATCCTTCCAATGAATATTCTAACTTGATTTCCTTTAGGAGTGACTGGTTTGATCTCCTTAATGAAAAATGGTTCCATTATGTCTAAAACTGAGGAGACACTTAGAAATTAAAGATCATATATAGCTGCAAATAGTTATCTTGAAAAAATCAACTTTGAACCTGTTAAAGAAATAGTTAAGTGTCTGTGAACAAAGGGAAAGTGAAAGTCGCTCAGTTGTGTCCAACTCTGCAACCCCACCAGTACTCAAGTGGATAACCTTTCCCATCTCCAGGGGATCTTCCCAACCCAGGGATAGAACCCAGGTCTCCCACATTGCTGGCGGATTCTTTCCCAGCTGAACCACAAGGGAAGCCCAAGAATATTGGAGTGGGGAGCCTATCCCTTCTCCAGCAGATCTTCCTGATCCAGGAATCAAACTGGAATCTCCTGCACTGTAGGTGGATTCTTTACCAACTGAGCTATCAGGGAAGCTTGGTGACAAAGCCTACCTTACAAAAATCAAACAAGAATCAGGTGTTTCCTCAGTTTTGATAAACTACGGGCATGGTAGCATATAAGAACTTGCTTGTCTCTTTGACCCATAGGAACTACCTTCTTAAAAAATGATTTTGAACCCATGTCTTGAGAATGATGGTTCTAATACCTCATAGATAATGTGTGTAGTTAACTGAAGATCGGCTGTCTGGTTTTGCTGGTTGTTGTTCAGTTGCTGTCACGTCCAGCCCTTTGTGACTCCATGGACTGCAGCGTATCAAGCTTCCCTGTCCTCGACTATCTCCCAAAGTTGGCTCAAGTTCATGTCCACTGAGTCAGTGATACCATCCACCATCTCATCCTCAGTTGCCCCCTATATTATCTATCTTCCCTTATTACAAATGTCTTTTCTTCTTTTTAATTTTTACTTTTTATTGGCGTATAGTTGATTTACAATGGTGTGGTATTTTCAGGTATACAGCAAAGAGATTTAGTTATACATGTACATTTCTATTCCTTTTTCAGTCTCTCTTCCCATATGGGTTATTACAGAGCATTGATTAGAGTCTCCTGTGCTGTACAGTAGGTCTTAATCCGTATCTGATTATCTGTTTCATATATAGTAGTGTGTATATTTAATCTCAGCTACAAATGTCCTTTCACTGAGTAGTATTATAAAGGCTCTGCATAATAAAAATGAGATTATTTAACTCAAGGGTAAAAACCAAACATAGTTTATGCAAATCTCTATTATTATAGTAACTCCTATTTTTTTCAAAGTAGTACTGAAAATGTCCTAACCAATTGAAAATTCCCATGTAAAACCCTCATAGCACTTCAAAAATATACCTCCAATGGAAAAAATATTTTCTCCTCTGTGTAGTCACTGGTAGCTGAGTATAGAAATGCATTTCTTAATGGTCTTATATTTTGGTGTGGTGCCATCTCCTTGGGTTTGTCTTATGTACTGTTCGACCTCCTAACACTCAATGAAGATGTATAATAGTTGACTGAACAGCAGTTACGATGGAAGGCTCTATTCTCTAGATGATATAAGTTGAGAATGCTACTTTGAAAATTCACAGGAAAAGCAAAACCAAACACAAATACTGGAAGAAAAGAACTATATTGGTATCTTTATAACTTTCCTAGAAAGTCTTTCCTTTTATAGGTTAAACTTCAAGTATGTTTACTATAATAGGTGACTATCAGAATATTCAACATGATGTTGATGTTAGCATATTATTTATTGATATATTGTTAATTTATTTTATACTCATTGACCATTTGCTCACATGGGTGAGACAGAAATCAAGAGAGAAGGAATACAGATAAATCAAGATGGTTGATCCCCTGCACTATCAGATTGGATTCTTTATCTCTGAGCCGCCTGGGGAGCCCCATAGTCATTCTTTACATGTTGTCAATTTGGGGCTAAAATGTGCATCGTTATGTCACAAATTATTCCAATTACTAGGAATTTCTGATTTTTTAACCTAATTTTAATCTCTTCTTTTAACCTCTAACTTCTATATCAAATGAATTCTCTTTAAATATTGCATTCAGATTGATATTCCCAAATTCCCCACTGCCAACCACACTTACCTTCCTGCTCATAAAGGCATCATATCATTTCCCATCATTTCTCTCATGGTTTCCCTTCTCCTAGAAGACATTGTTCCTAACACCTTTTGACCTAATGTTTCTTACCTAAATAATCAAGCTCAGTTGAATTCTAACACTTAAGCCTGTCATTAAATTCTAAGACAGTTTTTAAAAGAAAAGATTATAGTTCTCATCCACATATAAAATGACTACAGAACAAAAGGGTTTATATACTTAAGGGAGAAGAAAAAAAAAAAAAAAGGGAGAAGGAAATGGCAACCCACTCCAGTATTCTTGCCTGGGGAATCCTGTGGGCAGAGGAGCCTGGAGGGCTGCTGTCCACAGGGTCACACAGAGCTGGGCACAACTGAAGCGACTTAGCATGCATGCATGCATTGGAGACGGAAATGGCAACCCACTTCAGTATTCTTGCCTGGAGAATCCCAGGGACAGAGGAGCCTGTTGGGCTGCCGTCTCTGGGGGTCACACAGAGTCCGTCACGACTGAAGCGACTTAGCAGCAGCAGCAGCAGCAGCATACTTACTTAATGGGGAAAACAATGGGATGCACAACTATTTTAAAGTAGAGTTCAAAAAGCAAATATACACACCCAATAAGATAGGCTAAAAACATGACTGACTGCAACTCAACATGCTGGAAATATAGTGTGAGAACAAAACAAGTGTGCAAATTCTTACAGTACCAAGTGGAAAGTATTTTGTATAGGATTGGTGTTTCAGAACCAGAAGTGCTCACAACAGATTAATTGTGGTTAGAAATTAAAGTTATAAAAGAGGGAGTTGTTTATATAGGTCTTAAAGGATAGATAGCTTTCGCAAGGAAAAAAAATCTTAAGTGGCCAGGAAGGTTCTGCTTATAGCACACAACATGAGAAAAGGCTGAAATGAGAAACATGAAGCAATTAGGATTAAGACAGTGGAGTAACACTCTGTGGATGAAATACATAATTCCTCTGGGTGATGGTAGATAATTGGGAGAAATAGACTTTGGGTATATCACAGACGATCCTGAATCTTAGGCTGGGGTGCTGTGTGTGTGTGTGTGTTTATTCACACTTCATGAAACAAGCACCAAAATGCCAGTGAAGGCTTTTGACTATTTATATAAACAGTTTCAGAATATTTTATATGACCTATTTTAGACTATATCTCTGTTGTTCTATAGACTTAATTGGAAGAGTGTGAAGCTGGAGTTTGATTGCCTAATTAGGATGAATATATAATGACAACAGTAGCCAGGTAGTGATCTTGAAGGTATCTGGCCTGGAATGATGGATGTGAGCAACCTGTGTCTTGACCTTGCTTTTTAACTCTTTGATGGGAACACTGCCCCTCCCACAAAACCAGCAGGTTGGGTTCCATGATGCAGGAGCTCTCATGTGAGTGGCCCCTGGAAGTTGTTACCTGGAGGAGTTAAAGTTGTTAAAACGTCACCTGTTGTTGCCTGGAGGAGAAAGTCAGGCTTGGCTGCCTTCCGCTGCATTGCCAGAGCACTGGTTTTACTCAGATATGCCCAGAGGTCCAGCTTTGAGGGGAGCTGCAGAGCTCCGTGGCATGATGCTATGCAGCTCTGTTTCCAGTGACCCAGGACTTGTGTGTCATCCCCAAGAAGCTCTCTAACAGCGTCGCCTTCAAAAATTATATTTAACTGTACTGGGACTGGGCGGGTGAATCTAGTCAGAAGTCATTAGAACATCTTCACCCCAGTGACAATCTGGGAAAACAGAAGAAAACCTGGTGTGGGACACACTTCCGTCAGAGAGCACCAATATTAGTGACAAAGACAGTATNCCCAAGAAGCTCTCTAACAGCGTCGCCTTCAAAAATTATATTTAACTGTACTGGGACTGGGCGGGTGAATCTAGTCAGAAGTCATTAGAACATCTTCACCCCAGTGACAATCTGGGAAAGCAGAAGAAAACCTGGTGTGGGACACACTTCCATCAGAGAGCACCAACATTAGTGACAAAGACAGTAATATTCCATTTGCTGAGAAATATCATTACTAGGAGAAGGCAATGGCACCCCACTCCAGTACTCTTGCCTGGAGAGTCCCAGGGATGGGGGAGCCTGGTGGGCTGCCGTCTATGGGGTCGCACAGCGTTGGACACGACTGAAGCGACTTAGCATCATTAGTATAATGTGTTTCATATTATCATTGCTCAGTGATTGGTGATTAAAAAAAAAATGAGACAGCCTGAGAATATGCCCACTACTCCAGAATTATAGGTGCAAATTTTGATNTGGGGGAGCCTGGTGGGCTGCCGTCTATGGGGTCGCACAGCGTTGAACACAACTGAAGCGACTTAGCATCATTAGTATAATGTGTTTCATATTATCATTGCTCAGTGATTGGTGATTAAAAAAAAAATGAGACAGCCTGAGAATATGCCCAGTACTCCAGAATTACAGGTGCAAATTTTGATGAGGATCCTAAAATTATTTCATGATTTCATAACTCACTTAAGTTCAAGGAACACCCAGAAGTTCTAGAAACTGGTCTATTTTCCTAATCTAATATATGCTCCTTTGTGGTTGTTTTTATTTACACATTTTATAGAGGCCATTATTTAAACAATATGAGTAGAATTTTGAGCCTTGATTAATGCTCATATAATTTTTATTTGTTTGATTTTTTTAGCCCATTCTCTACATGGCGTGTTTTCCAGTACACTTTAGCCCTGACCTATGTAAAAATGCAGTATGGCTACTATTTCCCTTGGGGTGGATATCTTGTTTCTAACAATTCTTTCTAAAGTCATAGTCAGTTCAGTTTACTCAGTCGTGTCCGACTGTTTGTGATCCCATGGAGTGCAGCACACCAGGCTTCCCTGTCCATCACCAACTTCCAGAGATTGCTCAAACTCATGTCCATCAAGTTGGTGATGGCATCCAACCATCTCATCCTCTGTCATCCCCTCTCCTGCCTTCAATCTTTCTCAGAATCAGGGACTCTGCCACTGAGTCAGTTCTTTGCATCAGGTGGACAAAGTACTGGAGTTTCAGCTTCAGCATCAATCCTTCAACGAATATTCAGGACTAATTTGCTTTAGGATTGATTGGTTTGATCTCCTTGCAGCCCAGTGAACTCTCAAGAGTCTTTTCCCACACCGTAGTTCAAAAGCATCAGTTCTTCAGTGCTCAGCTTTCTTTATGGTTCAACTCTCACATCCATACTTAACTACTAGAAAAACCATAGCTTTGATGATATGCCATTTATTGGTAAAATAATACCTCTGCTTTTTATNAAAAAAAATATGTTTTGTGGTTTATTTTTTATCAAAGTAGTACATAAAGAAACATTTTTAATCAAGTAATACAGGAAGAAGTAAATGTAAAAAGCAAAAGTTTCCTTCCCAGTATCTCCGCATCCCTGTCTCCATTCTCCCAATACCTTATATAGCAGGTTGTTCATTTATCAAGTTTGAAATTACTGACTACTAATTCTTGACAGATAAAGTTGTAGTTAGTTTACCTGTTTTTCCCCATATCTGGCCTGTTTTTACCAATTATATCAACATTTTCTCAAACATTTAAAATTCTTTGGGGGTTAATTTTGTTACATGTAATGATATACTCACAAGTGGGTTTGCCATTCTATCAAATTTTGCAATATCTTTGACTCTTTGCTTTAAAAACATGAATTTTTCATCATATTCCTTCTCCATTCTCTTAAACTTTTCCATCTCCTGATTCCATCAGCTGTGTTGTACTTTAATGCTGTCAAGCCTGACAGCGTTCCTTTTGTAGTTTTTACTTTGTATATATATTTATTTCAAATGCTGGAGAAAAAGACAGTTCATAGCATTATCCAATCAGTTTCACCCTTGCTTATAATTTGACATTTAGGATGATGAAAAATATATAGAGAAGTTTAGAGCGAAGTCAGAGAAGGCAATGGCACCCCACTCCAGTAGTCTTGCCTGAAAAATCCCATGGACGGAGAAGCCTGGTAGGCTCCAGTCCATGGGGTCGCTAAGAGTTGGGCATGACTGAGCGACTTCACTTTCACTTTTCACTTTCATGCATTGAAGAAGGAAATGGCAGCCCACTCCAGTGTTCTTGCCTGGAGAATCCCAGGGACAGGGGAGCCTAGTGGGCTGCTGTCTATGGGGTCGCACAGAGTTGGACACGACTGAAGTGACTTAGCAGCAGCAGCAGCAGAGCGAAGTAGAACATAAATACACAAACTAAAGAATTTAAGTTGTAGAGAATATACAGATTTCTCTGAAATTTAAGATATATGACCGATGCTATAATCACAAACTGGCATTTTCTTTAAAAATTTTAAAGCACTCTGTTCTCTGGCTCAGAAATTCTTCTACTAGGCATGTGCACAAATACTTCGAACAATTTCATTCATAAGTGTAAAACAATTGAAACCATCATTGAGTCTGTCAACAGAAAAGTGGATAAACAATGGTGATATAATTATACAATGAAATAGTACTCACCAATAGAAAGGAATTAGCTAGGGATACATATCAAAGCAGGCTTCCCAGGTGGCATTAGTGGTAAAGAAACCGCCTGCCAAGGCAAGAGACATAAGAGACACTGGTTCAGTCCTTGGGTCAGGAAGATCCTCTGCAGGAATCTTAAACTGAAGAGTTCCTCTAGCAAAATAATTTTAAAATCTGTTCATAACTTTGGCCTAATGAAAATCACTGGAAATATTTGTCAGGAGCAGAGATGTCCAGAGAACACTGTGCTTTTATAGCAGAATGTTGCAGCGTTTTCTCCCCAATATGTTTGCTGTGGTTTAGCAACTGCATAGAGTATGCTTTTAGAAGAGTTCAAGTCCATTACCAAAGTGAACATAGATTTGATGGATGGGTTTGAGTGTGTGTGTGAATTTTCACATTGTTCGTGGCATTTCTCCCTTGATTTTGATATGATTATTTTATGACCCTTTCCTTTTATTTCCCCCAGCATCTCTGGAATTCCCAGCCACTTTGCATACTGATAATGACATCCCAACACCTCTGGGAAAACTTTATTTATTAGCCTAGTGTCCTGTTGAATCAGACTAGCAACCTAACTCCTGTAGGACATTGTCTAACATATGGCTTATTAACTATAAATAGCTTATAAACTAGTTTTTGGTATGGCCAGAAATAACAAGAGCTATAAAATATAAAATTCACATTTTATTTATTCATTTAGGCAGTAAACTGATGCTTACTGAACACAAGACACTTACTGGGGCATCGGAAAATAGTGGTGAACCAGAGGCTTGATCAGAAGCTTCAGTGCAGACTCACTTCTGAAGCAGTGATGAGGGGTGTAATCACAGGCATAATGAAGTTATTACAATTGAGTGAAGGGAATGAAAAGTATAGTATATTATGAGGCCCCCTGCAGAATGGCGGGTAGTGGAGGGTCAGAGGATGTATTGTACTGACTGTCAGAAAGTGCCATGTAAGCTGAGTTCTGCAGGACTGGTTGTACAGCCTGATCAAGATGATGGCAAGAGTGTTCAGGTGAAGAGGCCAGAGTGAGGCTGTAACAGATCAGTGCTTTATGAAGGCACTGCTTTTCTTTCTGCCTCAGCAAGGAGTGTAACTTAGGCTTCGAGACTCCCATCAAGACTGGAAGGTGGAAAATCTATTTCTACCTTTTGATATGAATTGATGGCACGGGGACAGTAAAGCTCAAAATCCAGCAAGAAATAGAACTTCACTTAAAAGTGATCACGGTGATCACAGGTTTACGACACCAACCTAAGGATTCATCAGTATATGTTTTTATGGCAGCGCAGACATTATCTGTTTTAAGAAAATAACAAGATCTCACTTTAGGAAGTATTGATGTATGGTTGTTTTTCTCACATAATGTGCCACGTATGCGACTTGTTGGCAGTACTAAAAGTTCTTCCCGGGCTTGCTTGCACAAGAGCTGGGTGGTTTAGACACATTTTTCAGTCTTAAGCAAAACCTTTGCCCTGAGATGTATCTATACCTTTTCATTCATTCACTGCAGGAGCCCGTGCTCGCTTATTTTAGGTTTCTAAAAGCTGAGGTTTTAGTGAGGGCTAAATGTATTTATTCTCTCATGATCTTTCTAAGTTACACTTCACACCCCATAATAAAGAATTTGAAGGGAGCATATTGTAAATCCTCATATATTTTCTTTCACTCCGATAAATTATATGCTTCAAGGATTGACAAAATGCTTTTCTGAAGTTTGTTGGTTTTTAAATGCTAAGTGACTGAAAAGCCTTCCAATGATTTTAGGTTTGGCTCCATATCTGAGGGAATATCTGTTAATATTAAAGAGCGTCAGACCAGATTTTGGCAAACTCTAGCCCCTTGGCTCGGAGAAGGCAATGGCACCCCACTCCAGTACTCTTGCCTGAAAAATCCTATGGACGGAGGAGCCTGATAGGCTGCAGTCCATGGGGTCGCTAAGTCAGAGACAACTGAGCAACTTCACTTTCACTTTTCACTTTCCTGCATTGGAGAAGGAAATGGCAGCCCACTCCAGTGTTCTTGCCTGGAGAATCCCAGGGACAGAGGAGCCTGGTGGGCTGCTGTCTGTGGGGTCGCACAGGGTCGGACACAACTGAAGTGACTTAGCAGCAGCAGCAGCAGCAGCAGCCCATTGGCTAAGTCTGTTCTATTCCTGTTCTTTTAAATTCAGGGAACTAAGAAGGCTTTTACATTTTTCAAATATTGTTAGAATAAAACTAAAAAAGAAAAAGAAGGATCTGAGACTGAGAGGTCTGGACCCTGCGAAACCTAAAATATTTACTGTTTGGTACTTTAGAATGAAAAAGGTTGCCTCTACCCTTCTCTTCCATCAGTGAAATGACGGTATGAACTGGAAGAAATATTTGGTGCCTATGGTGGGAAATCTTCAGTTTTTAAAACTTCAGTCATGTTTAGAGTATTCTACAATTAGCATCCTGAACGACTCACTACTTTTTAAAAGTTCTTTGCTGTTGTTCATTCTTCAGTCATAAATTGTGTCTGACTCTCTAAAACCCCGTGAATGGCATCATACCATGCTTCTCTGTGTGACCTAAGAGATCCTAAAGTCCCCTCTGCTCTGACCGCAAGTACTACTACTCATTCATTTATACACCAGCCCAATAGTAGGTCGGTTGGTAAAGCATCTGCCTGCAGTGCAGGAGACCTGGATTCGATCCCTGGGTCAGTAAGTTCCCCTGAAGAAGGAAATGGCAACCCACTCCCGTATTCTTGCCTGGAGAATCCCATGGACAGAGGAGCGTGACGGGCTACAGTCCATGGGGTCACAAGGGTCAGACACGACTTAGTGCTGTGTTTGTGCGTCTGTGTGTCCCTGTCCTTCACAATCTCCCAGTTTGTTTCAACTCAGGTCTATTGAGTCGGTGGTGTCATCCAACGTCTCATCCTCTGTCAAGTACTTCTGCCTTCAATCCTTCCCAGTATCAGGATCTTTTCCATGAGTCAGCTCTTTGCATTAGGTGATCAAAGAATTAGAGGTTCAGCTTCAGCATCAGTTCTTCCAATGAACTTTCAGGGTTTATTTCCTTTAGGATTGATGGGTTTAATCTTCTTGCAGTCGAAGGGATGCTTCAAGAGTCTTTTCCAGCACCACAGTTTGAAGGCATCAAATTTTTGTCTCTCAGCCTTCTTTATGGTCCAAATGTCACATCTGTACATGACAACTAGAAAAACCACTACTGGAAAAACTATACAGATCTCTGTCGGCAAAGTGATGTCTCTACTTTTTAGTACACTGTCTAGGTTTGTCGTAGCTTTTCTTCCAAGGAGCAAGTGTCTTTTAATACTGTGGCTGTAGATACCATTTGCAGTGATTTTGAAGCCCTCCAAGATAAAATTTGTCACTGTTTCCACTTTTCCCCCATCTATTTGTCACGAATTGATGGGACTGGATGCCATAATATTAGTTTTTTGAGTTATGAGTTTTAAGCCAGCTTTTTCACTCTCCTCTTGCACATTCATCAAGAGGCTCCTTAGTTCCTCTTTGCTTTCTGCCTTTTAGGATGGTGTCATCTGCATATCTGAGATTGTGGATATTTTTCCTGGCAATTTTGATTCCAGCTTGTGATTCATCCAGACCAGCATTTTACAGGATGTATTCTTCATGTAAGTTAAATAAGCAGGATGACGATATACAGCCTTGATGTACTCCTTTCCTAATTAGGAACCAGTCTGTTGTTCCATGTCCAGTTTTCTCTGTTGCTTCTTGACTTGTATTCAAGTTTCTCAGGAGGCAGGTAGGGTAGTCTGGTATTCCCATCTCTTGAAGAATTTTCCACAGTTTATTGTGATCCACACAGTCAAAGGTTTAGCATAGTCAATGAAGCAGAAGTAGATGTTTTTCTGGAATTCCTTTGCATTTTCAATGATCCGATGGATGTTGGCAATTTGATTTCTGGTTCCTCTGCCTTTTCTAAATCCAGTTTGTATATCTGGAAGCGATGGGTTCATGTCGTGTTGAAGCCTGGCTTGAAGGATTTTGAGCATTACTTTGCTAGGATGACAATGAGTGAAATTGTGTGGTAGTTTGAGCATTCTTTGGCATTGCCTTTCTTTGGGATTGAAATGAATACTGACCTTTTCCAGTCCTGTGGCCACTGCTGAGTTTTCTAAATTTGCTGGCATGCTGAGTGTAGCACTTTAACAGCACCATCTTTTAGAATTTGAAATAGCTCTGCTGGAATTCCATCACCTCCACTAGCTTTGTTCTAACGATGTTTCCTAAGGTCCACTTGACTTCACTTTCCAGGATGTTTGGGTCTGGGTTGGTGATCACATAATTGTGGTTTTCTGGGTCATGAAGATCTTTTCTGTACAGTGTTTCTGTGTATTTTTGCCTCTTCTTAATATCTTCTGCTTCTGTTAGGTCCTTGCCATTTCTATCCTTTACTATCTTTGCATGAATGTTCCCTTGGTATGTCTAGTTTTCTTGAAGAGATCTCTACTCTTTCCCATTCTATTGTTTTCCTCTATTTCTTTGCATTGATCACTGAGGAAGGCCTTCTTACCTCTTCTTTCTGTCCTCTGGAGCTTTGCATTCAGTTGGGTGTGTGTGTGTGTATAATCTTTCCCTTTCTCCCTTGCCTTTCGCTTCTCTTCTTCTTTCAGCTATTTGTAAGGCCTCCTCAGACAACCATTGGCCTTCTTGCATTTCTTTTCCTTTGGAATGGAGTTGGTCTCTGCCTCCTGTACTTTGTTACAAACCCCCATCCATAGTTCTCAGGCACTCGGTCTACAAGATCTAATCCCTTGAATCTATTTGTCACTTCCACTGTATAATCTTAAGGGATTTGATTTAGGTCATAGCTGAATGGTCAGTATTTTTCCTTTCTTTCTTCAATTTAAGTCTGAATTTTGAAATAAGGAGCTCATAGTCTGAGCCATAGTTAGCTCCCAGTCTTGTTTTTGATGACTGTATAGAGCTCCTCCATCTTCGGCTGCAAAGAATATAATCAGTCTGTTTTAGGTATTAGCCTTCTTTGCTGCATATTTTAATAGTTTTTCGGACAGTAACTCAAAAGAATCACCATAGGTGTATCCCTATTTTATTATTTTACTAAGCATGAAGATTTGTGAGTTACAGAAATTCTATGTTAGTGAAAATAAAAAATAAATCCTTCTCAGCATTTATACAAATCACAGCCATGTCAGGAGATTTAATAGCAGTGACATGTAATTTACAAGCTTATGTAAATTGATTTGTCAGTCTTACAGTGATGAATTTGTCTGATGTTCTCATGTATCCATAAACCATATATTATTGTGTGGCATTTATCTAAATGAAGGTAAAATTTAAAGGATAGTGTTCTATTCAAGAAATGTTCAAATTCATTTTAATTTTTCAATTTTTGATGCATATTTTCAAATTGTAGGGGTTTTGTAAAAATCAGCTGTATAAGTTTGTTTTTCTGTTCCTCTTTTTTAAAAATCCATGTGAAAAGTATAAGAATTATAAGAGCCAAATTATTTGAAAAAAATAATTTCCTTTTCAATCCCTATGACAAAGTAGTCACTACTACTTTAAAAATACAGCATTATAGCAGACTTTCCTTTTATCATAAGTAGTGTCATTCCAGCTTTTTAATTACTTATATTAAGATTTGAAGGGAAACTTTGGCTAATATTACAGTAGGAGTATCTTTTTACAAAACTTCTGAGGAAAAAAAAAAAATCAAGATTGTCAAAATTAGTGTAAATAAAAATGTCGAGAAAACTAAGGCATATAGGTCAAATAGCCAGAAACCAAGTGTATGCCCAAAATGTACATCTGATGAAAATTATCTACCAAACTTTGATATTCAAATAGGTACATCAAATATTTAAAAAAAAAATGTGTTGTGCCTAAATAGAAAAGTCTTTATTGCTTGCTGAAAACTTGATTCTCAAGCAAAGGTCATTGAGGAAGTAGAAAGACTTCTTACTTTGCCCTGGTTTGCCCAGACTAGCTGTTCAGCATCAGTTAAGTGCTCTACTTTGTCATAGCCTGAATTTATTGGTTTGAAAAAATAAGATCCCTCCCTAAGTTAGGATTTCCTATAAGGCACAAACCATACAGTGTGTACTAGAAAGCTTTAAATAAGAAAGTAATATATAAATATTGGATGTTGTTTTGTTAAATCAATGACTACACCTCCTAAATTTCTTAACTTTTCTGAATACTGTTATAGAACAGACATTTCACATGTATTTACACCTTTATATTCAAGACAACGATCAGTAATGCCTACATCATTTCTCTGAAATATTTTCAGCTTCAATTTAGGATAATGTCTTAAGTCTCAATATGCTTGGAAATGAAAAGAAGTGCAAACAACACAATCTACTGATGCTGTGAATTCTGAAGAAAAGACCATATGCCATGCATTTGTTCATAAATAATAAATGTTACCCTTTCTGCAAAGCTATGCTAAACATCTCAAATTTTCTATGTGACCTTTCAGTTTCATGGAGACATCTCAAAGACAATATATTTAAATCTTCACTAATTATCTTTCCCTTCAAATATGTTTGTATTAGTCAGTATTCTTTGTTGCTTAAAAAAAAAAAAATACAAACACAAACCAGTGAGGACACAGGTCAGATCATCAGAAATCTTGTAGATTTTCTTCTGCAGGCTCTGAATTTAGATGCTGAAATGACATCATCACAGATGGGCCTACTTTATCTTTCTCTGATGTCCATCCCTTTCTATACTAACCAGAGTGGCCAATGGGAGCTCAGTGGATGGAGAGCTTCCATCCCTAGTAAGTAAGCAGGTAAGGTCACTCAGTCGTGTCCGACTCTTTGTGACCCCGTGGACTGCAGCCCACCAGGCTCCTCAATCCATGGGGTTCTCTGTTCCTAGTAGTTCTGTATTTTGCTTTGCTTTCTCCTCATGTGTTGTGCATTTGGGGTCCAGGGTAGAAGACGTGTCCTGCTGCTCCTCTCCACCATTCACTCCCATGGCATCATTCCTACCCTCTCCCTAACGCCTTCATTCCTCCAGAGCACTTGTAACCAGTTTATCCTATCCACCGCTCTCCTGTATGTTATAATATGCTGCGGCATCTTCTACTGTTATACTAGGAACTCTGCTTTGTTTGGGGAACTGTATTTTAGTGGTGTGTGTGTGTGCTAAGTCACTTCACTTTTGTTTGACTCTTTGTGACCCCATGGACTATAGTCTACCAGGCTCCTCTGCCCATTGGGTTTTCCAGGCAAGAATACTGGAGTGGGTTTCCATGCCCTCCTCCAAGGGATCTTCCCAACCCAGGGGTCAGACCTGTGTCTTTAAGTCTCCTGCATTGATGGGCAGGCTCCTTACCACCAGTGCCACCTGGGAATCCCATTTTAGTGGCCCCAATCTTAACATTTAAATTATGTGACATTTTTACTGAAAACTCTCCAGTGAATTTTCTTTTAGCCCAATTAATATGAAGTTTACCACATTGTCATGGCCTTCAGGCCATCCTTGCTTCTTCACTGTGCTCCATAAATTCTGGCTTCCTTCCTCCCCCCAAAACATGCAGCGTATACTCAAGATGTTTGCATTTCTTGCTTATACTATTGACTTTTGGTTTCACAATAAAACAGTGTCAAAGTTATATTTATACTATACTGTAGTCTGCTCAGTGTATAGTACCATTTTGTGTAGAAACAGTGGCCATCTTAATTTAAAAATACTTGATTGCTAAGAAATGCTAGCCCTCATCTGAACCTTCAGGGAATTGTGATCTTTTAGCTGGTGGAGGATCTTGCATCACAGTTGATGCTGCTGAGCGATCAACCTGATGACTGTTGAAGGTTGGGGCGCCTGCGGCAATTTCTGAGGATAAAACAACATGAAGTGTGCTACGTCAGTTGACTGTTCCTTTCATTTAAACACTTAGAGGCCATTCTTGGGTTATTAATTGGCCTAATTTCAGTATTGTTCTGTCTCAGGGAATAGGGAGGCCCAAGGAAAGGACAAGAGATGGAGGGATGGCAGGTCAGTGGGGAAGTCAGAATGTACAGAATGTTTATAGATTAAATTCACTCTTATATGGGTGTGGATCAAGTCACCTCCAAACAGTTGCATTGGTGGCATCAAAGATCACTGACCACACATCATGATAGTGAGCATAACAATAAAGAAAACACTTGAAATATTGCAAGAATTACCAAACGTGATAGAAATCTGAAGTGAGCAAATGCTGTTGGAAAAAGGGTGCCAATAGACTTTCTCTAGGCAGTGGTGCCAGAAACCTTATAAAAGCATCTGTAAAGCAAAAACTGAGCCATACCTATACTATACAACAATACANAGCATAACAATAAAGAAAACACTTGAAATATTGCAAGAATTACCAAACGTGATAGAAATCTGAAGTGAGCAAATGCTGTTGGAAAAAGGGTGCCAATAGACTTTCTCTAGGCAGTGGTGCCAGAAACCTTATAAAAGCATCTGTAAAGCAAAAACTGAGCCATACCTATACTATACAACAATACACACATGTTATATAATTCAGTGTATTTAATTTATATAGATATATTACATTAAAAAAATTTATCAGAGCATAGTTGGTTTAAAATGCTGTGTTTTTGCTGCACATCAAAGTGAATCAATTGTATAGACACATATATCCACTCTTTTTTAGATTATTTTTCCATGTAGTTCATTACAGAATATTGAGTAGCGTTTCCTGTGCTACACAGTAGATCCTTGCTAGTTATCCATTTGTGTATATGTCAATCCTGATCTCCTATTTTATCCTTCCCACACTTCTCATACCAGTAACCATACGTTTGTTTTCTACATCTATAAATCTATTTCTCATTTGTAAACAAATTCACTTGTACCATTTTTTTCTAGAATCCATATATAAGCAGCATATTCATCTTTCTCTTTCTCACTTCATTTACTATATAATCTCTAGGCCCAACCATGTTATGATGAATGGCAGCATTTTGTTCTTTATTATGATTGAGTAATATGCAGGCCAGGAAGCAACAGTTAGAACTGGACGTGGAACAACAGACTGGTTCCAAATAGGAAAAGGNGGAAAAACCATAGCCTTGACTAGATGGAACTTAGTCGGGAAAGTGATGTCTCCCCTTTTGAATACGCTATCTAGGTTAGTCATAACTTTTCCTCCAAGGTAGTAAGCGTCTTTTGATTTTATGGCTGCAGTCACCATCTGCAGTGATTTTGGAGCCCAGAAAAATAAAACCAGGGAAGTTTATAGCAATATATGTTAAACAGGCATATAGTTGATCCTTAAGTTAAAATTGTTTGCTGGCTTTTGTTGAATCTTATTTAAGATAGTATTTGGATTAATCTATGCGCAGTCAGGGAATTAATTCAGGGATTCTCACTGGTATTACTTTTGAAGCCAGGGCAACCAATAATGATATTAAAGTGGAGCCACAATTTAATAAAATAAATTTGTGGCTTCTATGTAAAACTAAAATCTGGCTAGAAAAATACCTACAAAGAAAAAAGAAATTTGTTTTCCTTGATCAATGTTATCAGCGTGATGCAAAGAAGATGTCTATTTATGTGATGAAATTTAAGATCTAAAGCTCGAATGGTTTTATCCAATGAGGAATTGAAGAGGATGTGGCTATTTTGAAAGGCAGTGATAGTATGTATTGGTATGGGCAAAAAGGTTGGATTTTGGATTTTTTCTAAAAGATCTTATGAATGATAAAAACCTGAATGAACGTTTTAGCTAAGACAGCAGCTTGAGGAAAACCAAGGAGAACACAGTAGGGATCAGTATTAAAGAATATCTCAGTTTCCAAAGCATATAATTGTATATGTTATAGACTATTAGGACTTCCCTGGTGACTCAGCTGGTAAAGAACCCACCTGCAATGCAGGAGACATAGGTTCCATCCGTGGGTCAGGAAGATCCTCTGGAAGAGGAAATGGCAACCCACTCCAGTATTTTTGCCTGGAAAAATCCCATGGACAGAGAAGCCTGGCCCGCCATGTTCCATGGGGCAGCAAATACTGAACACTAACACACAGACACAGACTATTACCCATTTTGCAGATTATTGGAGCCGACTGAATCTTCTAAAGAGTAGTTTACATCTTGAGGAAATATTTCAACATACTGTTTTGCATACATGTATTTGTTTGCAATTAAACCAGAGTCTTCTGTTTCAAAGCTACTATGTACTCTTTATTGAAAGTATCTCTTTACTTGCTTCATAATAATTTTATGTCTTTTAAAAGTTATTGTAAAAGATACATTTAAAAGAGATAAAACTCCTGATTTAATGTAGAAACAAATTCAAAATATCAGTTAAGAATGCAACAGATTAGCCGTGTAATATAGTGCTTATGTTGTATCATGTTATGACTTAAAATGTTCATTGTTCTTTGTAATTTTTTTTATTTCAATGTTTAAGAGATTGTTTTAAAAATATAAAAGAGGATCTCATGTGGAATATAGCTTTCCAAAAGCTCAAGTTCTTTAAGATGCAGACAGCTAGAATGTGTATATGAAATTAAGGCAGCTCGTGTTTAAAACTGGAGAAGGAAATGGGCACTCACTCCAGTGTTCTTATTTGGGAGAGCCCATGGACTTCCCTGGTGGCTCAGACAGTGAAGCGTCTGCCTATAATGCGGGAGACCTGGGTTCATTCCCTGGGTCGGGAACATCTCTTGGAGAAGGAAATGGCAACCCACTCCATTATTCTTGCCTGGAAAATCCCATGGATGGAGGAGACTGGTGGGCTACAGCCCATGGGGTTGCAAAGAGTTGGACACGACTGAGCGACTTCACTCACTCACTCACTCACACATGGACAGTGGAGCCTGGAGGGCTACAGGGCATGAGGACACCAATTCAGACACAAGTTAGAAACTAAACANTTTCAATGTTTAAGAGATTGTTTTAAAAATATAAAAGAGGATCTCATGTGGAATATAGCTTTCCAAAAGCTCAAGTTCTTTAAGATGCAGACAGCTAGAATGTGTATATGAAATTAAGGCAGCTCGTGTTTAAAACTGGAGAAGGAAATGGGCACTCACTCCAGTGTTCTTATTTGGGAGAGCCCATGGACTTCCCTGGTGGCTCAGACAGTGAAGCGTCTGCCTATAATGCGGGAGACCTGGGTTCATTCCCTGGGTCGGGAACATCTCTTGGAGAAGGAAATGGCAACCCACTCCATTATTCTTGCCTGGAAAATCCCATGGATGGAGGAGACTGGTGGGCTACAGCCCATGGGGTTGCAAAGAGTTGGACACGACTGAGCGACTTCACTCACTCACTCACTCACACATGGACAGTGGAGCCTGGAGGGCTACAGGGCATGAGGACACCAATTCAGACACAAGTTAGAAACTAAACAAGAACAACAAAACGTGTCTTAAATAGCTTACACATGTATTTCTCACTTATTTGACATATTCTAAAATATTATTGGTCTCTTGCTTTAAATCTTCTTTGCTTTAAATTATAATTCTATATTGACATTGTCCTGTTATTAGATTGCACACTCTTTTTTAGTGTAGCATCATGGCTTTCCTTACGCCTGGGATTCCCATATTACCTTGTGTTAAGGCAATGGCACCCACTCCAGCACTCTTGCTTGGAAAATCCCATGGATGGAGGAGCCTGGTGGGCTGCAGTCCATGGGGTCGCTGGGAGTCGGACACAACTGAGTGACTTCACGTTCACTTTTCACTTTCATGCACTGGAGAAGGAAAATGGCAACCCACTCCAGTGTTCTTGCCTGGAGAGTCCCAGGGACAGGGGAGCCTGTTGGGCTGCGGTCTATGGGGTCGCACAGAGTCGGACACGACTGAAGTGACTTAGCAGCAGCAGCAGCAGCATTGCTTATTATGTAGTAAATGCTTTATAAATGTTTGCTGAGGAATGGTGGCTGCGACCAAAGAAAATCTTTTTGTTCTCTGCCCCCCAAAAATAGACAATATGACCTTTCAATGTAACAAAGTAATTGTGGCAAACAATTCTTGACAAAATCTTCTATTAATAAGACATATGAAATAAATATGTTCACATATAGTTATGCTAATAAAATGTAGAAGTCCCTGACCTCTGCACAGTGTATTCAGTTGCTCTTTTTGCTGAACTCAATGTCGAAAAGTTTTTTTTTCAGATTTATGATGATGGCATGGGTAGTCATGAAGAGAAAATATTTAAAAAGCAAGAAATATGGTTGGAGTATGTTTAAAAAAATGTATACTGCATAGTTTAAATGTAAAATAATAGAACTCATAATTGTTACTGGATACTACAGTGTATGTTTCATTCTTTTAACATGTGTGGGCATTTCCATATATGAAAGAACCCATGGAAACTTTGTCCTAGCTTGCATTTAAAATTAGCCCTGTTTTTCAAATAAAGAAAGTATGGAAGCTTTTTTCGATTTGTTTATGGTTTAGAGAATATAAAATACCTCCATTGCAAATACAGTTTAAGTTTATATTACCACATAGAGTACATGGTGGTTTCTAAAGTGTCTTTCCCTAATTTTCAAATCTCTTTTGTTTTTTTCTTTTGCCAGGCTTTTCCGGGGAATGTCAACTCTGATAGTGTTGTCAGGCATGATTTACAGCATCCAGTCATCGCCCGCTACGTCCGCTTTGTGCCTCTGGATTGGAATGGAGAAGGCCGCATTGGGCTCAGGATTGAAGTCTATGGCTGTTCTTACTGTAAGTACCATATTGTGGAAATTGGTGGTGGAGTTTTGCCATCTTCATATAGTTGGTAATTTCATTATTTTGAATTATTTTAGTTGGTTTCTCTGACAGTGAATTGCCATATAAAGATGGTCATATGTTTTAAATATATATTTACATTTTTATAAAAACACGTATAAGAATAAACTATGAATACTTTTAGTAGAGGATTTAGGAAATGATTATTGTTAAGTGTACTAACACAGCAAAGCTTATTAATAAGAATGCTTGAAGTTTCTTGAAATATCTGAAAAGTAGAAACCTGTGCTTTTCTCTATCTTTCTGAATCTTTGGAATAGATTTTGAAAGTGGTCTTAAGAACTTCCTTCTGGTTCTCTTCAATTTCCCCTTTTGTTCTTTTGAAACCAACCACTGGGTTCTGATGTCAATTATATTTTATATGTCTGTAAGTTTTATTTGTTCCTTTTAAAAACTTACTTGGTTACTCGAAGAGTTTCTTTTCCTTTAGTCGTGTTTCTTATTATCTTTTTGTATTTTTTTTAGTCATCACAACTATGTCTAATGGTTTCAATGTATGGATTTTCAGGGATTGTCCTTCTACTGTCTGTTTCAGCCAGTTTTGCTAAGGGTGCTTCTTTTCTCCTCCTCTTGTTCCTCCTTTTTTATTTTAAATCTATAGGAGTGTAGTTGCTTCACAGTGTCATCTTCTGCTGCACAGCACAGTGAACGAGCCATAGGCACGCACATACCCCCTGTGTTCAGTTTCCTTCCCATCTGGGTTACCACGGAGCACTGAGCGGAGTTCCCTGGGCTGCCCTGTAGACCTTCATTTCTTCTTAACAGCCTTGTCCACCTAGCCTTCTTGTCCTCGTCTTTATGCTCATCCATCTTCTTGATTGTGACCTCAGTTTCTTCTAAACATTATCTGTGGAACTCCTTTCAGGCCCGAGGTTGATGGTAGCTTCTTCTGGAAAAGATGGGTCTTTGCCTATTTGCTTCTGTGAAGACACTACTAATACACAATTACTGTAAAGACTACTTGAGGCTTTGTGAGGCTAGTGGGTAGTACACATTCAGTTGGCAAACACAGGATTTGCAGACACTGGCTTTATTTTTATTGTTGGCTGTGCTGTGTGGCTTGCAGAGTCTTAGTTCTCTGACCAGGGACTGAAGCCATGTCCTTCGCAGTAAAAGTGCCGAGTCCTAACCAGTGGATCACCAGGGAATTCCTCCAAACGCTAGCTTTAGCATATGAATTGTCTGGTAAAATGGTCCTCTCCTCCCAGGAAGCTTTTCTTCCTGTTCTAATTGGCTGGGAGAGGAGAGGGTGGATGCACACAGCATAGGGAATTAGATTACTTCAAGAAGGAATTTCCTACTAGACTTTCCCCAACCATTGCCTACAGACCCATAACAACAGAAGCTTAACTACAATCAGAAAATGCAAATGTCCTATTGGAAAACATTTATTAAAAGTAACCAAATATTTGATAGTTTCTAATAAAAACTACATAAAAATTTTTACCTCTGTATGAATTTAGTAACTATAATAATGACCAAATCATATTTCTTGTGTGTGTGTGTGTTTGTTCCTTCAACTCTGTCTGACTCTGCAAGAATACTGGAGTGGGTTGCCATTTCCTCCTCCAGGGGCTCTTCCCAACCCAGGGATTGAACCCCGGTCTTCTGCCTTACAGGCAGATTCTTTACCACTGACCTACCTGGGAAGATTAGGGAAGAAGAGAACTCTGGGTTCACACTTATTCTAGCTGTCAGCATCGAGATGGGAGGACTAAAAAAAAAATGTGATATTTTTGTCTGCATGACATATTTTCTAAGAAACATGTTCAGCTTTCAACAAATGAGAAAGAAGTAATATCTCCATGGAAACATGCTGTATATAATCTATTTATTAATAATTATTTATTGAGCAATTTTCATGGATCATGAAATGTGCTCAGTGTTAGTAGTATCACAGTGATAAAATAAACATGGTATGAGAGACAAAAGAAGCAATTGATCCAGAAGTGGTATCTACTGAGATACATCACGAGAAACGCTGGGCTGGAAGAAGCATAAGCTGGAATCAAGATTGTGGGAGAAATATCAATAACCTCAGATATGCAGATGACACCACCCTTATGGCAGAAAGTGAAGAAGAAATAAAGAGCCTCTTGATGAAAGTGAAAGAGGAAAGTAGAAAAGTTGGCTTAAAGCTCAAGATTCAGAAAACTAAGATCATGGCATCTGGTCCCATCACTTCATGGGAAATAGATGGCAAAATAGAGACAGACTTTATTTTGAGGGGCTCCAAAAATCACAGCAAATCGTGAATGCAGCCATGACATTAAAAAAAAAAAACGCTTACTCCTTGGAAGGAAAGTTATGACCAACCTAGATAGCATATTCAAAAGCAGAGACTTTACTTTGCCAACAAAGGTCCGTCTAGTCAAGGCTATGGTTTTTCCAGTAGTCATGTATGGCTGTGAGAGTTGGACTATAAGGAAAGCTGAGCACAGAAGAATTGATGCTTTTGAACTGTGGTGTTAGAGAAGACTGTTAAGAGTCCCTTGGACTGCAAGGAGATCCAACCAGTCCATCCTAAAGGAAAGCAGTCCTGGGTGTTCATTGGAAGGCCTAATTCTGAAGCTGAAACTCCAATATCTTGGCCACCTGATGCGAAGAGCTGACTCAGTTGAAAAGACCCTGATGCTGGGAAAGACTGAAGGCAAGAATAGAAGGGGATGAGAGAGGATGAGATGGCTGGATAGCATCACCGACTCAATGGACGTGAATTTGAGTAAACTTTGGGAGTTGGTGATGGACAGGGAGGCCTGGCATGCTGCACTCCACGGGGTCACAAAGAGTCGGACATGACTGAGCAACTCATCTGACTGAGTATCTATGAGGCTACAAACTATGAGGGTTAAATTTTGCCCACAGACACACAGCCTGAGAGCTTGAGCTGAAAGGGAAACCAGACATCTGGGTGGTACCACAAAAGCTCACTACCACTGCTATTTTCCTACTCCTAAATTCTAACAAAAACTCCATGGGATGTTCATCAGCTCAATAAGTGAATTATATTGACACCCCAGAAGCAGCCATCAAGCCTTCTCTGAGTTCAGTTCAGTTTAGTCACTTAGTCATGTCCGACATTACAGCTCCATGAATGAACTCCATATCCTTGACTAGATGGACCTTTATTGGCAAAATAATGTCTCTGCTTTTCAATATGCTAGTCTAGGTTGGTCATAACTTTCCTTCCAAGGAGTAAGCATCTTTTAATTTCATGACTGCAGTCACCATCNTTGACGTACTCCTTTTCCTATTTGAAACCAGTCTGTTGTTCCATGTCCAGTTCTAACTGTTGCTTCCTGACCTGCATACAGATTTCTCAAGAGGCAGGTCAGGTGGTCTGGTATTCCCATCTCTTTCAGAATTTTCCACAGTTTATTGTGATCCACACAGTCAAAGGCAGATGAGATAAAACTCTGTAGCCTAGTTCGTTCAACTTTTGAAGCGTTGCTTGTGCGGTATGCAGTCAGGCATTGCTGTGGAGAAGACTTGGGTCCTTTCTACTGAACAAATGCCGGCTGCAGGCATTGCAGTTTTTGGTGCATTTCATCGATTTGCTGAGCATACTTCTCAGATTTAATGGTTTCACTGGGATTCAGAAAGCTGTGGTGGATCAGACAGGCAACAAACCACCAAACAGTGACTGTGACCTTTCTTTAGTGCAAGTTTGGCTTTGGCAATTGCTTTGGAGCGTCTTCTCAGTCCAACCACTGAGCTAGCTGTTGCCGGTTGTTGTATAAAATCCACTTTTTGTCACGTGTCACAATCCAGTCAAGAAATGCTTGGATAGAATAACAGAAGACATTTCAAAGGACATTTTTTCCCCACTTTGGTGAGCTCAGGAGGTGCCCATTTATCAGGTTTTCTCACCTTTTCAACTTGCTTTAAATGCCAAACCACCACAGCATGATTGATGTTGAGTTCTTTGGCAGTGTAGTTATGAGGGTCAGCTTCAATGAGCCTCTCATTTCGTTGTTGATTTTCAGTGGCTGGCCACTGTGCTTCTCATCTTCAAGGCTCTTGTCTCCTGTGCAACGCTTCTTGAATCACCATTGCACTATATGTTCATTAACAGTTCCTGGGCCAAATGAATTGTTGATGTTGTGAGTTATCTCTGCTACTTTTTGACCCATTTTTGAACTCAAATAAAAAAAATCACTCAAATTTGCTTTTAGTCTAACACCACTTCCCTAATCTAAATAAATGTAAAATACACTGCAAGTGATGTCATTAGCAAAAAAAAAAAAAAAAAAAAAACAAAAAAAAAGACATCGTCCCATCCCTGGATGGCCCACTCAAGCTAGCGAAAAGTTGCTGTCTAGCTTTTTTTTTTTTTTTTNGCTTTTAGTCTAACACCACTTCCCTAATCTAAATAAATGTAAAATACACTGCAAGTGATGTCATTAGCAAAAAAAAAAAAAAAAAAAAAGCAAGAAATGAGCATTAAAATGCTGTACCACATAAATACGTTTATTTAAGAATGTATTCCTTTATCAGCTGGCAAAGTTCAGCAATGCAAAACTGCACTTACTTTTGCACCAACCTAATAAATATTTCTGGTATTTATTTATCAAATATTTGATATTTGTCAAAATATTCCAAAATATCGCAGACTATAAGATATTGGAGGGAGAGGGCAGAGAGTCATCTTAGCTGCCATTTGCATCCCGCTAATTAGCACATTCCCAGCACACAATTTATGTTTGCTGAACTGAACTAATATCTGATCTAAATGATACAGACCTAATTTATTCCCTCAGTGAAAATTGATTACTGTTTGATGGCGTATAGATTCATTGGTTGAACAGAGTATGATTCTGTTATATACATCATATTGAATGGTGCTCCAGGGGCCCACAGAATATTAAAATAATTGCTAAATTGGATATCTTAATAGATGTACCAAAAGAGTCTTAAAAACTCAGTATTTCAGTATTTCTTTCTCTAATTAAACATTTCTAGACTTTGTTTTATTTCTATTTAAAGTTATCTTAAAGCACAATTTCATGAGGCTATTTCATTGATTAGAAATATGAATAGTTTAGCATCAGAAGGAAGAATATCACACTCATTAATTTACTTGAATTTTATAATGAGTAATGTGTCGGTTTGGTTCAGTCCCTCAGTTGTGTCTGACTCTTTGTGACCCCATGAATCGCAGCACACCAGGCCTCCCTGTCCATCACCAACTCCCGGAGTTCACTCAGACTCATACCCATCGAGTCAGTGATGCCATCCAGCCATCTCATCCTCTGTCGTCCCCTTCTCCTCCTGCCCCCAATCCCTCCCATCATCAGAGTCTTTTCCAATGAGTCAACTCTTCCCATGAGGTGGCCAAAGTACTGGAGTTTCAGCTTTAGCATCATTCTTTCCAAAGAATGAAAGTAAATTAATAAAAGTGTTAGTCACTCAGTGGTGCCTGACTCTTTGCAACCCTGTGGACTGCAGCCTACCTGGGTCCTCTGTTCATAGAATTTTCCAGGCAAGGATACTGGAGTGGTTTGCCATTTCCTTCTCCAGAAATATAGTTCGGTTCAGTTCAGTTCAGTCACTCAGTCATGTCCGACTCTTTGCGACCCTATGAATCACAGCACGCCAGGCCTCCCTGTCCATCACCATCTCCTGGAGTTCACTCAGACTCACATCCATCGAGTCGGTGATGCCATCCAGCCATCTCATCCTCGGTCGTCCCCTTCTCCTCCTGCCCCCAATCCCTCCCAGCATCAGAGTCTTTTCCAATGAGTCAATTCTTCACATGAGGTGGCCAAAGTACTAGAGTTTCAGCTTCAGCATCATTCCTTCCAAAGAATTAATAGGGACTGCACTGACTGCCCAGTGGTTAACACTTGGTCTTCCCATGCAGTGGTGCAGGTTCCACCCACAAGGCTAAAAGATCAAACAGAATAAGTACTGTAACAAATTAAATAAAAACTTTTAAAATGTTCCACATCAAAAAAATCTCTTAGAAATAGATTTAATAGCTATCAAAGTCAAGTTACACATAGTAAAGAGATAATTTAAATTGTCATGCAAATATATTATATATGCAAGGACATGCTGTCATCTTTAGCTTGTGTGCAATTAGTTAAAAATAAATGCATTTGCTGTCTGCAACCTGAAATTGTCTTGTTATTAAGAGAAATGAAATTAGGGTTATTCCATTATTTAAAAAGTAGGTTATATTTCAAACTGGAATTGAGATACTTTGAAATAGACTATATATATATCTAACTGTGGGTCTGGACATGAATTTGAGCAAACTCTGAGATAGCAGAGAACTGAGGAGCCTGGCATGCTGCAGACCATGGGATTGCAAAGAGTTGGACACAACTTAGCAAATCAGTAACAGCTGCGGGTCACCTCACTGGTGATAATATCACTGCTGACCATTCTTGCAGCTGTCTGATATTTGTTGAGTTGGTGAAAAGTACTGGGTCATTTGTGTCGTGGTCTTTACTTTTTTAGCAATCTAAAAGTATAGATATAAAGCATAACAAGGTATCATCATTTTATGTAGTAAAAAGTCAGGTACTTAGTGAGTCTCATTTGTAGATTGACATTTGAGGGTGACATTTGCGTTGGAAGGAAATTTACCATATGAAAAACAAAGAAATGCATTCTCATTTTTCATGTCTATGGAGATGCATGCTATCAGCATTTAATTAATTTTTTCCAGTGTAATTTATTTACTTGCAAGATATTGTTGGATCTGTTCAATGAGAAGATGTAGCAAGTGTAGCATTCTGCTTTAAGTACAAGGCAGTCACAAATGACAGCTAGTTCATATTTAGGAAAAATATTTAGTAAGTCACTGGTTTAGAAACAGATATTCCTTGTATTGCTTACTTCAAAATCTAACTTTTAACTTACCCTCGAGAATTTTCAGAGTTCACATATAAAATCAACAGTGTTGATTAAAAAAAAAAACTAAAATTATTTGTACCAAATAACATATGATCAGATCCATGTTTGCAGCACCAAATGAGGAATAATCATATACTTCTATGGTGGAATAAGAAATGGTATGTGTTTATTGAAAATGTTAGTCCAAAATTCTTTTCATAAGATACTTTTCCAGGAAAAAATAAGCATATTAAAGCAAAGCATAATATTTTATAACTTGCTGAAGATAATAAAATGATGAAAATAACCATGCTTCAGTGTGATTTACAAATGAGGCATTTTGAGTGAAACAAAGATATGTATGTGTGCTCTACCAGAACTTGAAAAACTTCCCAAGAGACCTCCAGCCCAATTTCTTATTTTACTAATGAGGAAGGCAAAACTAACAGATTTATGTGATTTGCATAAGGGAGTTCATTGCAGAGGTAGGAATCCTGCAAAGCAGTCTAGAGCATTGCTTCCTCTTTGACAGTTGATACCTCACCCCTCTTATTAATTATTCTTTTCTTCTTCTCTACTCACTAGGACTTTTTATAATCACAGTGGTGACCTACATAAAATATTATTTGTAGGTTTCAGTGACTATAAATATTCTTAATGGTTTTCACTGTAAGAACATATAAAAGGAGATATTTAGCAAGAAAAATATCTCAACAATACTGCATATCTCTAATGTCCAGTAGGAAAATTTTAGTAACTGATTGTCAAAATTTACACATTTAAGGATAACTTGAAAACAATACAACTCAACCTTTCTTTGCATTTTTCGGTGCAGAATGTTTATCAACCTTAGTGTATTTCCAAGAAAATCTCAGCTCCTGAGACCTTTTAACTCCTTTTTATATAAACGTGAATTCTCATAGATATTAGATAATTGCAAAGAGCATTAAAATCCAAGCTACAGTTATATAATTCATCAATATTTCTCTTACAATTCTTATCTGATACAAAGGAAGAAGTAAAATTTAAAGTGTTGCAAATATAAACTAAGAATTTTTAAAAATTCATTTTCTATTCCTGAGTTGTTGGTCTGAATTATCTCTATTTAAATTAGCTTAGCTAGGGGGAGAGAAGAACAAATATTTAAATTGGCAATTATCATCTTCATGAATTGAAAGTAATAATATAAAATAATCATTTAATAAGCTGACTTTTATAATTCTAACAATCCCAATTAGTTGAACATATCACTTAAAAGTTAGAAATCAGTCATTAAAAAAAATGTTTATTCTTATTAAACTAGTGTCCAATCATTTATACCTAGACTTGAAGAGAATTATCACAGTTTTCCTTTTTCTAGTCCTATTCTGGATGGAAAACATATGTAGTATTGGATTGGCCAAAAAGTTCATTCAAGTTTGTCCAAAGGAGGTAACAGAAAAGTTGAAATGAGTTTTTTGGCCAACCGGCTATTTTCTTATACTCCAAACAATGTCATGTTGATCTTTTCAGCCTTTCGTGGTTGTTTTGGGAGAAGGTAAAGAAGCTGTCCTATGCTTCACTTCATTTCCAGGTCCTGCGGAAATGGTCCTAAGGAAGAAAGATGACAGCTGACCTGTTCTAATTTCTTTAAACATTCCAATTATGGTATCCGGAAGCTCCGGCAAATAATTATCTTTTCTAGGAGGAAAGTCTTAATTTGTAGAATGTTTTGAATAGTACATCCCTTTTTAGGTTGCTTTAGTTTCTGTGGTTTATATTCACGGCTCCCTGAAAAATTATTCTTAATCTAGGTAATTATTGAGGTGCTGAATGAAGGTTCATAACCTGAATGCTTAGAAATAAGTAGAAACTATGCTTCACCCCTGGGTCAGGAAGATCTCCTGGAGAAGGGCATGGCAACCCTAAGGAAAGTCCCATAGACTGAGGAGCCTGCTGGGCTACAGTCCACAGGGTTGCAGAGTCAGACCAGAATGAGTGGCTAACACTTTAACTTTGATGCCTCATCCCTGAGCTAAGGGAACAGTCTGGGCTGGGGGACCTTACACGTGCGTGGGGGCAGGGTGTTAGAGGAACTTGGGGTCAGGTTATCAGAATTATCTGCCACCTTTCTCATTTTTCTTAGGTGTCAGTGTATATACTATTGGGCCTTAATTTTAGGTCTCATAGTAAAGTCTCTCGATTACTTGTTTCTTAAAGTTACGGTAAAATTAGGCTCTGGATAAAACCTTTATTTGTATAAATGTGATTTAACCATCGAATCCAAATATCACCACATGGATTGCATTAATTACCAGACTTGGTCAAATCAACAGCATGCAAAACCTCAAGCAGTGTTCTTCCTTCCCTGTAGTTAAGCTACTGTTTATCAGCTTGTATATATTTAGTTTGTGCTATTTTAAACTCTCTAGCAACCGCATTTGTGTACCATACAAATAAATCTAGAGATTGGACTTTGAAATGAAAACGTTCCAGTGCTTGGGGGGGAAATCCTCTTTCCTATGGCATTGTGTTTAAATTAAAAAGATCATTCCTCTCCTGATAGCATTTTGTAAGGCTTTCCTGTGTTGTGCAGGATAAGGTGAAAGTATGACCGAATTTACTCACTGTTGCAAGTATTTGAGAACAACTGGTTCAGTGGCCCCTCTGATTAACCTCTACTCCGAATTCAGACACGTTGTGTCCATCTATTGCAGGGGATGGTGTTAGCCGACCCCAAATAATGCATATTTACTAATGCTGGAGTCAGCATTCAAAGGGCAGCTGCAGTGATTGTTACAACACAACCCAGTGAGAGGTCCAGAAGCAGGTCTGAGGGCTGCAGCAGAAAAAGGGGTTTCGGGACATTCTCCAGCTGAGCTTTCATCAGCCGTGTTTAAGGTAAAATGAGACACAAATTCATTTAGAACCATGCTACCGAGGAGGTACTCAGTTCAAGATCATAAGATGAGTGGAGAACACATGTGCTTCCCCCCTTCATCACGCAACGGTGTAGACTCCTTCCGGTCTTGGCCCCAGACTTTCCAGCGTGATGGTAGGGTCTCCTCCGTCTCTCACACCATCTTCCAGTGTCTCTCTAGATCACCTCTTTGCCTTCAGGTTTTCTAGTTTGTGGCACTTACTCTCTATTTTCTTTTTACTTACGTTTTTAAATATTTCTGAAATAAAACAATGAACGTTTAAAGCAAATCATATTTTATGCTCTGGCAGCAGAGAATATCAGTACAGATCAAAGTCTCTCATCCTTGACACCGCTGACGTTTTTGGCCAGATAATTCACTGTTGGACGTGGCAGGAAAGAGGACGTCCTGCTCATTGTAAATAGAATATTGAGCAGCATCCTTCAATTCTATGTATTACATACTAGCTGCGCGTCATGCCTCCTCCAGTTTTGACCACCAAAATTGACGCCAGACATAAGGAAATGTCTCCTGGGGGTGAGGGGCTACATTGCCTACCCCCCGCCCCCAGCTGAGAACTGCAAGTACAGAGAGTGTTTGTCACCAACTGCAATTGATTGATGATTGTTTTGTTAGTCACTCTGAGATAAGAAAATAGATACATTTTTAGAATTGACTTAATTTTTCTTCCATATTTTAGCGCCTGCTATGTACAGAAAGTACGTTCTGCATGCTGAAATCTGCTTAGACTTAATATTGATGAAGGTATTAGTCATGGTATTATACTGAACTTGTAGAGATCAGTCCCCTGTGTATGCAGTACCAATGGGAAACACCGCTCTCTCACCTTATTGACATCAGGATTGCAAGGGAAAATGACCCGTTGAATTCTCATATCTTTGATCTGTGCTATTTGTGAAGAATCATGCAAAATTTCTCCTAATTTGCTAAAATGCAAACTGTTTTATCTTGATTAATGGTCAGATCATCATTACTTTGTCTTTAGTTGTATGGTCTATTCAGCTAGAATAAGTTTGTATTCTATCTTGACTGTTTTTGCGTTTTCTTTAATGTGAATTTAAGTTTGAGATCAAAATAAGATTGACTGGATCCTTTATAACATTTAAGTTGAATGATATTTGTATGGCTGTTCCTTGCATTTCACCTTTGCCACTAGACAGTTAAAAATAATAAAAATAGTATAGAATAGGCCTCGCTAATAGTCTACAAATTCATATTGTTTTCACACACTCCATTCAGACTTGAAAAACATTAACTTTTAATGGATAGTGTGAAGGCTGATTTTCTCTAAAAGAGAGGAAACAAGTTAAATGAAGCTTTATTCTACTTCTCAGCTTCCTTTTCAAATGGCTCTATGACTACTGATTAAGGAAAGAAGAAAGGCCTGGCTTTACATTTTTAATAACACTTCCGTTGACCGCATAATTCTGTATGACCCTGTGAATATATGCAGTAATCTGTGTCAAATATTTCCAATCCGTATGACATGCTGTGCCTCCTCCTCCCTCCCTACCATGTAGGCCTGTGCTAAGAAACAAAATGTGGAGAAGGCAATGGCACCGCACTCCGGTACTCTTGCCTGGAAAATCCCATGGATGGAGGAGCCTGGTGGGCTGCAGACCATGGGCTTGCTAGGAGTCGGGCTGCAGTCCATGGGGTCGCTAAGAGTCGGGCACGACTGAGCGGCTTCCCTTTCACTTTTCACTTTCATGCTTTGGGGAAGGAAATGGCAACCCACTCCAGTGTTCTTGCCTGGAGAACCCTAGGGACGGAGGAGCCTGGTGGGCTGCCGTCTATGGGGTCGCACAGAGTCAGACACCACTGAAGCGACTTAGCGGCAGCAGCAAGAAATGGAATGATGTTGCAAGTGAATGCTTTTGGATTTTGAGAGTTAAATAGCTGTGTCATCTTCATTATGTTTATTCAGAGATGTACATAATGGAGCAAAAAAGTAGAAAGAGCTATGCTTTATATAGAGGTTCAAGCAGTTTCTTTAGTAGGTGATGTCAGTACATTGGTTTGGCTGATATTTTTATTGCTATAAATTGAACTGACCAAATCAAAGCTATTTGGATAGTTCCAGGCAGCTTCAACATAGTTCAGATAATTCACTTATTTCATAATAATCTTGACCACAAAATTGATTTCTTTTTTAGTGAAAGGAAATTCAATACCTTTTATGGGGATGGAAGTAAAGAACAGGAGTGCTATTGGTTATGATCTTCTAACCTGTATTATACTGGGGTCGCATTTCAAAATTAAGTATCAATACATCACTTGTATATATTGTTCCCTTTAGACAATTGAAAAGCATTATTACTTGTATTAAAGTATAGTCGATTTACAATGTTGAGTTAATTGCTGCTATACAGCAAAATGATTCAGTAATATATATATATTTTAACATTCTTTTAAAAGTTCTACATTATGTTTTATCTTAGGATATTGAATATAGTTCCTTGTGATGTACAGTAGGACCTTGCTTATTTATCCATTCTGTACGTATTGACTTGCATCTGCTAATCCCAAACTCCCAACCCATTCTTCTCCCCTCTTCCCTCCCCCCATGTTTACCTTGCAATTAAGGAACAAGAGGGTGACTTGGTTAACTAAACTATCATTCGTTTAGATTCTCACTAGTGCTCATCAGAAGTGTATCTGCTAGGAAATACTGGATCTATAAGCTGAGAAACAGCTACTGTTTATTAAATGTTTATGGCCTAGTTCCCCTTTGCAGATGAGAGAATACCAGCATTTCAAAAAGTATCTTACCCACATATCCAACACTGTCACTCTGAATTGTAATCTTTCCACCAAAGCATGTTACCTCCTAAACAGCTTAAAACCAGAGCATAAGAGATCCTCAGTGAGGATAGTAATAATAATTACTACTATTATCATTGTTTATATGAAAGTATCCAGCATGGACTGCGCATTGACTGTGTCTGACATTGTGCTCAGTTCTGTGTTTAGGCCTCTTAGCCCTTAATAATGCTACAGATTAGAAACTATTATCATCTCCATTTTACCAGTGAGAAAACTAGGAACTAAATAAGTTTTTGTTTACTCATTCACCAGTGAATATAAAAACGAGAATAATGAATTATTTGTTTATTGATTGCCTATTTCTGAATGCTTCCAAAGGAACTGGGAAAGAAAAAATAAATTTTCTGTGCCCGAGTAAAGTATAATACACCTAAAATAAAAATGTTTCCTTAAAGTTGTAATTTGAAAGTTGTACCAGAAAGAAAACTGGTGACTATGTTGTAAGGTCATTATAAAAACTTAAAAAGAATTTTCAATGACAATAAAAATGCTCATGATATGAGTATTAAAGAAAAGTAGAATATAAAATTGTTTATACAAAATAGCATCTCTTCAACTTACCAGTTGTTTAATACAAAGTACAAAAATGCATCAAAATGTTAACCGTACTTATTTCTGGGAGGTGATGCTGTGGATAACTTTAAACTTTTGTTTACATATTTTTACGCATTACTAATATCCTATAACTCTGTTACTAACATTCAGAAATTACTATAACCAGAATACGGTTTTCAAACGTAGGCACAATTTGAATCTCTATTTACACATTCAGACGTCTTAATATATGAAAGTTCTCATCCCATTATCAGCAGTTTTGCTTTCAGGCTCCCATCCTGACTTTCTCTGGGGGAATTTACTCTTAGCTGATCTTGTGACCATTCTGTTTAGTGTTTTATTGTGTCACTGTGCATACACACTTGTCTACCACGGAGGCTGGCCGTGAGACTGCCCACACCTCAAACACATCCCCTTCTCCCTCGAAGTTGAGTGGCCTTCACTTCTCCAGCAGTCCTGGGCACTTGAACCAACTGGGAACCTATTGAATGGTCCACCTTAAAGTCCTTACTCTGAAAGAGCAGCCAGTTACTATACTTGAAGTAAAATGTTGGGTTGGCCAGCCAAAACCTTTGCTCAGGGTTTTAAAACTTGAACACCCTTTTTGGTCAACTCAGTTTAAAGTTAACTGGATAAACTCATTTTTTTTTTTTTTTTGTATTCAGATGCTAATAGTATAATTCAAAACCTTCTTGAGGCTATATATAAAATTAATAATCCATAAAAAATGTACCTTAAGTTTATATTTTACGTGAACATGAAAAGCACTATAAATCCCTCTATACTATTATGATTTATATCTTCATAACTTATGTCTCAATATAGAATGCTTTTATTAGTAATAATTTGAAGACTAAGCATACTGTTTGTAACAAGAAAACAGTATAAAAAGATATTCTTTAGATCAGAAAAGGTAAAATGTAATCTTAAACAAAATGATGCCATTTTTCCCTCTTTGAACTAAAAAATATCAATTTTCAAATTTAATACTTTGTTTTCACCAATCCCCAATTTTGCGTAGAGACATGGGTGATTTTGTATTTCATCAACATATTCAGCATTCACTTAAAATTTTTCATTTTCATAGCATCACGTTTTAGTTTTGAAAACAATATGCACATAATAGGGATTATTTGTGTTAACCATATTTTGAAGGGTAGCATTGTTATTTATGAATGCAGTACAATGCAGGAATACAAGGAAAGAAGATGACTCTGTGGGTTTAACTCTAAAATAAATCTGATGTTTATTTAATGGACGATTTGTGAAGGTTGCTTAAGATTCCCATTTCTGCCACTTCAAAATGGGAGTAATCATGCGTATTCCATAGATTTGTCCTGGGGATTAAGTGAGATAAGTTAAAGGGCTTAACACAATGGCTGGCTTAAGGTAAGCGTGCATAAACATTAACTGTTATTATTATCATCATCGTCGCCATTGTTCATGTTTCCTTGCTCTCATTGATAGGATTATTTAGGAACTGTTCATTTACTTCTCATATTCTCAGCTCCAAGATGAATTTTATTATCCAACATCTGTCTTTAACCTCATAAGAAGACATGACTTAAACATTAATTAAACATCAAAAATGAGGTCTCACAGTGCTCATACAGAATAATAATTGTTTTGGAAAAGGAGCTGCCTTCCTATCAAAATGTAATTTCCACTCTTTAGAGAAGAGGTCCTCTGAAATGATTGGCATTAAGGAAAAGTAGAAAATAGGAGTCAGGGAACCAGAAAAGGTTTGGAGTAGCAGGCCGTGTGGGGATCCCCTCATCCAGCCCCTAAGTTTGCATTCTGAGCTCCCTCTCCTATTTTTGAGAGAATGAATCCCTATTTTATCTATTAAATATGTAGAAAGCTTGTAAGAAGTAACGAGTATGCCAGAGGATAATCGTGCAACCACAGAGAGGGGCACAGTTGGTCTGCTTTTTGAACGTGGGAATGTTCTTGACACTTAGTTAAGGATGAGGCACCAATAACAAAAAAAAAGTTCTTTGGAAAAATGGAAAGAACTGTTCCAACTCAGTGGAGCTGTGAAGGGTTATATTGAGCCCAGTGAAGTAGAGAATATTCAGGCTTAAGCCGCCTTTAAATATCACGAATTAAATCACACAGGGCCCAGGAAAGAAAGGCCCCAAAAAAGTAATGATTAACAATTACTTGGCCAAAAGGAACTATAAACAGGCATATTTGAAAAGAATGCATTAAGTTCAGTAAACCAGGGTCATAAATCCACTGTGGGAATTACACATAAAAATCACAGTTTTGATTTCCCAAGATATTTTTATGATCATTTTGACTTAATGGAGTTGGTAAGTCGACTAGGAATTATAGTAACTGCTGAAAAAGAAAGATGGAAGGAGGGATAAAAGAGCTAGAATGAAAAAAGCGGGAAACATTAACATTAATACAAAATGTATGTTTATTCATAACACTGTTCTCAATCTTCAGCACACATCCTTCAGTGGTTTTAAATATAACACTTTTGCCTTTTGAAATGACATTGTTAAAGTACCAGAATTAATATTCTCTATATTAAAATGCTGGCTTAAAACGATTGAAGTGACCATCCACACACTATTTAATGTGTCACTTTAATTTTTAACTTTGGAGAGTTATTAGTTAAATGTATTGAGTGAGTATTAGCACAGAATTGTTAAAATTCCAACATCAACCAGATTGATATCAGAATTCACATGACAGTTCTATAACATTGTTCTACCCTTTATGAAAAAGGAAAAAGCACACGCACACGCGCACACGCACACACGCACGCGCACACGCACACACGAGTATACTGCTATGCAGTTCGTATTCTACTGTATAAATTCTCCTCCTTATGCACAGTTCTTAGTCGCTCAGTCGTGTCCAACTCTTTGTGACCCCATGGCCGGTAGCCCGCCAGGCTCCTCCTATAGCAAGAGGCTATCTGTTGTTGCAAAGGCAGCGTCTTAGCTGCTAACTGATCTGGAGGAATTCTCCGCCTGACCACGGCCTTCTGTATAGATCTGACATTTCCCTGTGCTTGGTGTGGCCTCCTCACAGAAGGTGAGGGGTGTGTGGCTTCTTTGGAATGTACACCTGCCTCCTTTCTCTCCTCTTCTGCTTTCTGGCTCATCTCCACCCCACTGTGCTTACAGTATATTTTCCCATAAATGTTATGGAATATGCAGTGTATTAAATGCCAAAATCGTCATATAAAAAGGAGTGAGGAAGAAAGGCCTATAGTGAATGGGGACTATTCTCCCCATCCTCACAACATCTATAACAAATCCTGAATTAGAAACTGTTAAGATCTTCACAGTTGACTGACTTGTTTTAATCTAGAAAACCAAATATTTTAATGCCCACAAATCTTTAGGTTCTGTATCAATTTTGCATAATTTCCACTGCTTAGATTTCTTTAAGCCTATGAGTGTGTTTTTAATCTGCCCAAGTAGGAGAAAAGAAACCTTTGAATGTCTCTGTAATCAAGTAAATCTGTCGTGTATAACTTTCTTTCTGATTTCTGCTTCCTATAGAAAAACTTGTAGATGGGATTGAATTTAAAGGCAGAAAAGGAAAGGAAACCTGCCTTCACACAGAGTCTTGCCCAAATTCCTGCTGCTCTCTTACTGGCGCTTAAAACTTGGACAAGGCATCCCTTGTTTCTAGAATCAATTTTCTTTTTGTAAGGTGAATATAGAAATATTTTTTAATATGCTAAGTATTTGTTCGAGAGTTTAATAGAAAATGTCTTATACGTAGTCATTTAAAATAAAGGATAGCCATTTAAATCTTGACTTAGAGAACATTTTGTGTTCTCAGTTAAGAAATATACTGGTTCAGGATGAGGTTAAACTGAAGACTAATTTGTGATCTAAGTATGAACCTGTTAGTTCCAGCTATTCAGGAATTTTGAGAATGTGTAAATGTTTTGTGCACTTTAATGTGATCTTGTCCAGCTCTTCCTCAAACACCAGGTAAGTGAAATGCAGAGAGGCTGCAGTTTATTGATTGCAGGTTACCTGGTTGGTGGCAGTTATAGAACTGAACCTGCGAGTTTGTCATGTGGAAAAATTTCCCCCACTTAAATCATGTGTTTCTTTATTTTGTCCTCTTAGCATATAATTTCATGAAGAGTTTATTAGGCTTCCTTAGTAGGGTCTTCAAGTATAGTATCAGTTTCTCAAAGGTATGAAGCACTTATCAACAGCATTCCTGTCTTCAGCAGCCCAAAATATACCTTGCATCAAGTTGGTACTCATTATCAAGTTGATTTTTTTTAAGATGGAAATGGTTAGAACTATATTTATGATTTGACTAGAGTTTTGTAGATATTAAAGTCAGAGGTCTTCAAGAAAATGGAGAAGATTATAATTTTGACTCCTCATTTTTTGTATGCATAGACTTTTTTGAAATTTAAAGCAAAATTAAAGTGGGAGAAGTTGTTTCGTAAGGGAGCTTAGTCAAGTTAATTCAGAAGTCTGAGAGCAAAAACTTGACATCCGTAGCTGGCGCTTCATGTACAAATACTCTAAGGCAACAAAAGTCACATTGACCTATTATTATTCAAGTATAAGACAGAAAAAAAAAGTAGTCTTTTCAATGATCCATAACAGTTCTTTAAACTGAGCTAAACATGCCTGTAGATTGTAATTTTTTAGCAAATTATTGTTGCCAGTTCTGAGATACTACATGTACTTCTCCTACTAGTACAGCTAAGAGGTTAAAATCTCACCTCTGTTTGCCAAAATCGAAGTAGGACTAATCCAGGTGACAGCTCAGGTTGTTGCCTCTCATTGCTTATGATCAGCTAAAGTCACCAGATACATGCTGCTACTGCTGCTAAGTCACTTCAGTTATGTCTGAGTCTGTGTGACCCCATAGACAGGAGCCCACCAGGTTCCCCCGTCCCTGGGATTCTCCAGGCAAGAACACTGGAGTGGGTTGCCATTTCCTTCTTCAATGCCTGAAAATGAAAAGTAAAAGTGAAGTTGCTCCGTCATGTCCAACCCTCAGCGACCCCATGGGCTGCAGCCTTCTAGGCTCTTCCGCCCATGGGATTTTCCAGGCAAGAGCACTGGAGTGGGGTGCCATCGCCTTCTCCGTCACCAGATACATGGGCTTCCCTTATTTTAAAACTGAACAGCATATCATGTTGAAATTGTTTTGCCTTGCAGATGTATCTGTAGAAGTTTCTGACCTATTGGATTATACAAATTTTATTTCAACATTCTAGGGAAATACTGGGTTTCCTAAAATTCTTGCTGTGATCGATCCCAATTAAAGACCAGTAAGTACATGAGTTTCTCCAGACTCTAACTAGACTATTTTACTGAGAAACTGAAATTAAGTAGAATGCAAACCTCTTAATAGTAGAAGAATAATCTTGATGAAAAATATTGGTATAAATAATTAAGTAGTTTCAGTCTTCCTAACATCAACCATGGTGAGTACTTCTTTCTTATTTAGAAGACTACATTAGACCAAATCCACTGGAAGCCAAGATCTATATATTGCTATTAGAAAGAAAGGTATTTTATCAGAATTATTTTTTTATTACTGTGTCACAATATTTATAATGAAAGAGGGACAATCAAAAAACCACTTTGCCCTACACAATTCATGTGTCCACATAAAATAGATATTCCAAACTCTCTTTTGAATACAAGTCTTAAGTACAATAGGAAATGTATCACTGTGGGAAAATTACTTAGTTTTTGAAATTCAGGATCTTCCTCCTTAAAGATGGGGGGGGGGAAGATTTCTCATTGGTAAAAAGGAATGATTGAAATATGCATTATTTTATTGTATTATCTTTTATGTGGCGGCCTAAAGTAACACACATTTATTTTTTTCAGCTTTGAGGCTTAATCAACAAATAAACATTATAAATAAATTTAAGGTGTACAACTTGATGTTTTGATATAAATATGTATACATTGTGAAATGATCACCACAAGCTAATTAGCATATATTTTGGATAAGTTTTGAAGTCTTCCCAGCTCAGTGCCAAGCTTATCTAGTGCTCTGGGTATATTTTATATTTGTTTTCCCTTTTCATTTCCTCTTCTGCTTAAAAGGTGAACACAAATGTAGCAGCTTAAAGCTCTACACATCTGCTGTTATACACAGTGATCAGTTTTGTGTTATTCAACAGATCAAGTATCTGGGTATAGCTAAGCTGGATCCTCTGCTTGGGATCTCACAACACTGCAGTAAAGGCGTCAACCTATACTGTGATCTCAGCTCAGACTGAGGGCTCTCTTCCAAGCTCAAGCACTGTTGGGAGAAGTCATTTCATTGCAGCTATAGAGATTTTGGTGTCCTGCTTCTTCAGGGACAGCGGAAGAGAGAGACCCTTTTGCCTCACCTCTCATCTCCAGACTCCCTTTTAACTTAAAAGGCCTCACCTGCTCAGATCAGGCTCACTCAGGAGGGCCCCCTCTTGAATAATACAAAGTTGATCAATTAGGGATCTTGCTGGCCAGTTTTTCACTTGATCCAGCTGCATTCCCCTGCTGTTCCGTCAAGCACTAGTATCGGTGTTGCTGAGGATTTTATAGATGTGATTGACCTCCCTATAAAACTCAGTGTAAGGGAAGGAGATTGTCTGGAATAATCTGAGTGGTCTTGACATAATCAGTTGCAAGGCCTAAGAGCAGAACTAAGGTGTCTCGGGGGGAAAAGAGGGATTCTACTTGTGGACAGGGCTTCAGGATGTCTACCCTTCTATCCCTCCTGATGGCTTGTCCTGTGGATGTTAACGCTTTCTTAGCCAGAAGCCTTATCACCTAAGACAGTTCCTTGAACTGAGTCTCTTGATTCCTGTATATCTTCCTGGTGCGTTTCCTCTAGCGGCTCCCCGACTGACACAGAGCCTTACTTCCCTCTCTGGAATCCGCTCTTTGTTGTATAATATCATGCAACCGAAGGTAACCAGAAGCATGCCACAATCACATTCATAGTTCCTGCTCACACTCAAGAGAGAGGATTATAATCATTCACACCCGACACAGTGAATTTGGGGGTCATGGCAGAACTCTGTCATCCACAGATTCTCTATTTAGTTTTCTTTTTGTCCCCCAGTGAATTCTCTTCAATGGGGAGCAAGCAGTAGGACTTCCTCAGTGGGGAAAGAGATCACAAAAATAATGTAATTATAGTCGTGCAGTATGGGCGGCGATGACCAAAAATGATGTTGCATCCATGCTGATATTTATTGATCCAGTAGCCCAGAACTCTGTAGTTGTAAAAATAAAAGTTGTTTGCCTACTCTCATTCTCTGTTCTCTATGATATTTAGAGCAAGGCTATCCAGTGAAACTTTCTGTGATGGAGAAAATAGTCTATATTTGCACCACCCAACACAAGAGCCACCAGCCATATGTAGCTATGGAGAACTTAAATGTTATGAGTATGCCTGAAAACTTGAGTTTTACATTTTATTTAATTGTAACTAATTTAAATCTAAGCCGCAGGCAACGGCTGCAGTGTTAGAACAGCTCTCGAGGAATAATCTACTGTAACAGCTGGACTTCCGTAGAAATCTAGACAATTTTGTTTTCAATAAGAGCTGTGATGTGTCTGCATTTTCAGCATTTGTTTGATTAATGTGAACTCAATCAACAGATTACCTGAAAAACTTCCATCTAACCTGAAATGAAAAAGACTGGTTCAGTACTACGCTCTTTGCGTATTACAGTTCCACGTGCCTTTTTTTTTTTTTTTTGCTTTAAGGAAAATATGTTGTGCCCGTTTGCAACCAGACATGGAAATTAAGTATATGACAGTCTGTTTTCCCATGGGAATTACCGTCTTTTGAGGAGGACTAGATTTATCTGAAACAACCAAGTAAAATGGAAATAGGTGTAAATGCAGAAACAGAAGAAGCACACTGCGACTGGGGAAGTGACATCTCTAGTGCCAGGGAGTCAGCCTCTCGGTTCTGCTTTTTATGCGTGTGTGTCCCTGCTGAGCCGCTTCAGTCACGTCTGGCTCTTTGAGACTCCAACGACTGTAGCCCGCCAGGCTCCTCTGTCCATGGGATTCTCCAGGCAAGAATACCGGAGTGGGTTGTCATGCCCTCCTCCAGGGGATCTTCCCGACCCAGAAATCAAACCTGCATCTCTCGAGTCTCCTGCATTGGCAGGTGGGTTCTTTAGTACTAGCACCATAGTCGATCTTCAGGTTCCAAGGCCCTGAGCTATGCTGTAACATTAACCACACCTGTTAGTAGCTCACTATTTGGCAAATTCTGAGATTCCCAGTTGGGAGTCTAGACACACACTGGGCCCTCAAGAGCTTGAGGAACTGCTAGACCAGCTGGTCTTATACAGAGATCACCCAAATGCTAGGATGGTTAGCCTTCCATTTCTACAGAGCTTACCTCTGCTTCTCCTCTAAGGCGAACCTTCAAGGAATTTAAAGGGCTTTACAGTTGGCACGACAGTGAGAGTCATATAGTCTTGCCAAGAGGGTGCAATATGAGAACGCAAGGGCAGAGAAGGGTGAATCAGGCTCTCTGCTTTCATTCTCTCCCTAGAGCTGGGAGTACAGGTCAGGCCACTTTAAGTAGCCTGTACCGATGTCCCTTGAATACACTTAAATTGGGGGGCTGACAGGTATAAGGAATTGTGAGAGAAGAATTCATGTGTAGGAAAGACAGAACACAAGGATATAAAAGTAAGTAAGGATACCTCTGTTTCCAAAAGAAACTTAGCCAAAGGAAGTCTATTCCTGTTTGTGAGTGTGTGTCCGTATTCCCTCATGCCCAGCCCATGGTATGTGGTTCAACCCCTTCTTCTTCCAGAGTCTCGCTGTATCTCTCGACATGCATGTAAAGCAATTCACCCTAGTCTTTAAAAAAATAATAATGATGATCTTATTTCCTTATTTTTGGCCTCACTGGGTTTTTGTCCTGCACAGACTTTCCTCTAGTTGTGGTGAGTGCGGGCTGCTCTCCAGGTGCGGTGTGCGGCCTCTCATTGTGACGGCTTCTCGTGTTGCACAGCGTGGACTCGAGAGCACATGAACCTCAGTGGTTGCGGTTCCCCGGCTCCAGAGCGCAGGCTCAGTAGTCGTGGTTTAGTTGCTCCGAGGCATGTGGGATCTTCCCGGATCAGGGCTCGCTGGAACCCACGTCTTCTGCATTGGCAAGCGGACTCTTTACCACTGAGCCACTAGGGAACCCCAGTCTAGTCTTCTCACTGATGCCCTGGGTCCTACCATTTTCATCTGCAAATGGCCCATCAATGTGTTTAGTTATGTTTTTTCCATGAAAGATATTTTCGAGCAATATGTTGAAATGGTTGATTTTCACCTTTCTAGCAAATTCATTCTAACAGGTACAAAGCAGATTATCCTGAAAAAATAGATGTATACCTTCCTGCATGTACATGAGTTTGAGCAAGCTCCAGAAGTTAGTGATGGATGGGGAAGCCTGGCGTGCTGCAGTCCGTGGGGTCAGCAGGAGTCCGACACAACTGAACTGACCTTCCTGCAACCATGCTCGGTGGGGAAAACAGCTGGGTTCCGCTGTGCATCATTCAACCAGCAGGGGGCGCATCCCTCCGTTGTGCCATTCATATTGTGCTTTAATTACCTCCCCGCAGGAGTGCAACCCCCCAACATGTAATTAGCTCCGGATGGCAGAATATATTTCATATCAATTTGTGTAACTCTAGGCCCTAGTATGCTGCCTGGCACCTAATTACAGCAATCAATAAACACTTAATAAGGCCATCATTCATTTAACAAATTTCTGCTGTCCATATATAGGAAAGTAACACTTAAGCTGAGACCTGAGAAATGAGTAAGAATGGGACATTTTTTTTTAAAGGAGGCATAGGTGGTTAGGACTGAGATAGAATAAATGAGCTTGTCAGTTGATGAATGACTGAAGAATACTGGAACAAGCAATAGTAAATAGAGGATTAAAATATTGTGTTTTGGGTCATTCTTAGGGGTTTGAGCCATTTGTATCAATAACTTGTTTGGTCATAGTAGTATTCATGTATTCAATAAAAAGTGCTATGGATGGAGATGTGCCTACTGAATTGTAGTAGGGAGGAAAACCAGTCTCTTCCTTCATGGGGAAGACTGACATGGAAGAAATACACAGTGGAGGTAGCATTACAGCTGTGCTTTTCCCCAAAAGCAGTGGGGCTCTGAGGGTAATATGCTGATGGAAACGTGACTTCACTGGGAAGCAAAGGGAACACTTCCATTAGGAAGTGGTGGTTGGGTTGAGCTTTGGAGGTGGCTGAAGTTTGGAGCAAGAGTGATGTTTCAGGTAGATAAAAGAGCAAATTCAAAATCCCACAGGCAGAAAGAAAAGACTGGTGTGGCTACAGCACAAAAATTAAAGGATGCCTTGATATGAAATGAGGCTGGAGAGTTGGGGGAATCTGACACCTGACTGGATAGACCAGGTTATTGATTTTTTGGTTTATTACAACCCAAAGGGATGGCACTGAATTATCTCAGACAAAAGTGTGTGTGGATCGAGAGTGATGGTTATGGCAGGTCTGTATCTGTTTTGTGGAAGCCTTGCCCTGGCTGCAGTGTGGAGGGCAAGTCTCAGAGCAGCAACAGAAGACTCAAGGCTACAAGTCAGTTTGTGATTTTTCATAATTAAAAAATTTTTAATCGATTAGAGACTTCTGGATGTTGCTCCTTCTCCCTGGCCGTGCATGTTTCATTCATATTACGTGGATCTCAATGGGTAATGCACAATACTTAGGCTGTTTATATTTTCTACTTTAAGTTCTGGCTTTGCTCCAAAAAAACTACAAGGACTGTAATTTAAGAAAACACAAGAAAAATATCACTGTCAAGGTCAAATTAACTATTGTAGTTTCTTAAATAACTGCTTCTTTTCTAACGGCAAATACTGCAAATGTGTAGCAAGAATCCATCAGCTGGTGAATAAGCACCATCTTATTAGTTTCTTGACTTTCTTTAAAGCACAACTGTGCCTCTTTCTTCCAGCTGTACTTCTGGCCTTAGAAATTTTGTTACTTAGAAAACATTTTTTTTTTCATTCAGCTTCTTAAAACTACTTTCAATTTGAGAAAACAGTATTTACAAAAATTTTTTTCATGGTTTTCTAATTCAGTCCTATTTTTTTATATAGTTCATATTATAATCATTTTTGTTTTTTAGTGACGCAACCTACTTGTTTTAAAAGGTTAACTTTTCTTCTTTGTTTCCTTATAAAAGTAATCTTGCATTTGTATCTTTAGCTGCCTTATAACAGGTGGCTTAATTCCTTTCCCTGTGGTATTTGAAGAAAGTGAAAGCACTTGTTATTAACAATACATGCATTATTTTTTTTTCCTATTTGCACATTTTATTTAGTGAAAAGAAAAAGATGAGCTTATGATTATTTTCCCCTTACTTCAGAAAGGGAAAGACTCATAGCAACAGTGGTGGTGGGCAATTTCATACTCTTAGGTTGAAGCAAAATACCCGTGTTCTCTGAAACTTAGTCTAATAGCAAAACATTTTCTGACTCTCCCTCTAATCTTTTCTGCCATTACCATCAGTGGAGACACATCAAACTCACCTACATCTGTAGTTTGCATTTTGGATGTAGAGATAGACACCTGTGTTGCGACTGAGTGGAAAAATCGTTGGAAGCATACAAGTTTCAAAGCCCAGGCCCTCCACTGTGTAGCTGCCTTGGGCAAGTTACTTAACTTCTCTGTCACTTAGTTCTCTTACTTGTAAAATGAGAATAATGATTAATAGTTCCTATATTGTTGGGTTATTATGAGGATGAGAGAAATTAATATTTATAAAAGATTCTGGAACATAAACCAAGTACTATACCATGTAAATGTAAAGTACATACAATTAGAATGTGACTATAACTTAGATAGGCTTTGGATGTGAGACTTTGACCATAAAGAAGGCCAAGCGCAGAAGAATTGATGCTTTTGAACTGTGGTGTTGGAGAAGACCCTTAAGGGCCCCTTGGACAGCAAAGAGATCCAGCCAGTCCATCCTACAGGAAATCAAGCCTGAATATTCATTGAAAGGACTGATGCTGAAGCTGAAACTTGAACACTTTGGCCACCTGGTGTGAAGAGCTGACTTATTTGAAAAGATCCTGATGCTGGGAAGGATTGCAGGCAGGAGGAGAAGGGGACGACAGAGGACAGGATAGTTGGATAGCATCACCAACTCAATGGGTGTGAGTTTGAACAAGCTCCGGGAAATGGTGAAGGACAGGGAAGCCTGCTGCCCTGCAGTCCGTGGGGTTGCAAAGAATTGGACCCGACTGAGCGACTGAACAACAGCAACCGACAGAAACGGACAAACAGAAACATATCATTTTATTTACTCCCCATATTATCCTCTAACATTCTCAGCTTTCTTGTTACCCACTGACAGGGAATAGTAAGTCCCTTACTCCCCTCATCGTGACATCTGGCTTATCTTTCTTCCTTTATTCAAGGTGTGCTGAGCATTTTAAACAAAACTTGTATTCTTCTCCAGTGCAGTCTGCAAAGTTAGGTCAATCAAGACTTACTGTATCATCAGTGCAGAGTTAATAAGTCGCAATGCAGCTAAGATTTCACCTCTGCTGCAAGACATACTCTGAGAGAATGACATTGGTCTGGAGAATAACTCTGCCTTTGCCAACATGATCTGCGAAATCATTGGCAGCTGACTTTATAGGAAAGGGTTAAGTGTGTTGCCCTGTCAAATATTCAGCTGCTCATTAATTAAAGTAGAACAGATCCAATATTTTTTATTCAGCAGATTAACCCCAAACCACCATGTTTGCAATTTATATTCATCCTGTAAATGGCATATGCATTAAACATTTCCATCTGGAGTCCCAATGATTGTTTTTCTCCCATCTCATGCTTGATAAGCTGTTACTGATTAGACAGGGAATTCTGATCCTGTTGAAAGCACAGATTTTTTAAAATCTCTATCACCTTGGTGTTCTTTACTTCTTAACAGATCTTGCTTGATGCCTGCAGGTTGTATTTTGGCTACAATCCAGACAGGAACTAGAGGTCCCTTGCCCACGATGCTTTAATGCAAACAGCCTTATTCTCGGTCTCCCTCATTTTTCTTTCATTAAGAAAGGACTCCCTTTTCTAGTCTAATTTAGAACATGTCTTCTTTCTTCTTGTCGCATTTGGCTTGATGCTAAACCTTAGTTTATTCTCACCATCCTCTTAACACACATAACCAGCATATCTGATGCATGGTGTTTTCTAAGCATTGTTCTAAAGACATCGTATGCTTTGATGCATTTAATGATCACTAACTGTGTTGAAGTAGATACTATTCTGATTCACATTTAGTAGATGAGAAAACTGAAACTACAGGGAAGTTAAATTACCTCCTCAAAATGAGACCGCTAAGTAGAGCTCACCGTGAACCCAGACGCCAGTTCTAGGGCCCATGGCACGGGTTGTAGAGAGTTGAGTCGCCATCCATCGAATAGTGGGACATGCATGTTGCAAAGTTCAGTGACGGAGCACGTAGCAGAGTTAGTTGATTTTTTAGCTTGATGATTTGTAAACTCTCTTACATCTTTGGGGCTTCGCTGGTGGCTCAGATGCAAAGAATCTGCCTGTATTGGGGGAGACTCAGGTTCAGTCCTTGGGTCTGGAAGATCCCCTGGAGAAAGGAACGGCTACCCACTCCAGTATTCTTGCTTAGAGAATTCCATGGATGGAGGAGTCTGGTGAGCTACAATCCATGGGATCACAAAGAGTCGGGCACAGCTGAATGACTAATACTTTCATTTTTTTTCACTATATATATGTGTCTGGTTCCCATTCTCATGTCAAGATGACCACACTCTTTCGCTTCTCACACTCACACTCTGCAGTTTTCAGAGACAGACTGTTCTGCCATCTCCTTAGGAATCAAGAAACCTTAGCCGTAAGGACCTCTCGGTACCTTGCCCTCAGCCACCATGGCCATAATTAGTTCACATGCCCTTAAAGCATGTAGTGTCAGAGGGAATAGGATCACTGTGCTTGACTTGTCCATTCATGACTGGCTCTGTTGCTGAGACAAGCATCTCCTTCCCCTGAATTATATGGGGAAGATTTGGACACCACTCTTTATCCAGCAACAAAAGAGAAAACAAACATTGACCGGTCAACCCAGAGTCTCTGGTACAGTCCCTAATCTAAGTCCCTGTTTCCGGAAGAACAATACCGGTGACAATCTAATGTGTGAAATATGGAGAATACTGTATTTTCTCATGAGCGATTTGGAGAAGTAAACAGTAATATCAACTCCCACTGCTGCTAGACATACATTCTTCTATATATGCTAAATTTAAAATCATGTAAATGCTATTCTCAGCCTCAAGAGACTACCTTGTTTTATGATTAAAAGTAAAGGTTATTGAATTTCTTTTGTGAATATATGGTTGTGAGCTTGACATACTATAGCTATGCCATTTAATACTTCACATTTACATTAATGAATAATTAATAACTTAATTTTTTTTACTCATTAATGCAGTAACTTACTTAAAATATAAAATCAAGTTTATTTTTTCTCAAAATTAAGGAAGCATAGATTTTTGTTTTTAGAAAACAAATTGTGTAATTTCAAGTTGATGTCTACTGATTAAAAAAACAATTTGTTTAAGAGAAGTGCATTGAAAAAAAAACATCTTTAATGACTTTGTTACCTGTGTCTTAGTATTATCATCTTTGCATACCTTTTGTCAGGTTAGAAAATGAGTTAGAAAATGATGCATGTTATCTCTCCTAAAACTGCATACTTATGTTTTGTAAAACCTGGAAATACATAATCTTTCTATAAATATAAAAGTATGTCATCTGGTCAGTCTTTCACAGTGTATGACCTATTTTTAAATTATCTTTATACCTGTTCATTTTTTTTATAAGTATGTTGCTTTCCATCATGATATTCCTCTGATCCAGTGATTTGGAGATATAAATGATTAATAGCTATGAACAAATCACTTGCATATGCAGTCCAGTTGCCCTGCATGTTTCTGTATTAATTACATAGTCACTCCATACACATAAAATTTATGTAAGTCAAACAGTAGGCATGTTTCCCAAACTCATTTGCCTTTTAACCCTGGAGCCTCATTATAACACAACTTGACATGACAGGAAATCCAGTGAGGCATGTCACCAGAAGCAGTTTCCTACTGGAAGTTCCAAGAAAAATCCATTATAATGTTTTCAACTTTAATACTAATCAATGGCACAACCTCTAAGAAAAATTTAATAGGGAGATTATTAAAGAGCATTTTAATGGGGATATAATGAAAACCCTGAATCACATTGTTTAAAAAGCCAAAATGGGTATGTCATGGTTTAATGAGTTTTGAAAGAGGAGAGGTTTGAGAATAAGTATGAGTTTAAAGAAAAGAAACAAGAGTAAGAAACAAGAAAATAGATACAAAGAAGCAAAAAGGGGAAATTGATAAGAGAAGATAAAGTGACAATATTCTTGTTCTTAATAATAGAATAACAGCAGTTAACTATTAATGATAAATTTATGGAAAATACTTAAGCTCAGACTCTCTCCCTCATGAAACTCTTATCAGATGATTTTCATCAGGGCAACAACTGATTTCACCTTTAATAGGGCAAAATGTCAAAGTAAAGTATAGGCTAAACCTCAGCAAAGTATTCTTCCAAGATTTTCAAAAATAAGTGAAAGTGTTAGTCCCTCAAATGTGTTCAACTCCTTGCAACCCCAAAGACTGTAGCCCACCAGGCTTCTCTGTCCATGGAATTCTCCAAGCAAGAGCACTGGAATGGATTGCCATTGCCTCTTCCAGGGGACCTTCCCAAGCCAGGGATTGAGCCCAGGTGTCCTGCAGGCAGATTCTTTACCATCTGAGCCACCAGGGAAGTGCTCCACCGCCACCAAAAAAGAAAAAAAAAAAACATATGGTTAATTCTTGACTGTTAACCTTTTATATTGGGGTGGAATTTATATTCTATTGTGATTGGGAGAGCTGTTGCCATGGAGAGAAAGCAAACATCAATGAGTTGAACTGTGTCTGCAGTTTCACGCGTGTTCTCCCCGTTAGCAGTGCTGTTGGTTGTTATCTGCATATCTTTAAACACGCAAAGAACTCTTCTTCCAGTCAACTCCTCTTTCATTCACTGTTCACAGAGGCTTCAAGATCCCTCTGTTTCGTTCCTCTTAGTCTTTAAAACTCTTAAGTATCATGAGATAGTTATGTCAATTTTTTCTAAAAGATTTTTTGGTATGGACCATTTTTAAAGTCACAGAGGGTAAGATGTTTGGGTGGCATCACTGACTCGATGGACATGAGTTTTAGCAGGCTTCGGGAGTTGGTGATGGACAAGGAAGCCTGGCGTTGCTGCAGTCCATGAGGTCACAAAGAGTCTGACACGACTGAGTGACTGAATGGAACTGATTGAGTTTGTTACAATAATGCTTCCTGTTTTTTTTAATGTTCTTTTTTTTGGCGGGTGGGGCGTGGCACGTGGTTGCATGAGGCATATGGGATCTCAGTTCTAAAATCAGGGATTGAACCCACACCCTTTGCATTTGAAGGTGCAGTTCCAGCCACTGGACTGCAAGGGAATTCCCTGGGATATTTATGTTTTTATATGAATCCTTTTATCGAATACTTTGTCCAGTGTCTGTTAGCATGTTGAGTGGGTAAAGGGGGAGTGGACAGTGACTGAAATAGAAGAACATTAAAGAGAAACATCCATTTCCATCATTTTGGTTTTAGAAAATCAATGGTTAGCTCTAGCAGAGACATGTAAGCAGTGTAAGAGTGATTTCGGTACATACATGCACATATGTGTTTGAGTGTAGGGAGAGCAGTAAATTTATATATGCTGTATATTTTTAAGTAATTATTTTATCTCACTTTCATGGCTTATTTCACCCTATACATATTGGCTACTGACATTTTCTATTTCATTTAAATGGAATTCCTCATAAAATGGATAGTGCCAAACAGCATTTAATTCTTATTCCTAGAAGAACAATTTAAACACAAAGTGTAGGAGATATTAAACATGGCCATTTGTGCTTTATTTAGTAGAAAACCACTAAAAAAAAAAAAAGATCATCCCTTTACTGTAATGCAGCAAAGTTTGTACTGTGCACAAAAATTCCTGTTTGCCTCCATGACTCACCCTTACCCCAGGACTCTTATCTTCATTCTCCTAGCTGACATTCCAAAACCTTTCTAAATTTCAAGGGGGAACATTATCAAATCATCAAGCAGTTGTTGCAAATTTGGGGGGAAAAAAGTCTTAATTGGATCGTGGAAAATAAAGACAAGGATCTCTAGCGGGAAAAGAGACTATTTCTTGTACAAATATTAGAGCTTCTCTGTGGCAACTTGCAAAGTCAAGAGTTTTGAAATTATTAATAGCAAGCTAGAAGTTAGAGAGAAACACTTCTAAGAGTTCCAAAGCTCTTTTTTAATGGTATAATTTGAATATATAATATTTACAGGGTAAAAAACACCCTACTATTAACAGAGTGATTCAAGTGACGAAATACTTAGCGGTCATTTTTCCAAAGCAAAGCAATTTCTAAAATATTATGTGAAAAAATATATATAGTTAAAAGTTTAGCAGTGGAATATTGAGAGTCTATGTCAGGTCCAAAAACCATCTATCTGTTCTGAAAAGCAAGGTGCCTTCTCCTAGCATGGTGTCAGGATTGTGTACCCAAAATGTGTTAGCTCTATGACTCAAAAGGAGCTTGATTCCTACCAGGGCCATGTGGGAGCCATACTGTTCCCACTGTTGTTGCTGTAAACAAGTTAGGAGTTTTAGGAGTTTAATTGATCAGGATCCTGTCCCTCCTACTTTATTCTCTCCATCAATACTAAGCTTTACCCTTTGCTTTGTTTGTCAATGACTGAAAAAGTTGTGGTGCTAGACAAAACCCTTGAGAGTCCCTTGGACTTCAAGGAGATCAAACCAGTCAATCGTAAAGGAAGTCAGCCCTGAATCAACGGAAGAACGGATGCTAAAGCTGAAGCTCCAGGGCTTTAGCCACCTGTTGCTCCAATGAGCCAACTCTTTGGAGAAGACCCTGATGCTGCTGGGAAAGACTGAGGGCAAAAGGAGAAGCGGAGAGCAGAGAATGAGATTGTTAGATAGCATCAGCAACTCAGTGGGTATGAATTTGCGCAAACTTCAAGAGGTCGTGGTGGACAGCAGAGCCTGGTATGCTGCAGTCCCGGGGGTTACAAAGAGCTGGACCCGACTTAGCCACTGAACAACAGTGACTGTCCTCTTTCCAAGCCTTCACAGGCTGTGCATAAAACCGTTAAAAACTGCAGTCACTAGCACTTACCACAGAGCCACTGGAGAAAAAGCACTGTCATCTGTTTTTTTCACTCTGTCTGAAATTTTGCCCTTTTGTTTTGTTTTAAAATTTCAGCTTGGTTTAGCCAGTATATTCAGAATGCTAAGCATTCTGATTTAGCAATTGACTTTTTTTTCATCTTGAACTCCAGAGTTTCATCGAATTTAGTTGTAAGATACCAAAACTGGACTCAAGTCCTTGTTTTAAATCTAGATATTGGAGTTAACTAAATTTCGTAACTTTAAATGTGTAGAAAATTGATTACATTTAATGCATTCATTCAACCAGACATTACAATAGAAGTCTTAGTCATTCCGTCATGTGCAAATCTTTGCAACCCCATGGACGGGATCCTCTGTCCCTGGAATTCTCCAGGCACGAATACTGGAGTGGGTGGCCATTCCCTTCTCCAGAGGAAGGCATTATAATGGTGGATTTCTGCATTCATCAGTGCTAGGTGCTTTCTGGATAGCAAATTTGTGAGTTATACAGAAATACTGGCTTATATTGTGCTGATGTGGGCAGTCACAGATGATGGCATTGAGGTCGTGTCTCAGTTTGAAAATCCTTATCTGATATGTTTTGGGGGCAGGACACCATCCCTCATCGTGCACCCCAAGTTTCTTAGGTCATAGTGAGAAGGCTGCAGCAATGTTCAAAATGCTTGTTGAGTAGAGCAGTGAAGGGGGACAGAATGTTTCTCTTTATTTCTCTATATTTTGCTGCCTTCCTCACTGGGGAGCAAAACGAGCTACCTCAATGAAGGGAGCAAGAAATATGGAATAGGAAGGAGGGTGGGTCCTTCCATCACCAAGCAGGGAATCCAGTTTTCCTAAGTCCATTAATACTATTGTAACCGTATGAACCTTGTGCTCCTTCCAGGCCTGGGTCAATGTGATCCCACAGGTGCTCAGAACAGTCACTGTTTTAGATCAATTAAGCAAAAACTTACTATATGGTAACAATAAAAGCTCATGCTTATTAGCAGTTTAAAATTTTCCTGATCGTGCTGTAAGCACACTGTTAATACCCTCCGTGCCTTAACTCGTTCAGTCGTCACAGTTCCGTAAAGAATGCTACATTGTCACTTCTACCTTTCGACAATCAAGAACACTGAGGCTTAGAGATGTGAGTTATTGAAGGTCACATAACTTAAAGCCACAGAGCAGGAATTAGAACCCTGGCAGTGTTAAGTAAAACTATGTCAACTGTTCCAGCTACTGTGAACCAGAGTTAGTGGCACTTAAGATGCAAAAGCCCCTCCATTTGAGATGATCTTAATTTAATGAGATATAAGGGAAAAATGTGTATGTTACAATTTATGTATGTATGTTTGATATTTAAAAGATCTGTGCTTTGGTGCTAGACTAAGTAATAGCAAAAAGAGGAGGAAACATAAAATATTACAGGTGAATGTGGCCAGCGCTGTTATACTTGCTCAAGGTCATCCATTCATCCTTAATGGCCCCAGGTCTTTAATGCCATGAATGTGTCCCTTAATTCACTGAGAAAAGCAATTTTTTCCCCATGTTCTAGAACTAAAATAATTCAATCTTACTAATTATGTTTGTTCGAACATGTTTGAGGCACTAAGAATATAGGTTAATTATTATCCTATCATCTCATAAATCATTTTGTTGGATTCTACTTCTACAAGACTCCATGTAATAAATGTTTATTATTTTTTAAATTAACAATATGGCTAATGATAGATGGTGTTTATAATATAACAGTTTTACTCTAACTTGCAAATTTTGACACCTTGTAAATAGCAGTCCATAGCATTCACATATAAACTGTTTCAGCATCTATGGATTTTATGTTTTAAAATTCTCTTTGTGACTGTCCAAGAGATAATGTGCTAAAGTAATCAGGAAGTATGAGTGTGCTTCTAAAATTCAGATTCTGCCATTCTAGAACCTGATTTAAAATCCAAAAATAAAAATGAATGTAAGCTTGACCAAGTTAGCCGTAATAAGAGATGCTTAATTTTGGAGCTGAAGGGGATCTCAGAGCTTACCATTTTCCTGCCTTCATTTTACAGGCCCAGAGGGTAAACTGATGTCCCCGAGGGCAAATAAAGAAGGATTCGATCTGAGGTCTCTGGGTTCAGGTCTAGAGTTTACCTGCAGCCTGGTGGGATGGTCGTGATGGTATTGGTTCCACTCCACACTTCGCGGGTCATGAGGAAGGTGACATCATCCTGATAAATCTACTACAGCATGCATTTTATTCCCCTGGAATGAAAATGTGTGCTTTGCTTCTAGATCTACATTAAGAGAAATTCAACCATTGACATTTTAAGGACTTAACCGACCTACTATAAATAGCATTTGTAACAGCCTTATATCTGTCATGCCTTGGGAAGTGCATAAATTGTTAGGATTGACCTAGACTATAAAAAATGTCAAATGCAGAAAGTTGAAAATAGGATGTGTAGGCACTGTGTCAAAGTGTGTTCTGTTTCCAAATTCAATTCTTTTCTTTTTAGCTCTTCAAAACAAAGCCAAGGCAAACCAAACCAATGAAAAGTCTTTCCAAAAATTCATGTGAATTTGTAACATTTGTCCTTTTGTTTCCTGAATTCAAAAATGATCCCCCCTTTGTGAAGTTACAAAATTCTGCAAAAACTTTTCTAATTTTTCAATGGCTCAACTTTTATTAAGAGAAAATATCACTGAAACCCTTGATTTATGTTAGGAAAATAAATTCAAAGTTTAAATTACACAATAATACATGTTATTGAACATTATACAAATTATAAAATGAAATTATACAGAAGAATATATAAAATCCTTAAAATATAATATCAGCTTCAAGTTTATTTATAATCTTAAGTAAATTTAAGGTTTAGAGGGAAAACAGACTAATCTTCCCAACGGGTAGACTCAGTAAAGTCTGTATGTTTATGCACAGATTTCAAGAGGATTTTTCCAGTAAGGTCAGAAACAGTGGATAATAATCAAAAGGCGGAATAAACAAGGAAAATTCTGGGAAATGTAAGTGGTGAGTGTGGTTTGGATTCTGTGTTTCCCCAGGAATCTGATTTCTACACAATGTACTGGGAAAGGAACTGCCTTTCCACCCTCTGAGGGTTTATGGCTGAGCCTGCAGATTAAACTGACATGGGACAGATGAAAAGGAGAAAGCATACACATTTTAGTTAGCTTTTATAGGTACATGGGTGTCTTCAGAAGGCAAATGAAGACCCAAGGAAGCCAGTAAGCCCAAAAGCTTAAATACCTTTTTAAACAAAGAATNGCTGAGCCTGCAGATTAAACTGACATGGGACAGATGAAAAGGAGAAAGCATACACATTTTAGTTAGCTTTTATAGGTACATGGGTGTCTTCAGAAGGCAAATGAAGACCCAAGGAAGCCAGTAAGCCCAAAAGCTTAAATACCTTTTTAAACAAAGAATGATAAATTTTAAGGATGTAATAAGTCAAAGGGCTTGGGCTAGAGGGCAGTTAATAGAGACAGTGATTAGGAAATATTGGGGGAAATTAATTGAAGTTAAAAGGGCTTTAATTGGAGAAGGAAATGGCAACCCACTCTAGTATTCTTGCGTGGAGACTCCTATGGACCAGAGGAGCCTGATGGGCTATAGTCCATGGGGTCGCAAAGAGTCGGACATGACTGAGTGACTAAAAAGCATGGGGCTTTAATTGGGTTTTTAAGTTTCCAACTCCTGCCTTGCCTTTTGGAGAAGGCAATGGCAACCCACTCCAGTACTCTTGCCTGGAAAATCCCATGGATGGAGGAGCCTGGTGGGCTGAGAGTCGGATACGACTGAGTGACTTCACTTTCACTTTTCCCTTTCATGCATTGGAGAAGGAAATGGCAACCCACTCCAGTGTTCTTGCCTGNTATATATATATGTGTGTGTTTCTTTTTTAGGTAGAGGCTTATATATCCAGTAAATCAGTAAAGAAGCTCAGATTTATAGTGTTTTCTGTCCTTCCTTCCCTCCTATATTTAGTGTACTATCTGTCTATAGTTATGTGGTAATAAAAAAATTGGGCTTTCCTGGTGGCTCAGACAGCAGGGAATCTGCCTGCAGTGAGGTCTGATTCCTGGGTCAGGAAGATCCCCTGGAAAAGGGAAGGGCAACCCACCCAGTATTCTTGCCTGGAAAATCCCATGGACAAAAGAGCCTGGTGGGCTACAGTCCATAGCGTTGCAGAGAGATGGTCACTGAGTGACTGACCAGCATAGAGTATTATTTCTTTGTATCATATAATACCATTAAAATTATTTTTTAAGTCATTCAGTCTCTATTTACCACTATCCAACATCTTTTCTGCCCTTATGGCAGAAAGTGAAGAGGAACTAAAAAGCCTCTTGATGAAAGTGAAGGAGGAGAGTGAAAAAATTGGCTTTAAGCTCAACATTCAGAAAACGAGGATCATGGCATCTGGTCCCATCACTTCATGGGAAATAGATGGGGAAACAGTGTCAGACTTTATTTTTTGGGGGCTCCAAAATCACTGCAGATGGTAACTGCAGCCATGAAATTAAAAGACGCTTACTCGTTGGAAGGAAAGTTATGACCAATCTAGATAGCATATTCAAAAGCAGAGACATTACTTTGCCAACAAAGGTCCGTCTAGTCAGGGCTATGGTTTTTCCAGCAGTCATGTATGGATATGAGAGTTGGAAGGTGAAGAAAGCTGAGCTCTGAAGAATTGATGCTTTTGAGCTGTGATGTTGGAGAGAGTCCCTTGGACTGCAAGGAGATTCAACCAGTCCATTTTAAAGGAGATCAGTCCTGGGTGTTCTTTGGAAAGACTGATGTTGAAGCTGAAACTCCAATACTTTGGTCACCTCATGTGAAGAGTTGACTCATTGGAAAAGACTCTGATGCTGGGAAGGATTGGGGGCAGGAGGAGAAGGGGACGACCAAGGATGAGATGGCTGGATGGCATCACTGACTCGATGGACATCGGTTTGAGTAAACTCCAGGAGTTGGTGATGGACAGGGAGGCCTGGCGTGCTGCTATTCATGGGGTCGCAAAGAGTCAGATACAACTAAGCAACTGAACTGAACTGAATATCTTTTCCAAGGAATTTGCTTTTTAAGAAATAAAATTCCTTGTCAATACATGCTGTGGTCATTCACAGGTAAATTATGATACCATGGAAAATAGACTTAATTGTTCAGTCTTATTATGATCTGTTTAGTCTTATGTTTTGACAGTATTCAACTTTAAAGGGATTTGTGCATTCTAAACCTTTTCAATTGTGTCTAACTCTGTGCAAACCTATAGACTGTAGCCCACCAGGCTCCTCTATCTGTGGGATTCTCCAGGCAAGGATCCTTCTCCAGGTTGTCTTCCTGACCCAGAGATGACCATATCTCTTCCCTCTCCTGCACTGGCAGTCAGGGAAGCCCATAGGAATGTGTGGTTGAACAAAATCTAGCTGTAGGGTACTAACTAGAAGTCTCTGCCCAGGGCAGAGACCAGGGCAGCTGCTCAACCCCAGGGCAGCTGCTCAACATTTAAAAATAGAGAGTGAGGGGATTCATTACAATGCTGGATTGCTAACTTTTCTAGGAAATGGATTGTTTGAATGACATCAGAACTGCTGCTTCTGTTTGCCCCAGGTGGAGTGACTGTACCTCCCCCATACCCTGAATATATCCCAAATACTCCCTGTTGTTTTCCCGCTAGCAGGGCCAAGTGTCTTTGATGTTAACTTAGCATCTTTTCCCTGTTTATCTTTTAATCAAGAAGAACATTGTCTCTGTTACCTGTATCTCTCTCAAAAGTCAGAAAAGCGTACACAATTCAGTGGAGCTACACAAATTTTACAAGCTAGCAGCCTTGATGTGTATGAACTGCTGTCCCCTCTGACCAGTGAAGTTCTAGTTTTAGGCGCTTCAATTATTTTAGCCTTGTCAGGACTGGTTCTCTGCACAAATGGTGGGAGCATTGCTCATTTATGGAAATGAATGAATTCAGCCTGCGCACAGGGGCCTCAGTAGACATGTGGGTGTCACGGAGTAACGGACGGCACCCATGTTCACAGTGAATCAGATCCCCTCCAATGCCCGATTCACTGAGGTGTGTTGATGGTGGGGCCGCGGAGTACCATTTAGTATCTCATCAGACAGGACCCGACTGCTCTAACGGAGAGGAAAAAGCACGTTATGTCACAACGTGTGTATACTCTGAGCTTTATTAATCCTGTTTTACGGCTGAGATAAAAGATTCACCCAAAGGTATGTGAAATCAAACCAAAAATAAAATGAAGCTGTGATGTACTACATCCTATGCGTAAACTAAAACATTCTAAACATGTGTCCCAATCTCTTGCCAGTAGCTGCGAATCATTCGTACCAATTCATTGGGCTTTCAGGAAAATACAGAAAGCAAAATAAATAAAAATGACGTCTTTACTAGCCACCTCGTACAGATTGCTGCTTGTCCAGAAAACTTTGCAGTTGTTGGGAAAGTGTCTACTGTTTGGAAAAATACTTAGCTGACATTTTTAGATTCATGTGAATTTTTAAGATACGGAATTGAATAAGATAAAGCATTAAAATGTGTGATAGCTAAAGATGACATCTAAAGATTCCATTTAAAAATTAAGGGGGTGAAAATAAGTGAATCCATATATATAACGTATTTCAAAGAAGAATGTTTGACATTTGGGTTTGTTTTTAGGGAAGTCTCAATGCCATTCAAATCCCTAATGCTTTTATGGTGTTCGGTTTGTCATGTCTTTCGAGAAAAACATGGTTGTAAATATTCATCTGAAATCCTTCAATCACTAGAGAAGCCTTAAGTTCTTTGAAATTCTGAGTATCAACCATGCATCATCGGAAAACTTTGCATTCTTTAATGACATAGTTATCTTCGTTGTCTGGCTGTGAGAAGGCAATGGCAACCCACTCCAGTACTCTAGCCTGGAAAATCCCATGGATGGAGGAGTCTGGTAGGCTGCAGTCCATGGGGTCGCTAAGAGTCAGACACGACTGAGCAACCTCACTTTGACGTTTTGCTTTCATGCATCGGAGAAGGAAATGGCAACCCACTCCAGTTTTCTTGCCTGGAGTATCCCAGGGACGGGGGAGCCTGGTAGGTTGCCGTCTATGGGGTCGCACAGGATCGGACACGACTGAAGCAACTTAGCAGCAGCAGCAACCTTTATCAACATGATTTGGATGGTTAGCTGCTCTCAGGGAGGACTTTGCTCTCTCTGCTTCTGCACCATCTTCTAACCCACCAATCCTGCCACATCAACATAGGGGTTACCTTTCCAAGATGCTGGTCCCTTCAGGACACCTTCCCCTTAGGACACCATCACTGAACACTTAGACCTATATCTTCCATATGAAGCAGTAGACTCTTCATCTTCCAGTTTAAACCTTTATGGGACTCATAACCTTATATATCAAACTCAGGCAGAAGTGCTGAGCTCTTTAAGGAAACTGCATATGCTCTTCCCTTATCTGTCTGGATTTTTCTTAATCTTAATTTTATTTTAATAAAGGAGCTCATTTATTAGTTCTTTAATAAAACTCACCTCTGTTCCTCAATAGTCCCACTTTCTTGGAACAATAACATGGGTGTAGAGGATATTTCAGTGAATGCTTGTTGATATCAGACATTTCCTAGTGATTTCTCAAATTCTCTTTTTTTCAGATCTATGGGATAACTCTTACCAATAATCTTAAGATTTTTTTTTCTTTTTTGATTTGGCCAAATTTTTTTCTATTTCTTTTCTTAATTATAGTAAAAAGATTTTCTGTAAAAAATATTTTGGAATATAGATTATTTGAGATATAGGAAAGCTGNTTCAGATCTATGGGATAACTCTTACCAATAATCTTAAGATTTTTTTTTCTTTTTTGATTTGGCCAAATTTTTTTCTATTTCTTTTCTTAATTATAGTAAAAAGATTTTCTGTAAAAAATATTTTGGAATATAGATTATTTGAGATATAGGAAAGCTGATAGCTCAGTTGGTAGAGAATTGGCCTGCAATGCAGGAGATCCGTTTCATTCCTGGGTTGGGAAGATCCACTGAAGAAGGGATAGGCTACCCACTTGAGTATTCTTAAGCTTCTCTAGGGCTCAGCTGGTCAAGAATCCACGTGCAATGCAAGAGACCTGGGTTTGATCCATGGTTGGGAAGATCCCCTGGAGAAGGGAAAGGCTACCCACTCCAGTATTCTGGCCTGGAGAATTCCTCCAGCTATATAAGTCCTTGAGGTTGCAGAGTCAGACAAGACTGAGTGAGTTTCGCTTTCTTTTATTTCAAGGCCAACAGGGTATTTTGAAATATGATATATTGATAGGGAATTTAAGGTATAGTAAGGCCAACATATCAGGAAACACCTGTCATTGAAAACGTAGTTTATTATTAAAGTTCTGAGGAGGAGAGAGCAAGTCANTCAAAGTCCAAAAGTCCATCTGATGAAACTGGAACCAATTATACAGAGTGAAGTAAGCCAGAAAGAAAAGCACCAATACAGTATACTAACTCATATTTATGGAATCTAGAAACATGGTGATGATAACCCTGTATACAAGACAGCAAAAGAGACACAGATGCATGGAATATTGACAGGCATTAAATTAAAACAGTAGGCAAACTATAAATGTTATAACAATATTTATACGTATATGAATTATATGATTATATTTATATAATTTTTTAAAAAATGTCTGGAGGAACTAGACCACACTATTTTTAGTGGTGGAAATGAGTGATTAACGCTTTATGTATTAATTCTTTCTAAAATTGTATCATATCTAAAGTAATTTATTTTTTCAAACTTTTTTTTTTTTTAAGTGAAACACACAGAGTAGCCTTTAAAAGCCTCTGGGCCTTGTAAGAGTGTGATGTTACTGTTCTGAAACAGGAACTGATCATATGGCCTCATACAAAAAGATCATTACCATGTCACTGGACAGTTTACGTCAACTATTACTGACAAGTTTATGACAACCATGGAAGCACATCCACTCAGATATCCACTCTCAGTTTTAAGGCTATTTCCTTAATACAGGCACGGCTAGATACTGCTTAGTCTTCTAGGCTAAATATTTAATGTAATAAAACAACGTATTCTTTAACTTAACCTTCTTTCTTTTCTTCCTCTCCCATCCCTATGTTCATACACAATCATAATCACGGGCACAGGGAAACATTTGATTTCATCACCAAAAGGAAAAAAAAATAGAAAATGTCAGGTATAGGTGTATTAGCATCATAAATGTGAAGAAAAGAAATAATTCTTCAGTTAATTGGGTGTTTATTTTATTTCTGTTATGCTATTTATTCTGAAGTAATAGTCTATTTTATAGCATTTAGTTTTGCCTGATCATAAAAAGCAATGCTTGCNTTGATTTCATCACCAAAAGGAAAAAAAAATAGAAAATGTCAGGTATAGGTGTATTAGCATCATAAATGTGAAGAAAAGAAATAATTCTTCAGTTAATTGGGTGTTTATTTTATTTCTGTTATGCTATTTATTCTGAAGTAATAGTCTATTTTATAGCATTTAGTTTTGCCTGATCATAAAAAGCAATGCTTGCTTAGACAAAATAGAAAATGGTATAAAATATGTAAACAGCATCCAGAGATGACCTTAATAAATATTTCAGACTCTCACAGCCTTCCACTCTTATTTATAGTCCTGTTGCTATGGAGATCTTATTTCAAAACTGAACTAATGCTACATATGTAATTTTGGAGATTTTTATTTTAAAGTATAGCTTGAGTAAATTTTCCATGACGTTAAATATTATGTTGTGCTTAAGATTATGGCTTTAGGAATCAGAAAATATTTGTCATGTTGTATTTTCTTGACCAATAATAACAACAACAACAACAATAATAAAAATTAACAGGTAACTTTTAATGGACATTCACTGTATGTCAAAAAATAAGTTCTTTGCTTATACAGATTAATTTAATTCTCACAGCAACTTTGTAAAGCAGGTACAAAGTTTTTCTCTTTTTACATATGACCAAAGAGAGGCTCAGGAGCAGTCACCTTGGCCAGGATCATGGAGCAAGCCAGTGATGGAACAGCATAGAATCCAGGGACTCTGGCTCCAGAGCCCACGGGGCACTGACTTCTTATGGAATATACCAAACTTAGCAGAATTCATGGCTCAGTAATTGAAAAAAGTAAAGCTCATGGTTTTTAAGGGAATAGGGATGTTCCATCTTTAATAGCTTTTATGTAGTTTGAACATGCAGCTATTTTTAAGTATCATTCCATGCTGGTTGTCCTATGTAAACTACAATAGCCAGAGATGCCATAAAAATGTCTGCCCATGGTGTAGGAGATGATATAGAGTTCTGGTGTCTTTACCCGGCTGCTTTTCCATTCACGTGATTCAGGAAGCAACCAGCTTGGCCCCATATACGGCCACACGTCCGTGATGACAGGAAGTCTGCTGGATGATCACCACTGGCACTCTGTGGTCATTGAGCGCCAGGGCCGGAGCATCAACCTCACCCTGGACAGAAGCACGCAGCACTTCCGCACCAATGGGGAGTTCGACTACCTGGATTTGGACTATGAGGTAAACCTGAGGATGTGTAGATTGTCACGCATCAAGTGACTGCTTCAGTTTTATGCTGTCTTGTTGAATTATTATTAATTATATACCTTCATATATGATTTTCATTTTATTCTCCAAAGAAAACTTACAGCTTCACAACCTAATTTATTAATATAGGTCATTTTATTAAATTTTAAATTGTTAGAGTTATTGATATATTTTTTAAAACTTGGAACTATAGTAGCATGTATTTGAAGAAAAGGACCATTTACTATGTTATCAGAGCCATTTAACAAAACCAGAATAAATTGTCATAATCTTTTTATTGGTAATTATAAATTGCTTGTTCTTGATAATATACAGTATGTTATATACATGATTGCCTGGTATTTATTAGAAAACATTGCATAAGAAATCCTACATTAAACCATTTATAAATTCATGACTATAGATAGTTCCTTTGACAAGTTCTATTTTCTCAGATATGAATGTCATAAAATAAATAAAAATATAGACTATTTTAAAAGAGTTTGTTCATAAATAAAAAGATATTTTTTACCTTCCAAATGACTAAAGATTAAAAATAATCAGTGATCATACTGATCTAGTAAAAATACATATTCTCATAATACACTGAGAGGCATATAAAGTTTTTTTAAAAGAATTTTTTGGAGAACAATTCAACTTGAAAGTGTCTATCAAAAATGTTAATCATAAGTAGGAATAAAAGTTCTGTAAAAACAGGTTCATCACTGGGGTACCCCTATGGCTTTGCTGTGCCATTTCAATGTGCCTTGGTCCCATTGTTGAAATTACATGTATATATATACACACACACACACAGATACATACACACACACACACACACATATGTGTGCTATTGATTGCTGTTGTTCAGTTGCTAAGTCACATCCTGCTCTTTGCAACCCCATGGACTGCAGCATGCCAAACATTCCTCTTCTTCACTATCTTATAGAATTTTTTCAAACTCATGTCCATTGAGTCAGTGATATTATTGATATCCCCATAAATCTTTTAGAACATAAATGTACTTATCATAAAATAGTATATGAAAAGTCAGGATTTACAACTATATTTTTTATTTTCCTTCTATATTTAAATAGTTTCTAATCTAAATTTTCTGTAATATGAATACATTGCATATATTTCTAAACAAATTTAGAATGGAATATGCAATATAAACTTTGATACAGAGACTTTTATTGACATTAAAATAAATTTAAGGTTATCAGGGAATAATTACCCCCCAAAAAACATCTCTTGAAAGTGAAAATGGTTGTTGAAAAGCAAAGAATGTGAAAATTCCCCAAATTCCTATCTTATCTAAATTATTATTAATCTTGGCTTATGAGACCTATCTCCTACAATCTGAGAGAATTTAAAGATGAATTATTCATTCTCCATTAATAAACTTTGAAGTACTCTAGAAGAGGTGAGAAATCCTAAAACATTAGCAATGGGCAAACACAATTCCAATTTTCAAAAAACCAGAATTAAAAATTTGGAATCATAGTCCCTGTTGAGTTTGTGATGAAATCTGTACGTATTCATGCACACACAACGCCTCCTATATGGTCAGCAGTTTCATCAACACTTCAGAGCCCTTCTAGATAGAATACCATGTTTAAGAACCTCACCTGTGGACTAAAATGCCTGAGACATATTTGTCAGGGAGACGTAGAAAGAAATTTAAATAGGCTAAGAGAGAGTCAGGAGAGACTCAACTTACTTCTCTTTGTAGAGCTGCTACTTTCCTTAGAAACTGCAATTATTGGCAGATGGTTCACATGAAAATGCCTGGGTCTACCTTTGTATCTCAACATGATGCAGTTTTGGAGAAAATCAAGTGTATGAGCTCAAACTGGAGCCATTAAGCCTGAGTTTAAATCCCTTTTTGCCTCTTACTGGCTGTGTGACATTGGACGACTCATATTCCCTTTCCATAAAGTGAAAATAGTAGCACATGGCTTGTTTGAGAGGAGGCGTCAGGAAATAACAGATATTACTACATGTTATCAGTTATAATTATTTAGACTGCTTATAACAGGCACGTTTATTCCTTTCTCCTAAAGGGGGCCTGTAGGCAGTTAGCCCTGGGCTCATAAGGCAGCAGCATGATGGTCAAGACCCCAGTCTCCTTGTATTCCAGTGCTGCTCCATCCCCTCTGCAACTCACTCCAAGTTGACTACTCACTTTCCATTTTGCATTCCAGACAGTGTGAAGGAAGGGAGTGAAGAACACTGTGCTGCCCCCGTCCTCCTTTAATTATAGTTCTTAGAGTCACACACAACCCTTGGGCTTAAATCTCATGAGACCAAATCTTGTTCAAAGAGGTCGGTAAATGCCCTATGTTGGTTCCAGAGCATGTGCTCAGCTGAAAAGCAGTATTGTTTTCTTAAAGATGGTGAGAGAAAGGACACCCAGAGGTATCTGGTAAGCCCTGTCTCACTTTTGAAACACTTGGCAGCTAACAAAATGACATTCTTTTTTAGAGTCAAGGTTGTCACTGAACAACACTGTCATTAATAAGGCAATAATGTGAGTCATATCAATATCTGATTATTAATCTATCAACTGCAGCTATTTTTTTTTTACCATGAAAATGATGATAGTATTAGAGAATATTTTGTTGATGAGGACATATAACAAGAAAGAAGGGACCACCTAATATGAAATGATGATATTTGAAATTGGGATTTAAACCCACTTCTCTTAATTGTAAGGAATCTGGGAAATTGAGCCTGTGATGCTTCACCAGGTTACCTTCTATAGGGTAGGACATGAGCTGAAGGTTGACGAAAAGAGAGAAACTGTAAGGAGTGTCTGAGTCATCATCCCAAAGGAAAGTAGGAGTCCCCCAATAAAGAAACTCTGCACAGCAAGGAGGAATAAAGGAATACTTTCAACTGTAATAGTATTTAGTAATATTATTCACAGTGTGATGCCGCATGTCATTAAGCATGGAAGATTTTATTACTATCAACTGGAGCAGAAATTGGTAAAATAAATTGTGGATAGGAAATTCAACACTCCATTAAAGTCTCAGTAATCCTAACCTATGGAATTAAGTACATGTATATAGCATCTAATAAGTTCAGTTCAGTGCCACTTGAAAATATTTCCTTAATGTATTTCAGAACACCCCTGTTTTCCCTTTTGTAGATTCCTGATTCTTTTTTGTGTGTTTATTCTTAGTTTTTCTCTTTTCTTCCTGTAAACTCTAAGGTAAATGATATATAGTGTATATTCAGCTGTTATTAATACATTTAATTGCATTTTAAGTATTTTTAAATTTTTTGGTTGTCTCATAAACTATTATTAATTTGTGCTTTTTGCCCTAAAACTGTTTAAGAATTTAAAATGCATATGCACACTGCTGTATATAAGATAGATAAACACCAAGTACCTACTGTACAGCATAGGGAACTATATTCTGTATCTTTAAATAACCTATAATGCAAATCAATCTGAAAAGGAACATATATATATATATCACTGAATCATTTTGCTGTATACCTGAAATTAAGACAACATTGTAAACTAAAAATTATACACTCGTGGCTGATTCATGTCAATGTATAGCAAAACGAATATAGTATTGTAAAGCAAAACAAACTAAAAAATAAAAATTAAAAAAAAGAAACTGTTAAAGATAATTTTAAACATTTACATTAAAAAAGCTAAAATGTCAAAGCACTATAACAGAGGCTAATATATATCTTCTAAAATCCAAAGATCTCTGCCTTATATATCAAATATAAAGTTTTGGCATTGAAATATGTCTTTCATTTTCTAACCTTTGTAGGAAAAATTGGTAATTGAATGCTACTTAAAAGAAATATGATGTCTGGATTATATATCTTGATATTATAGCTATGATTAATAGATTTATTCACTATCAGCAATACACGTTATTATTGGCAATACATAATTAAGTATAATTTTCTATTACATGAAATTCATATTAAAATAATGTAATTTGATCAAAGGTATCTGGAAAAATATATGTTCTCTTTTTATTGTGATTTTAACAGTTGGTTGAAAATCACAGGAAGGAGCATTGACCTTACTCCTCAGGATTTAGGAGACTTATAATATCTTTAAGCCTGTAGTTCTCAAATCATAGCCTCCAAACCCAAAGATATTTCTAATCAATATAGCAGTGAGACTTTTGGAACTATTTACTGTATTCATAATAAGCCTAACAATTTTTTTACTCTAGTGATCATTAGACTACAATGTCTAAATAGGGTGAATACAAGATTCCTTCCTTTGGGCTAAAGTCATAAACAATATATTAGCTCTGGTTATTTCATGATGACTAGTAACATTTATTGATACTATAAGCATATAAATATATGCTTAATATTTATAAAAGATGTTTGCTGTGCAAAATCTTTTAGAACATTCTTAGGAAAATTGATAAAATACCTTCCAGGTATTAAAAATGCTTAGAAGTTGTTACTATTTTCTTGCTCAAGTTATAATCTAATTTTCATAATTAATGCAATCAGTATATACTTCAATGACAACATAATTTAATATGCACCAGACTTTAAAGGCATATTCAGAAAAAATGTGTGTTTGTGTTGGCCGAGGTAATGATAACTGACTTGGGCTGTGTAAGTAGTTTTGTCTAATTTATTGTAAATGTTTTTATTTTTTTAAGCTGAATACAGTGTGAATGTTTACATTTTATCCTTTTCTCAAAGATAACCTTTGGAGGCATACCTTTCTCTGGTAAACCAAGTTCCAGCAGTAGAAAGAATTTCAAAGGCTGCATGGAAAGCATTAACTACAATGGCATCAACATAACAGATCTGGCCAGAAGGAAGAAACTTGAGCCCTCAAACGTGGTAAGACTTTCCACCCCCATAATACCAGTTCCTAGAAAAATCAAAGAGATGTTGTTTTGTCTGGACTCTTTAATGTCCAACAGTATCATAGCATTTGCTATTAGGCTTGTAGGCTCAACTATATAAAACTGACTTTAGAGGTACCTGAAAATATGGAAATACTGAATGTACTCTAAGACTAGATACTGATTTTTGAGTTAAAATTACTGTAAATAGTAAATTTGCTTCAGATGGGGCCTGGAATTTTAGCCCCAGAGTTTCTAGATTTCCCATTATAGAAGGAAAATCATCCCAACTGTTCAGCAGCCCTTACGTCAGCAGCCCTCTTGCCTGGAAAATCCCATGGATGAAGGGGCCTGGGAGGCTGCAGTCCATGGGTTCGCTAAGAGTCAGGCACGACTGAGCGACTTCCCTTTCGCTTTTCACTTTCATGCATTGGAGAAGGAAATGTCAACCCACTCCAGTGTTCTTGCCTGGAGAATCCCAGAGTTTGGGGAGCCTGTTGGGCTGCCGTCTAGGGGGTCGCACGGAGTCGGACACGACTGAAGCGATGCCGCCGCGGCAGCAGCAGCAGCATGTTTCCAAATATCACATTGTATAGACTGTTACATCTCTTGATGATGATGTAATTCAGTATTTAAAAATTTTAAAAGCCAGGAAGCTTTATTCGTTTTTTTTTTTTTTTCATGTTTCCAAAGCTGATTCACCTGGATATATAAAGAAATAAGCTTTTTCTCAAAGCTCTAAACATAGTAAGTATTATGCAATTCAATAAAGATGGATTAGATTGGATAGTGAAGTCTGTGACTCAGAAACTCACAGTGGTCCTGGCTCTGGTGTGTGTGTTTCCAAGTTAAACTATTTCGAAGTAAAAACGTAGTCTCTCAGTCATGTCAGACTCGTGACCCCGTGGACTGTAACCCACCAGGCTCCTCTGTCCCTGGAATTTTCTAGGCAAGAATACTGGTGTGGGTTGCCATTTGCTTGCCTACAACACCATGTAAGATCACTATAAGAGAAACTTATGAATCTGGTATGTGGGTTCCTTCTGGTTCTGCAAGAACAGGAGTTTCTTCAGTCCCAAAGTATCAATGGGAAGATCCTGGGAATCCAGAGATCCATGTATTTCGAAGTCAGTGGGAATAGAAAATGTAATGAGTGTTTGCACTATGTTTTGACTTTGATGGATTTGTTATCCAAAATTTGAGCCTGGGGTTTTCATAAAATGAAGGAACAATGAATGGAAATGCCCAATGAATAAATAGGGGTTCTGGTTGGATATAAGAAACTATAAAATAATTTGTTGTTTAGTCTCTAACTCATGTCCAACTCTTTGTGACCCCACTGATGTAGTCCACTAGGCTCCTCTCTCCATGAGATTTCCCAGGCAAGAATACTAGAGTGGGCTGTCATTTCCTTCTCCAGTGGATTTCCTTGACCCTGGGATCAAGCTTGTGTCTCCTGCATTGACAGGCTGATTCTTTATCTCTGAGTCACCAGCGAAGCTCATAAAATAAGAGTTGAACGTAGAATGTTTTTACTAATTATCTTTCTTAAATTAGTGATGAATTTATATGAACAGTTAAAATTGAACTTTGGTGAAATGTTCTTACAAGATATTGACTGTAGGGAAAAATAATAGCTCCATGTATAGGTAAAAGGTACTGTGTGAGACCTGTTACCTTTATGATACTGTAAGAACAATACTACAAGGGAGTTGTTGTCATAAACATTTTGTAGATGAAAACTGAAATTTAACTTAGAAAAATAACTTTCCAAGGTAACACATATGAGTGGCAAACAAAGATTGTGGATTCACAGTATACAGTCACAAGGTCATAGACTCCTTCTATGCTGTGTCTTTTCTTATCTAGAGCAGCATATATATATATATATATATATATATATATATGTTATTTTAAGCTTTGGATAAAATGACATTAGAATCCTTTCATTTCCTCAGAAGTTATCACCTAAGACAGAAAGATACAGAATCCAAATCATCATAATACCCTTCCCATTATTTACACCTTTAAGAAGTAGTAAAGTGTTATTTCTGCCCAAACCTCCCAGTTGGTCCTCACCTGTATCCATTAGGTTCTCAAAATACAGAGAATTGCACTCTGGAGACTCATTCCAAAGTCAAGTCACATTTAACTACAATATATTGTTGCTTATAAATGGTATTTTAACCTGAATAACAAAGACATTTTTAAAAGCCTGAGTTATCTATAATTACATTTGTTAAAATGGAAGGAGCAGACACAAGAAAGGCTTTTAAACAAAAATAAACATGTATATTAAAAGGTTTAGGCAGCGTAGAGGCAGGCAGGACATTTTGCAAGTTGCTCTACGAAGGCAAATGTTTACAGAGGAGATTTGCTCTTGAAGATTCAGGCGCTAATATTTCTGTGTAAGTGGCTCAGCACTTGTCCTGCGCCATTCTCCTTACACACTCCCATTTCCTCATTAACTGTTGACTCCAGAATCAGCACCATCACTCAGAACTTTTCACTTTGCTTAGAGACAGTCTCCACAACACAGGCAAGTGGTCAGTTATGAGGTCAGTTTTTGTGCATAAGCAGTTCTTTTCATTGAGAAAAGTAAGCCTTAAAATTTTGGGGGGCTCCAAAATCACTGCAGATGGTGACTGCAGCCATGAAATTAAAAGACGCTTACTCCTTGGAAGAAAAGTTATGACCAACCTAGATAGCATATTCAAAAGCAGAGACATTACTTTGCCGACTAAGGTCCGTCTAGTCAAGGCTATGGTTTTTCCAGTGGTCATATATGGATGTGAGAGTTGGACTGTGAAGAAGGCTGAGCACTGAAGAATCGATGCTTTTGAACTGTGGTGTTGGAGAAGACTCTTGAGATTCCTTGGACTGCAAGGAGATCCAACCAGTCCATTCTGAAGGAGATCAGCCCTGGGATTTCTTTGGAAGGAGTGATGCTAAAGCTGAAGCTCCAGTACTTTGGCCACTTCATGCGAAGAGCTGACTTGTTGGAAAAGACTCTGATGCTGGGAGGGATTGGGGTCAGGAGGAAAAGGAGACAACCGAGGATGAGATGGCTGGATGGCATCACTGACTCGATGGTCGTTAGTCTGAGTGAACTCTGGAAGTTGGTGATAGACAGGGAGGCCTGGTGTGCTGCGATTCATGGGGTCACAAGGAGTCGGACACAACTGAGCGACTGAACTGAACTGAATCATCTGTGAAGATACAGGGCTTCCCAGGTGGCCCTAGTGGTAAAGAACCTGCCTGCCAATGCAGGAGGCATAAGAGATGCCGGTTTGATCCCTGGGTGGGGAAGATCCCCTGGAGGAGGACATGGTGACCCACCAGTATTCTTACCTAGGAGAATGCCATGGACAGGGGAACCTGGAGGGCTGCAGTCCATGGGGTCGCAAAGAGTTGGACATGACTGAAGCGACTTAGCATGCATGCACATGGATATTAATGGGAGGGTCAGCCTAACTTAGGGTAAATGGTTAATGTACTAAAATGGAAGAACTATGCCTCTGGGGATAAGTATGTGGTGGTGCTTAAGGAAACAATAAAGAAAAAAAATGCCTTCAAATCATATTCCTCAAGATACAGTGGGATTAAAAAAAAGATGTAGACTTTTTTTCATATCTTTAAAAGGAAGTTACTTAGTTATTAGAATATAAAATTCACTGTATCTGAATAATCAGATTTCTTTGTACCAAATAGAGGAAGCATGAGGGGGAGAAAGACGCTTCAATTAAAAGTTTTCTTTTCCTTTTATACATTCATGTCGCTGTGTCTGAAAGCATTAATGTATTATGATATATGCACATTTCATGGGAATGTAAATGAGAGTTTGAGTTGAGTAACAAAATAATCTGTTTTTCCGTTGCTCAGTCATGTCTGACTCTTTGTGACCCCATAGACTGCAGCATGCCAGGCTTCCCTGTCCTTCACCATCTCCCAGAGCCCGCTCAAACTCATCTCCATCGAGTCAGTGATGCCATTCAACCATCTCATCTTCTGTCATCCCCTTCTCCTCCTGCCCTCAATCTTTCCCAGCATCAGAGTCTTTTCTAATGAGTTGGCTCTTCCCATTAGGTGGCCAAAGTATTGGAGCTTTGGCATCAGTCCTTCCAATGAATATTCAGGGTGATTTTATTTAGGATTGATTGGTTGGATCTCCTTGCAGTCCAAGGGACTGTCAAGAATCTTCTCCATCACTACAGCTCAAAAGCATCCATTCTTCAGTGCTCAGCTTTCTTTATGGTCCATCTCTCATATCCATATGACTACCACAAAAACCATAGCTTTGACTAACTAGTTAATATTAATTCATGTATATTAGGTATGGGGATATGACTCAAGAATATTTGCCCCATCCTAGTTTAATAAACAGCAACCAAGAGATCATCCTTCTCAGTGAGACTAGATTCATATATTAATAAATAATTGACCAAGGCCACCCACAAGAAAACAGGGGCATCTCCTCCCTAGCTGGTGCACCGTCAGTTGTCAGGGAGGAGGAAGCAGCTCTTTGCTTTCTTCAGCAAGTCCAGTGGTCCACTCCTAAGCCCACCACACAGGGATGTATCCATTCCATAGGCAGCCCATCCCAGCAGGCTGTCAGTTTGTCAAATCCATGATGCAAGGTGCTTGTATGAATCCCTCAGTCTGATAGCCAGCTGCTGAACTCTGTTAGCTACAGCAGAAAAGACATGGCAGGACACGTCCTTTCAAGGACACAAGAATCGGGGTCACATGACTGCACATGGGATTGCACACAGCTCAAGCTCTGCTTTGAAATGTGTACAACTCTCACTTCGTCAGCTGTCTTACATGGGTGCTTATTTTATTCTACATTTTCCTCAAAGCATGCGCTTCTGTCTTCCAGGGAAATTTGAGCTTCTCGTGTGTGGAGCCTTACACAGTACCTGTTTTTTTCAACGCTACCAGTTATCTGGAGGTGCCCGGACGGCTTCACCAGGACCTGTTTTCAGTTAGCTTCCAGTTCAGGACTTGGAACCCCAATGGTCTCCTGCTTTTCAGTCAGTTTGCAGATAACTTGGGCAACGTGGAGATTGACCTCACTGAAAGCAAAGTCGGTGTTCACATCAACGTCACGCAGACCAAGATGAACCAGATAGACATTTCGTCAGGTCAGTGAATCTATCCGATGTCTGCGCCTGAAACTGCTGTTATGATTTTCACAGCTAGGGTTATGTGTTTACTTTGTTGTTGGCATACTCTCGTGATTATGTTTGGATTCAGACTCTGAGATCTTTCCTTGGCTTCCCTGAGTGCAGACTGAATGAGGGACGCTTAGAAACGCTGAGGGGATGAGGGTAGGCGAGGAGGAAGATTGGTTGGGACTGTCTTGACAGGACTGAAATCCTTTCCTTTTTACACATGCTAGTCCCTCTTGCACAGAACAGTGGATATTCCTCTAAGTTAAGATCATACAAAGAATGTTTGTTTTATTAACATAAGAGCACTTGATATCTTTTGATTTATGGACATTCACGTTCCTTTTACTATGAATAATAAGGTTGCGTTGATGTAAATTATGACTTTAAAGGTAAGGTCTACTGCTTGAATCAAAAGCTCAAAGTGGTCTTCTAAATGTATGCAAAGTATCAGGGGGAAAAATAAGGGAAATGAGTACAAAGAAGAAAGACAAGCGATAAGTATCAACTGAAGGAAGACTGGCCTGGCTAAGCAGAGTGATTTTTAAACTTGACAGTATAGCGGCAGAATAAACGGAGACTAGGTAATATTGTTGTTATTTGAATAAACTTGTTGACCTTGGAATAGTCCTTGAATATGATGGCACAAAGAAAGATGATATTGCCAAATGAGATGTCATAAGCAAAGAAAATGACATCTGATATGGGGCTGAAAAATAGTAAAAAGACCACAAATCATCAAATCTCTCTAGATGTTTCTTGAAAGCAGTGTTTTAAGTAAGTACTTATTCTAAGTAATGAACTACTTGGAAATGGAAGATGGGAGGAAGAAGAGTATTTCCTGAGCCCCTAGTACCGACATACCAAATACTGAGAGAAGCTCCTAACAGAAGGCTCAACTGTGTGACTGTGAGCTCTGACTTCTAAATGTTCTGTGTTCATTCGTGACACTGTTATGATTGGGTCCATCTCATTTCTCCTCTATGCTCTCAGCTCCTTGAAGGCAGAGACCATGTCCCTGCACATAGAGCAATCCTCTAACATAAGAGATGCTCCAGGAATGTTTGCTGAAATCAGTACTGTGGCCCCATGAACTAGTGTTTACAGAATATCTCCTGCTGGAGGATATGTGCCTTTTCATACAACAGGCTGTGGTTTTGTATGAGCTGGCTGTGTGGTCTGTTACAGAAAAGGACTCAAGGAAGACACGGAAGCCATCATGTCACAGGTGTATCTGAATAATTGAAATCAAAAGCTATTGTAAAATACCTAGACATTTACTCTTTCGTTTTTGGCATTGTTAGTTTTGCTTTTTCTCCGAAAGTTCATAGTGAAAATGATTGATCACCATATTTTATCACTGCATCTCAGTATAAATTCATGTAGGGAGAGTTAGAGCAAATAGAAATTATCTGGAGAGACCAGAATAGCACGTAAAACAAATACACATACAAATATTTACCACTGTTGAAAATCTCCCCACTAGATTCTGTTAAAATCGCTGTTTAGGCATTTCTAATGCCTAAGCACATAAAAATACAAGGATGAAGTCTGCCCTCCTGGAAATCGCTGAGAAAACCCAAACTCTGGTGGTTTTTCATGTAACAAGTACCATTATAATTAAAAGAATAAGATCTTAAACATAGTGATCAATAAACATTTGCTAATTTAATGTGGTCTAATTTAGGACCCCAGGATACTCTCAATTAATTTAAAATGTGTTTATTAGAATATAAAATAATAAACAAAGGAATACAATATACAGCAACTAATTTACCTTAGTGTGCGTGCATGCTCAATGGCTCAGTCATATCCAACTCTGTTACCCNCCAACGAGCTGCGCATTCTCCTTCATGCCGGATAATCAGCTCCACAGGCATGCCTAACAAGTGATTTCTTCACAAAAAGCTTGGTGACGGAAATAAAACCCTTGATAGGCTCCGTAAGAAATATTTCCCTTAGGACACTGAAAGAGAAAGAAGGTGCTCGATATCTTTATGTATTTTTGACTGCCTGGCCCAGCTCTGTCAGGCACAGTACACGTTGTTACATAGCACAGCCAATGGGCATCACTACTGGAAAGAAAATAGAAGTTGTGAGCTTTGTTACTGTGAACGAGCGAATCTCCAGTCCTGAACGCAGGTGATAGGTGTGTGGGAGAGTGTAGACATCATTTTTTAATGAAGTAAAAACCTTAAAATTCAATAATTCTGTTTCCAATTGGGTGCCATAATGCCTCCATCTGCCATGTTTGAATGACTTAGAAGGGAAAAGGTTTAATCACTAAGATGATACGACATTAAAGAAGTCAGAGTTATAGCTCATCTTGAACTTGTCTAAAGTGCTTGCTTTCTTCCATGCCTCTTCTGACACATTTGGGCATTTACCAAAAAAAAAAAANAATTCTGTTTTCAATTGGGTGCCATAATGCCTCTATCTGCCATGTTTGAATGACTTAGAAGGGAAAAGGTTTAATCACTAAGATGATACGACATTAAAGAAGTCAGAGTTATAGCTCATCTTGAACTTGTCTAAAGTGCTTGCTTTCTTCCATGCCTCTTCTGACACATTTGGGCATTTACCAAAAAAAAAAAAAAAAAGTAATAATAAGGGTTCCTGGCTTTTCTGGTTCCCTTTTTCCGTGATAATGAGACTGTGGATATTCATATGGAGAGGTGAAGAGAAGAAATCTTAAGGGACAGAACCTCTAAAGTACTGGTCTTGAACCGGGTATGATTTTGACCCGAGGTGGTGTTTGATGATACATGGAGAAATTTCTGCTTGTGATAAATTGGGGGATGGGTGTGTGTGTGTGTGTGTGTGTGTGTGTGTGTGTGCGTGTACTAGTGCAGCCAGAGGATAGAAGATAAAGATGCTGCTAAATATCCCACAAAATACTGGACAACCTTCCTCCTTGCCGAATCAGTATGCATTTGGCACCAAATGTCAATAGTGCCTCAGCTAAGTGATCTCCTCTATGACACTCCCAAAGCCCAGTGCCTGGAAGGGAGTCCAGGCTCACCTCCCCCCTCTGCATGTGGACGTCTCTTGTCTTCTCTAAGTAAGTTAAGCTAATCTTTGCCCAGGTAGCTCAATGGTAAAGAATCTGCCTCCCAGTGCAGGAGACATGGGTTCAGTCCCTGGGTGGGGAAGAGCCCCTGGAGGAGAAAATGGCTATGGACTCCAGTATTCTTGCCTTGAAAATTCCATGGAAAGAGAACCTGGTGGGTTACAAAGTCCATAAGGTCACAGTTGGACATGACTAAGCACATACAAGCTGTTTCCTGAGGTTCTTTTCAGTTCAGTTCAGTTGTTCAGTCCTGTCCGACTGTTTGTGACCCCATGGACTGCAGCACGCCAGGCTTCCCTGTCCATCACCAACTCCCAGAGCCCGCTCAAACTCACGTCCATTGGGTCGGTTTTGCCATCCAACCATCTCATCTTCTGTCATCCCCTTCTCCTCCTGCCCTCAATCTTTCCCAGCATCAGGCTCTTTTCCAATGAGTCAGTTCTTCATATTAGGTGGCCAAAGTATTGGAGTTTCGGCTTCAGCATCAGTCCTTCCAATGACTATTCGGGATTGATTCCTTTAGGATGGACTGGCGGGTTCTCCTTGCAGTCCAAGGGACTCTCAAGAGTCTTCTCCAACACCACAGTTCAAAAGCATCATTTCTTCAGTGCTCAGCTTTCTTCGTAGTCCAACTCTCACATTCATACATAACCACTGGAAAAACCATAGCCTTGACCAGACAGACATTTGTTGGCAAAGTAATGTCTCTGCTTTTTAGTATTCTATCTAGGTTGGTCATAGCTTTTCTTCCAAGGAGCAAGTATCTTTTAATTTCATGGCTGCAGTCACCATCTGCAGTGATTTTGGAGCACCCTCCAAAAAAAGTAAAGTCTCTCACTGTTTCCATTGTTTCCTCATCTATTTGCCATGAAGTGATGGGACCAGGTGCCATGTATTCTGATTGTTGAGTTTCAAGCCAGCTTTTTCACTCTCCTCTTTCACTTTCATCAAGAGGCACTTTAGTTCTTCTCCACTTTCTGCCATAAGGGTGGGGTCATCTGCATATCTGAGGTTACTGACATTTCTCCCAGCAGTCTTGATTCCAGCTTGTGCTTCCTCCAGCCCAGCATTTCTCATGATGTGCCCTGCATATAAGTTAAATAAGCAGCATGACAGTACACAGCCTTGATGTACCCCTTTTCCAATATTGAACCAGTCTGTTGTTGCATGTCCAGTTCTAACTGTTGCTTCTTGACCTGCATACAGATTTCTCAAGAGCCACATGAGGTGGCCTGGTATTCCCATCTCTTGAAGAATTTTCCACAGTTTGTTGTGATCCACACAGGTTCTTTTAGGACTATTCAGTTTCCCTTTTCTTTATCATTTTGCACTATACTGCTATAAGTGTCTTCCTTCTTCCCCCCACCACCCTTTCTCAGTTTATGTATAGTTTGAAAAATCCTAGACACATCCTTTTTTACATTCGCTTTCTTTGTGATATTTTTGAACTCAACACAATGAAGAGACACTTTTGGTTCCTCTCTACTGTGGTCAGAACTCATAAAATGAGACTGATTTTGTAAATACTCTTCTGCAGTATTCTGAACCATGTTTTATTACTGTTTCTTTTTTACACAGACTCTAAACTCTCCTTTTCTAAATATGTATATACTCTTGTGCCTTGTTCACTATAACTTGCTCCTGCTGTTTTTATCAGTAACAAGCATAAACATAAATTCAGTGTCTCTATGTGAGTTTGTCATTAGGTATTAGGCAGCAGATAATTATCTAGATGGTCAAATGATTGAAAGTCAATATTAGATTCAAGTGCTAGAAAAAATTAACTATAACCAAGGTAAGGGAAAGAGAATTTTAGAATGAAGTGTATTCCTGAGATGTGCTGGGTTGGCTGGAAAGGTCATTTGGGCTTTTCTGTAAGATGTTATGGAAACTTTTTGGCAAACCTAGTATAAGCTGAGAAACAAAAAAGAGGTATGCAAAAGAGAAAGTCAGAAGAGGATTTAGCAAGGAAAAGAGCGAGCACTTTCTTCCATGATCATTCAGCTTCTGCTGACAGAGGAATTACATCGTCTCCTCTGAGGAGTGAGTGCAGAAGCCTGCCCTCCTTGTACGTGCCCTTCATTGAGGCTGTGGGCTCATCAGTGGGCTTCGTCTCATGGTGACCGTGGTGCCAGCTGAGCCACTGGTCCTCCCCCAGAGCAAGCCGAGAGCCCAGCCCTCTCCTTGCCACCTTTATATCCCCGGGTATCCTTTTGTTACCTAGTTTTGATCTTTACAAAAAATTCACACACCACTTTGTGAGAATCATTAAAAAAAGAGAAATTATAAAGAAGGGAAAAGTCACAGTTTTCCATAAAAGCTACTCATCTATGTGAGTTCATTCTGATCTGCAGACTGTAAACATGCTTCCAGACATGCCCGTAGACACACTTACACACAATTCCATGCGCTCAACACATTATTTTCTGGCTCATTTGTTGATACATTTTGGGTACCTAGCACTGAGGGTGTAAACAGTGCCCTGTCTATAAACCCACCATAACCTTTTATCTATTATATCTGAGATGGCTGGATGGCATCACTGACTCAACGCATGTGACTTTGAGCAAACTCAGGGAGACAGTGAAGGACAGGGAACCGTGGTGTGCTGCGGTCCATGGAGTGGCCGAGTCGGACTGGACTTAGAGCCTGAACAACAGCAAATCATCTAGCTACTCAGTTATCCAGACAGTAGCCAGGGAGATCATTTTAAAATCAGATCACGGTACTCCCTGAGAAGAAATCCTGCAGAGTTTCAGCCCTAACTTTCTTACCATAGCTCATTACACCTTCTACGATCTGTCTTCTAGCAACGTCTCCAAACTCAGCTCTTCCTTCTTGCCCTGTATTTACATTGCTTGACTAATTAAGTTCTTTTCATTTGTAGGACCTTTGTACTTTAAGTTTTTCCTGTCCCAGCTAGACCTGACTCATATGTTATCTTTTATATCTGAATATAAATTTAATACCCATTACTCTTTATCATATAGGTTTGCTTATTTCCCTTATAGCTTGTATTATATGTGTGTTTAATATTCCTTATTATATTATTAGTACTGACCAGTCCTTGTTCAGCCAGCTTCTTGACACCTGTGATGAGAATTTACAATGTATGAAAGTCACTCAGTCATGTCTGACTCTTTGCGACCCCAAGGACTATACAGTCCATGGAATTCTCCAGGCCAGATTATTGGAGTGGGTAGCCTTTCCCTTCTCCAGGAGATCTTCCCAACCCAGGGATCAAGCCCAGGTCTCCCATATTTCAGGCAGATTCTTTACCAGCTGAGTCACAAGGGAAGCCCAAGAAAACTGGAAGAGGTAGCCTATCCCTTCTCCAGGGATCTTGCTGACCCAGGAATAGAACCAGGGTTTCCTGAGTTGCAGGCAGATTATTTACCAACTGAGCCATCACTAAAACCCGGAATTCACAATAATTATACTCAAAATGATGAAATTTTAATAGGTAAAAATAGATGAATAATGAGATTTTACTATAAGGAAAATTCACTGAGCCTATTTGGAGTGACTGTTGAAGGAGATAGGAGATAAACCCTGAAAGGCAGTCAAAGGTAAACATGATAGGACAGCCAAGACAATGCTGCTTCATGAAAAGCAACAACGGGAAAGAACAGAATGAGAAGATACTGAGGGGTACTCTGTGACAGGTACTGGGGCCTTGATATATTTCCCCTCACATGATTGTCACAGCAAATCCTAAAACCCTGAAGTAGNGGTAAACATGATAGGACAGCCAAGACAATGCTGCTTCATGAAAAGCAACAATGGGAAAGAACAGAATGAGAAGATACTGAGGGGTACTCTGTGACAGGTACTGGGGCCTTGATATATTTCCCCTCACATGATTGTCACAGCAAATCCTAAAACCCTGAAGTAGACATTGGCCTTTTCTAAGGAAAGTGCCAAAGCTTGTGAAGATCATGCCCATTCTCTAAGCTCTAAAGTAGCAGAGTTGGCCCTTGAAATGAATTTGGTTCTCTTCCTAACACCATGTACTTTCTAGTCCCCCATGCTGGAAAGGAAGGAAGGAAGAAAGGAGAAAAAGGAATAAAGAAAGAAAGTAGCGGCCGGAGTTCCAAAAGCTAGGTAAAATGTTGCGATATCCAGTAAATCAAAGGGTAAGTAAGAGGAATCTGCTGTAAGGAGAATGATGAGTAGGCGTAGAATTACTGTTTCATAAGGCTGGGCAGTAAGAAAACAATGGAAAAATGGGCAGTAAATTGATAATAAAGTCAGTATATATCTATAGCATGCAGGCTATTGAATAATAANCGGCCGGAGTTCCAAAAGCTAGGTAAAATGTTGCGATATCCAGTAAATCAAAGGGTAAGTAAGAGGAATCTGCTGTAAGGAGAATGATGAGTAGGCGTAGAATTACTGTTTCATAAGGCTGGGCAGTAAGAAAACAATGGAAAAATGGGCAGTAAATTGATAATAAAGTCAGTATATATCTATAGCATGCAGGCTATTGAATAATAACAACCAAATATAATCAAGTATAAAATGTGCTTGTCAACTGACACCTTGAAATAATTTCTGTTAATAGAGATGACTCAAATAGTTAGATCTTGTCAGGCTATTTCAGGCAAAAGTCTATTTGGAGCCCCAAGTTTAGTATTTCCACTCTTCAGTTTCACCTGCATGAACACAAGCGTTTTGTTTCTCTGCCACTAATTTTACAGAAAGCAGTTTCTAAAGGTAACCCAAAAAATGCACGTTTAAAACATAGATTTCATTTGGCTTGTATTTGGTAGTCTGTTTAGTTTGCAAAGCAAAAAACGAAACAGTGGTTCTTTTCAGGGCTTTGTGTTTGTTTTTTGCGCGCATTGCCCCAGTGTTTTCACTGCTGCTGAATGGTCGCCACTGGGAAGAACAGCTGGGTCTTCCTTTGGCATCCACTTACTGATTTGGAAATGGAACTGTCTTTGGGAAGCCTCTCTTGTTCATTTTGAATTCTGGATGTACTTTGGGATCCAAATTTCTTTTCCCTGATGCAGCCATGGAAAAGCTGTGTTATGCTGAACTCCGTCCATGGGAAACGGTAGGAAGCATCATATTTTATGCCCTCAAATATCTGTCTTGAATTTAGTGATCAAGACAATGTTGCAGTTGAGACCAGCACCCAGCAGAAACAGTTTGTAGTAACCGTGTTGACTTGTGTACACAGGAGATGAGTTCTCCTTCAGGAAACTAGATATTAATCTATTTACATTAAAACATTTTATAATCAGAAAATCACCTACTTATTATTTTGTTCTGTCTTCTGCCTTCCACTTACCTACATCCTTGATATGTATGGAGAATTAGATAAGGATCAGTGTATTGTAATCAAGAACTTGGGCCCTAGAACCTAAATGCCAGAATTCAGATCGACCTTATGTTCTGTACCCAACAACTACTTAAACTCTCTGTGTCACAGGTTCCTGACCTGGAAAACTGATGGTGATAATACTGTCCACCTCTCATGCTGGCCATGAGAACTAGATATGAAGTGGTTAGAAGGGTCTCTAGTTCACATATTAGGCTGTGCTATTTTATTATGGTATTGTTACTCATCTTGTTCATATGGAAGTAAAGAAGACAGAGTCAGAATCCCCAATAATTTATAATATAGGTGAAGAGATACACAGCAAATAAGTGGACTAGCTATAAAAACACTCAGAACTGTTAACATCCAGGTGAGCTCAGAAGTTGTAANTTTTATTATGGTATTGTTACTCATCTTGTTCATATGGAAGTAAAGAAGACAGAGTCAGAATCCCCAATAATTTATAATATAGGTGAAGAGATACACAGCAAATAAGTGGACTAGCTATAAAAACACTCAGAACTGTTAACATCCAGGTGAGCTCAGAAGTTGTAAAGTGTGGATAACTGGATATAACTTGAAGTTAATTTCCTGAGAGATTGTATACTCTGTACAGCAGCGGTCCCCAGCCTTCTTGGCACCAGGGACTGGCTTCATGGAGGACAGTTTTTCCCTGGGGCAGGAGTGGTGTGGACGATTTCAGGATGATTCAGGCGCATCACATTGATTGCGCCCTTTATTTCTAATTGAATGCTCTGCTACCTGACAGGAGGTACTGGTCCATGGCCTGGAGGTGGGGACCCCTCCTATATAGGACAAGGAGAAGAGTCAAGGTAGCTAAGAAAATGTGGGGTTCAGAACGTAAAGAAACTGCTTCAAGAGAGGAGAGATCCACCGTGTGTGTTACTCCTGGAATCTCAATTCAGATAAGGACTGAGAATTAAATCCACCCTATGGATAGCATCCATCAGGACAAGAGACAAGATCTTGTTTGTTTGTTTGTGAGTCCCCGAGTCATATCTGACTCTTTGTGACACCATGGATCATAGCCTGCCAGGCTCCTCTGTCCACGGAATTTTCCTGGCAAGAATACTGGAGTGTCAGTGTTTGTGTGTGCGTGTGTGTGTGTGCACAGGCACACACATGCTCAGTCATGTCCGACTCTTTGCAACCCCACAGACTGTAGCCCTCCAGGCTCCTCTGTCCATTGGATTCTCTAGGCAAGAATTCTGGAGTGGGTTGCCATTCCCTTCTCCAGGGGATCTTCCCAACCCAGGGANAAAAAAAAAAAAAAAAAAGACAGCAAAAGGAAGCTACTGAGGAAACACAAGTATAGTAATTCTTGAGAAATGCAGGGAAGACATTGGGTTATTAGAAGATAGAGATTTGGAGGGGGACCCTTGTAGAACTAGAACTCAGACCTCTGCATAAATGAGTTGACTGTTGACAGGGATTTAATTAATAGAACATACACATTATCACTAAGGATTTAATGCCTTATGTGAATGAATGAATAACCATTAGTAAAGAATATTCATGGAGACAATATTATGCATAATTAAATATAGTAAATAATATGCCTTATATCCTGTCAAGGCTGTCATGTACATGCTCATATAAATGCATTCTTGTGATATATATGATAAAACGTGCTACACCCTACATAAAATGAACCATATGTACTAGCAGCGCATAACTAATGGGAAAGGAGGAAATGTTGCCCAGCTTTGTTGAGACCTCTTGAGATGGGAAGAAGGATTCTCAGGATCAGGATTGATCCTCTAAGTACAGATGCCTACCAGTGTGTGTGCTGACAGGTCTCAGAGTGTGGGAAAATCCAGAGGTGCTAACCGAGTGCTACCGGTACCAGTTACAGGCACCCAGGTACAAAGACGCTTGCGTGGCAACCCTGAGAAGAACAGCAAACTAAAGAAGAAGGAACCAGCGCCTTCTTTCTCCTTCTGTCTCACGGTCTTTCCCCTAGCTCCCACTTGGTAGAATCTAACATAGAACCAGCTGATTCTACGAGAATGGAGAAATGTAGTATTTTAGACTCTTATAAAGGGAGCACCACAAGAAAAAGGGAGAGAGAAACATAGTTTTTTTGACCTAAGAGACAATATCTTTTGGCCTCTCAAATACAGGTTTTGGCCTAAACTAAAAATCATGTTTAGTTGCCAATTCTGATATTGAACAAATTGATGGATGCCTCCCCCCCCCCCAAAAAAAAAAGTTCCTGTGATCATTTAAGAGAATCCCACACCTACACTTCAAGAGGGAAATAAACACAGAAATGAATGTCTGGATCTCATCTCTGAAATTTCACAGACGCTGTACTTAACCAGGTATTCTAGCTGCGTGCTCAGGCATGGGAGACAGGGCTCCCAGAGATGGGCCATTGTGTATACTTTAAGCTACAAGCTGCATCCCTTTAGTAATTAACTTGTAGCAAAAGTTGTAGTATCCAAAGTTACAGAGATTCAACATGGAGTCAGATTTGTTCTTCCCATTAAAAGACGCTTACTCCTTGGAAGAAAAGTTATGACCAACCTAGATAGCATATTCAAAAGCAGAGACATTACTTTGCCGACTAAGGTCCGTCTAGTCAAGGCTATGGTTTTTCCAGTGGTCATGTATGGATGTGAGAGTTGGACTGTGAAGAAGGCTAAGCGCCAAAGAATTGATGCTTTTGAACTGTGGTGTTGGAGAAGACTCTTGAGAGTCCCATGGACTGCAAGGAGATCCAACCAGTCCATTCTGAAGATCAGCCCTGGGATTTCTTTGGAAGGAATGATGCTAAAGCTGAAGCTCCAGTACTTTGGCCACCTCATGCAAAGAGTTGACTCATTGGAAAAGACTCTGCTGCTGGGAGGGATTGGGGGCAGGAGGAGAAGGGGACGACAGAGGATGAGATGACTGGATGGCATCACTGACTTGATGGACGCAAGTATGAGTAAACTTTGGGAGTTGGTGATGGACAGGGAGGCCTGGTGTGCTGCAGTTCATGGGGTCGCCAAGAGTTGGACACGACTGAGCGACTGAACTGAACTGAACTGAACTGAGCTGATACAAGAAGAACGATGGCTGTTTCTATGCCCCGACTTTTCCTCTCCAGCAAAGCTCGGATCATGAACACACCGGGCTCCATGCTCCATTTGTTTCTGGGCATAGGATTTTAGTATCCTGCTAATTCCAAGAGGAAAAAAAAAATCTACCTTCAAGAAATTGTCAACAAGAATGACTCTTAGTTATTGCCCCTTTGATCTCATTTCTGGGTGGCCAAGAACATCCTCCCACCCCGCCTGCAGGTCTCCACAGTGTGTTAAGCACGTAATGCCAGAAACATTCATTTTAGAACATGATTTCTTTCCATTGTGATGAACAGGAGTTTTGACTCCCTATTAAAATGCTTCCAGAAGTTTCACATCCTTTTCCCTGAGAACCGATTTTGATCTGACTAGTGTAACAGCCATAATCAGGAGGGAGATGATACTGAAAAGGGAAGAAACAAAGCTAGCCTGCCTGGAAACAAATGTAGCTTTGGTAAAGGTCAGTGCCTTCCTGTAAATGCGCTTGCCATGTTTCTTTTCATTCTCCAGATTTGAGGCCCTTTTCCAAGTCATCCCTTCTGAGCATTCTTCTCAAGGCTCACCTCTATTTTCTGTTATTGAACTCTGTTTATTTCCTTTAGCATTCCTCTTTTTGAGGTATATTTGATTATAGTGTTATATTAGTTTCACATGTACACCAAAATGATTCAGTGTTGTTACAGATTATACTCACTAAAAGTTACATTAGATAATGGCCGTCATTCCCTGTGTTGTGCAACGTACCCTTGTTGCTTGTCTGTTTTACATATGGCAGTTTGTATCTTTCAGTCCCATGCCCCTAACTTACTCCTCTTCACTTCCCTCTCCCCACTGATAACCACTGGTTTGTCTTCTGTGTCTGTGAGTCTGTTTTACTATGACATTCATCTGTATTATTTTTTAGATTTGACATATGAGTGATATCATACAGCATCTGTCTTTCTCTGATTTATTGTATTAAGCATACGAATCTCTAGCTACATCCACATGGCTGCAAATGGCAGAATTTCGTTCATCTGTGTGCCTAATACTTCATTATATACACTATATCTTCTCTATTTGTGTGTTGATGGACAGTAGGGGTGCTTCTGTATCCTGGCTCTTGTATGGCTTCTGTATCTTGCTGTGAACATCGGGGTGTGTGTGTCTTTTTGAATTAGTGTTTTCATTTTTTCCGAGTATATACCCAGGAGTGGAATTGCTGGATTACACGGTAGTTCTAGTTTCTTTTTTTTTTTTTGAGGAAAATTCTATACCGTTTTCATAGTGGCTGCACCACTTTACATTTCCACCAAAGGTGTACAGGGTTCCTTTCCTCCACATCACTGCCAGCGTTTGTTATTTGTAGACTTTGTGACAATACCCTTTCTGACTGGTCTGAGATAATATTCAGGTAATGCTTTACATTATTAAGTTGCCATTTAGTTGCAGTGCTTTTTTACTTCTTTAGAACAGGAAAAGCATATAAACCATTTTTTGTTATTGCTTATTTAATGTGACCTTATTAATATACTTAAAAATCAATATAATGTCCCACTAACATGCTGGTCATAGTGGTTTTCATCTGCATGGCCCCGATCATTAGTGATGCTGAGTGAGCAGCTCTGTGTGTGCCTGTTGACCCATCTGTATTGTGTCTTTGAGGAAATATCTATTCAGGTCTTCTGACCATTTCTTGGGTTCTTTGTTGGTAGTGTTTTTGTTTGTTTGTTTGTTTGTTTGTTTTACTGTTGTTGAGTTATATGAGTTTTGTATAAATTTTTGATATTAACCCCTTGTTGGTCATATAATTTACAAATATTTTCTCCCATCCCATGGGTCGTCTTGTCATTTTGTTTATGGTTTCCTTTGCTGTGCAAAAGCTTTTAGGTTAAATCTCACTTGTTTACCTGTGCTTTTATTTCTTTTGTCTTAGGAGACAGATACAAAATACTATTGCTGTGATTTACGTCAAAAGAGTGTTCTGCCCATCTTTTCTTCTAGACTTTTATGGAGATCAGGTCTTACATTTATATCTTTGAGCCATTTTTATTTTATTTTTGTATATGGTATAAAGGAATGTTCTACTCTTGCTGTTTTACACGTAAGTGTTCAGTTGTCCCAGTGCCATTTATTGAAGAGACTCTCTTTTCTCCATTGTACATTCTTGCCCCCTTTGTTGTAGATTAACCATGTGTGGAAGGGTTTATTTCCCGGTTCTCTGTCCTGTTCCTTTGATCTGTATGTCTGTTTTTGTACAAGTACCATGACATTTTGATGACTGTAGCTTTGCAGTATGGTTCTTTATCACCTTTACTGCTTTTTAAGTGTGATTGCTTTCCTTCCATTTTTGTTTCTTGTTTATCACTAACATAAGCTCTTTGAGAGTCAGGATTCCACATCCTGTTTCCACATTGTTTCCCAGGAGTCTAGTCTCGCACCTGACACAGATATACATGTTTAATGCACTTGGCTAGACAGATAAACAAATAAATAGTGTGACTGAGTTTCAGATAGCTTTTATGCCACCAAATATAAATGCATATATTTATCAGAAAAGGCATAATAAATTATTAAACTTCAATTCAGATTTTTACATTACATATTTATGTTTTCATTATCAGTAATTCAATTAGTGGCCATGTAGTGGGACACTATATTGATTTTTTAAGTATGTTAATAATGTCACATTAAATCAGCAATAACAAAAACTGTTTATATGGTTTTCATGTTCTAAAAAAGTAATAAAAACACTACAACTAAATGACATTTTAATAACGTGAGGTTTTATTTTCAAATCTCTCATTTCTTTGTGTTCATACTGACACTTTTTTATAACTTTCCCCAGAAATTTCTTATTTTTAGCTTTTAAATGGAAAAGTGATTAAAAATGTCAAAACAAATAGCTCTGCATTTTAGTTTTTCAAGTAAATTAAAAATTCATGGGCCTCTGGAAGACAGTCATATGGAAACATCCAATAATAACCACATCAGCTTCTAATGGAATAAGTTTCCACCAAGCTCAAAAGACCTTGTATGTTTTTATAAATCCATTTTGAGCAGTAGCTGAAAAAAATGAAGTTCAGCTCAGCCCTAATAATGCTATTTATGATAATAGTTCTTCAGAGGGTTTATTTCTGTATCACGGATTATATGCACAACAGGACCTTGTGCTGTATTCACTTACGAAAAGAAACCACTTTTCATACGGCTCAGTTAAGTCACATCTTATTCTGCTGACCTGAGATTCGGGGCAATTAACCTATTCATTAGTTGTGAATAAGATGGGGCATAAAGTGGTGGTTTAATGGAAGCATTAGCACATCTTAAAATCTAGATATGTGTGTCTCAGGGTGATTTTTCTTCAGTATTAAAAAGCACCAGCAGTACCTAAACCTGTAGCAAAACCTGCAAAGGTGGAGTTTTCTATACCTGCCATTCTCCCTTCCTCTCATTGCTGGAATGAACTCTATCCTGTGGAGCGTCTCCTGGGGACCATGAACCAAGAAAGGCACTTAGAAGCTATAAAGAGGAATAAAACAGGCTCCCAAAGCAGAAAGTTTATCTGGTAAAGGAGGAAACAGATTTCAAACACACAGTTATCATGTAGTGCTGCAAATTCTATTAAATATGCAGATAGATTGTTTGCCTGCAAACAGCAGTATACCTGCTGGCTTGGGGGCACCTGAGACAATATGGGAAGTCAGGGTTCAGACTTGAGCAGGGGGTCTCGACAAGAGAACAGCCTTTGCCTGGTATAACGTTACACGATCCTTCAAGGAAGCTTAGGGGTGTCTGGAGCACAGGAACAATACTGAAGAGAAGCAGAAATATCTTACACTATGCGAATTGGAAGTATTGTGTGCCCTCTTAGGGAACTTTGATCTTATTCTGTGTGTAGCTCTTAGAACTATGTAAGTAAAATAATTATGTTGTCAAATGATTACATGATAATTTGCATTTCAGAAGTGTGATTTTTTTGAGGAGGATTTAACTTATGTCACCAAGTTTTTAAAAAATCTGCAAGTTATTCAAATTTCTACAGGTGATGAGGGGCCTAGAATAAGGTAAAACTAAAGAAAGAGAACATTTAGAATGTCTTTATCTGTGGTGCTCAAATACTGTGTAATTTGGCTAGGCCTTTTAAGAAAACTTTTAAGACGAATAATTGATCATATTCATTCTTCAATGTTGATTACATTTATCAATCTTATTTTAAATTGTAAATATATAAACATTTATACATTTAATGTAAATATATAAACAGAGTACAGTATACCATCTTTTTCAGCCATAACTATATTTTCTAAAGATCAGAATCAGTGTGTGATCTGCAGATACTTTTATACTTATTCATTCATCTATGAATATGATTTGAATATGACTGACCCAGGTATTATTACTGAACTTGATCGTATGGGCACTGCTCATACCTTAGCCTGGCTGAGGGTCTCTACCTTGGCAGGGCAGGGCTCTTTTTCCATTTTCTTCCAATAGGTGAATAACTGAGGTCAGCACAGCCAAAGCTTTAACAGTGGCCAAAGGATGGAGAAATGTAAAGTAGGGAAGTAAGTTCACATTAACTCCTTGCCCATTTCTGGTGAGAGTGATTTAATTTTAAAAAGTAAAGACAAAGGGAGGAGGAGGGAGGCTAACAATGATGGGGACGGGGCGGCATATGCGTTAGCCCATCAGGGAAGGAGTGGGCTTTTTCGTGCCCACCTCTTTTTTATCCTATTTTGGTCCTTAATATCTGGTCTTGGCCACTGGGAGGTGTGTCATTTAGTGTGCTCATGGAGTCAAATCAACATATAATGAGACTCAGGGTCTGGTGGAGGTCAGATTCACCACCATCTCGACCCCAACTGGTTCCATCTGTTTATATTTCCTTTGTGTGGATGTGGGTAGCTTTATTTCTTATCTATGGGCCCTTTAACAGTGTGCTCATCACCGGAAATGTAGAGATTTTAAAACCCTGAAAGTGTTCATAATTTAATAAACAAGATGTAAAATTACAATATTGTACATTAAGTACTATAAGTATGCATTTTAAAAAGGCAACCAAGTCTTAAGGAGGGTGGGGTAAACTGGAGGTTTGAGATATTTATTTTTTATTATTTATGCTTAAACCAAAAAATGGTAAGCAGAGAAGAGTGGGCAGGAGGAAAGGTAATGGTTTTAGTGAGCTCAGAATACACAAATTCCCAGCGACGCTTTGGTTCTCAGAAGCCCAGGAGGAGAAGAAAGAAGCAAGCATTGCATCTGTTCGTAAGTAGAGAAGTGACTGTGAAAAGTTTTGCCTTCTGTATAGAGAAAGTTGGCTTAGCTCCTGAAAACACTGGGAAACCATCAAAAGCTTTGCAAATAACATCATTTCTTGCTATTAGCAGCAGTAGAAATGGGGAGAAGGGGACAGAATAGTGACATAGTGAGCAGAAAAAATGTAAGGGATTTGGTGACCAGTTGGATGTGTGGTAAGCAAGAAAAGGGGAGGTGACGAGGGTTCCCTGATTTAAGGTTCAGGTAACTTGATGAATGATATTGATAACAGAGATACAAAATACAGAAGACAGAGATGAGGGGGAGGATTGCGCTTTAAGATATGTTGTGTTGTAAGTGCCGCTTGGACACCCCAACTCAAGTTGCATTATGCAGAAGTAGGAGACTGTGGCTTCTCCTGATCGTTGGTATGAAGGGTACGGATATGTAATCCTTCTGGGAGGGTGCTTTATGTCCTGAGTAATTTTGTTCAGCTGCCTTTCCTGGGAGCACAATGTCTATGGTTATGCATGTATAACTTATGTAAGTCTGTCATTTTGCACTTGGGGTGGAGTGCAGTGCCCGGCACATACTAGAAACTCAGCTCCAGTGTGTTGGATATTTCTGGGATCTACGCAACATTTATCCCTAGGAGGGATTTTTCTGAGTGTCTCAGTTGAAGTTGTTTTGTTTCTAGTCCAGTGGAAGAGAAAAAAAGCGTACGTAGCCTACTTCGTGCTCTCTGAGTAAATAGTGGCATCTTTGGTGAATGGCTGCAGACCTCCTTATTTAGTTAGCTCTCCTGTCCTTAGTTTGAAGACGTTATTTCTGCTTCACATAAAATTGAATTCTCTTCCTGTAAAGTGCTCCATTCCAGAATTTTCCTTATATACTATCATGTAGATCTTATCCCAAGAAAACCTTCTGTATGTGTGTTCAGTCATTTCCAACTCTTTGCTTCCCCATGGACTGTTGTTGCCTGCCAGGCTCCCGTGTCTGTGGACTTCTCCAGTCAAGAATACTGGAGTGGGTTGTCATTTCCTCCTCTGGGGATCTTCCTAATCCAAGGATCGAACCCACGTCTCTTGCATCTCATGCATTGGCAGGCAGATTCTTCACCACTGAGCCACCTGGGAAGCCCCCATAAGAACTTAACAAGTTTTATTTAATTAACCTTTAATCCTTTTTCATTGAGAATGCCATTTCCATTTGTTATAAGTTATCTACTGTGATGGTCTCTATTGCTCCACAGCAGAAGAAGGAAAGCACAGACAGGGTTTGTGTTATATTGTAACTCTTGGATTAACACATAATAGGACTTGGATTGGCCCCTTTTTTGACCAGAGCATATATTATGCCTGGAATATCTTTCCATTTAAAAACAACAAGAACCGAACGCAGTGTCTTGTCTGTTAAAGCCTCTTTGGCAATTTCTTCCTGCTTTTTTTGTATACTAACAAATGTTTCCCCATTTCTTCCTGAAGTTTATCCATGTTCTACCCTGAGCATGTGGAGACACCCATTTACAGCTAATCTAGAGAATGGCCCATCTTTATTCTTATGTAGCTTGGTGTTTATGTTCATCCATTTATCACTGCTTAAATTTTAATCTGTAGATTATCTGCAGAGCTCACTTAGTAAATGAAAACAATTGTCTTTAACTTATGAATAATGTTAGCTAGGACAAAATAAAAGAAAAAGCTCACTTTCTCTTCATAAGCTAATGACTCTTCTTGCTTCTGATCTGTGAATAATTAGTCAATCCATCATCAATGGCAAAAGCAAGCCAGTCTCTCTCCATGTTTTAACGCATGAGTGTAGACAGGCGTAATTTTAGCAATTGAAAATATCATCTATAATTTGCAGGAAAAGTGTGATTGTGATAGTTATACACATTTACTGTCCGCTTTACTTTTCTCTGTCTCCACCTGTCAGTAGGTCACATGGCATCTCAAATTTGGGATTGGATGTAACAGTTAAAAGCACCCTCAAATCATTATGCATTTGTAGCAAGTCTCAAAGCACAGATATCCTTAATGTTGCTTAATGTATACAAGCTGATCTAAGTAAGCATGAAACTTGTCTGACTCTTAGAAAAGCCACCCAACTGTCTGACTTAAGCAAATGCATTAGTAACAATGTTTCACATGCTATACAAACACAGAAACTTTATAATGGCAGGAACTCACTCTCCTCACTCAGATATTTTCACAAGCTGGGGTTGGATTCAAGTCCCTTCCCTGTGCATCTCATCCTGGGATCAGTGAATTTCTGAGGTCTGCTTTTCTCACAGTGGTGGCATGCTCACAATACCCTAAACCAGACCACACAGCACAAACCTTTGTTGTGAGAGCTAGGAAGAGTGAAGGAGAGCCAGGAAAACTAAACTCGGGCTGTATAGCTATTCCCCTTGGGGGTCTTCTCTGTGAGAACCAAGACAGCTGAGACACAGTATGCTAGGACAGCTGAGAGGGGCAAGAGCCGGAAGGGAGGGGACCACGAGTCTTCCATCCTGAAAAGTAACAAGAAACGGACTAGCATGTTCATTGTAAAAAGAAAGAAATTGTTTAATAGTCCTCTCCTTGAAATGTCTGGGGAAAAAAAAATATTCTGAAACTCATCTATCAAACTAGGTCAAATAATAGTTATCCTCTGTGTCTATGATAAATTGATTCTAGAACCTCCATAGATACCAATATCCACAGATGCTCAGACTCTTAATAAAATCGTGGAGTAGCGCCAGCCCCCTGTATCTGTGGTTGGTGGAATCCGTGAATGCAGAACCCATGCATACACAAGGCCCACTGTATAGTACTACGTGGCATATCATTTTAGAGTCCCATTTTGTGGTATTAAAATTAAATACACACACACACACACACACACACATACTCGAACAGGTTTTCTTATTACCTTTTTTTTTTGTCAACCCTAACTTACTTAGATTTTTGTCTTCCAAAATGTTTATTAATTTCCTGCAGCTGGGGAAGAACTCTCATGTTATGCAAAACTCCTTTATTATTCTAGCATACAACTATTTAGATCTCATCTTGCTACAAATTTTTTTTTATGACTATTTCATCACTGTAATTAAATTGTAACTTTCTCTAAGGCAGGCGATAGATTGCATCTTCTGTGGTGTCAAAAAGATTACTTTGAAGTTAGGTGTTGAAGAAACTTCTGTCAATGAGTATGTCCAATATCAGTGTTTAATCAAGAAAAGGCTTTTATCAGGACATGTTCAAGAGTTATATAGATTAAGCCACACTGAACAAAGCACAGTCATTAACTGCTTTGTGTTAGAGAAATTACTTTGATATTGGAAGACAGTCCTTTATTTCTATACCTCTCCAGAATTGTCGTTACTTGCTGTTCAAATGTATTTTCTCTTTATGTAACCTTAATGATGGAGACCGACATCCTACTTTGAAAATATATAAGCTTGTAATATTTCTAAATTGGGCATCTTATCTAGCAGAACAGTGAGGAACTTACCCCTCGACCCTTTTCCCATTTTCTTTTCTAACGAAATTGTTTTAGCTTTTCTGACTCAGACATTTCAGTTGTACAAGGTTGAATTTATGAAAGTAAGATGCATTTTGAAACTTGAGAAAATGAAAATCTGTTTTGTCATAAATCCCTCCACAACTGGAGGCAGACATACTGACTTTTTTTTTGTTTGTTTGTTTTTTTGCTATCAAAGCTTGACAGACCGTTGTTTAGGCCTGAACTATTCCACAGATAAATGGAATATTTTATTCTCAAGTGATCTTTGCATGTTCATGTTGAAAAAGCAAAAGCATAATTGAAAGAAAGCTTGTTTTCAAAGTTTGGTAAGTTAGAAAACAAAGGGGGCAGCTATTTGTAACTGTTTCTCCTATTTTTAAAGCCTCTTGTTTCAATTGTCATCATTTAATAGGACTGAGTTTACAAAGCAGGTCCAATAGAGACTGCTTATTTATTTCCAAACACCAGGCCTATCCTCAGGTAAATAGAATCTTGTTTTATGGTGGATAAAACAAGTAGTTAATTTCGATTCCAAGTCTGGTTAAGAAGGATTTCCATGAAAACATGGTTCCTATTTAAATGTGCTTTTATTTTAAAAACATGTGGTTATTTTTTAAAAAGACAGAATACTACCAAACTACATACCAACAGCCAGTGATCACTCACCACTGTTTAAATTTTTAATCTAAAAAAGAGTTCAGGAATACTGCTATGTGCACAAAGGATAAATCTCCAAAAGCAGATGAGTGGAAAGATGCCAGACAGGGAAAAAAAAAAAAAAAATAGATACCAGGTGACTGCATTTTTATGAAATTCCAGAACAGACAAAATGCATCTGTTGTGATAGAAATAAGGATAATGGTTGTCTTTGAAGAGGGAAACTTCTGGAGGGCTGGAAATACCCTGTGCATGGATCTAGACGAGGGTTAGATGGATGAACACAAAGTGAAGATTCACTGAGGTGTATGTTTCTAATGTATGCACCTTACTGTGTATAACTCAAACCCTAACAAAAGTATTCTTCAGAGTTAAAAAAAAAAACTACTTAATGAAATAACAGTTGATTTTATACCTTACTGTAAAATATAGTTAAATATAAAGATGAATAGTATTTAAGTGAATGTAACATTTTAAATAATGTTTAAGTAAATGGCTTACTGGTAAAGAATCTGCCTGCAGGTTTGATCCCTGGCTTGGGAAGAGCCCTTGGAGAAGGAAATGGCAACCCACTCCAGTATTCTTGCCTGGGAAATCCCAGGGAGAGAGGAGCCTGGCTGGCTACAGTCCAAGGGGTGCAAAATGGTTAGACATGACTGACCCATTAAGTAGCAAAATAACAACAAAGGTTTAAGTAAATGTTATATTGAAGCAAATAGGTACTTAGACTTGGAGATAAAATGTAAGTCTGCTTAGTCAATACTCTTCATCCTAAATATAAGAAAATTGATGTCACGAAAGGTTTAAACCATATTCTCTTTCACTTGTGGATTCCAGCTTAATTTTACTCTTCAAAATGAAGGGTCACCATAAAATTTTGGCTGAGATTGGTCCTTCCATGATTTTTTGCTCTGTTCAATTCTCCAGACTGGCTCCCTATGCTTCTGTAAAGCTTTCAAATGAAACCTAAGCCTTGATAACAAAATTTGTTATTTTCAGAATCATTTTCTTTCCTTAAGAAAGTAATTTCCTCATATTCTAATCTCATTACCCAAGATGCTTGCCAGTGAAAAAGTGAATTTTGCTTGACAGTTATTTGATTTAGCTGTTCCAAGGAGACTGAGCAAAGTTGAGTGTCAACATGCATATTATTGAAAAACTCCATGAGAGATTCCAATATGAACCCCTTTTTAAAAGCTGTTGATAAAGCCCAGCATCCTTAATTCAAAACTAAGGGAATTAGTATCCAATAGAAAAATGGCTTGCCTAAGTTTCAAACAAATGTAAGAGTAGTATTTAGATAGTATATCTGGAATTAAATCCCACTGTAAGACTGCGTTTTCCCATTCTTCAGTTTCTTAGTTGGATCGTACAGAAATTGACTTTTTTTTTTTTTTTGTCTCTCAACCTTTCTCATCCATACATGTTTGATTTTTACGTTAGTGGTTGGTACCATTATTTTTCTTCTCCCCATATTTCTTATGCTTTTACACTTTAGAATCTCAATATTGTTTGCCAGGATTCTGAGAAAGATGGTGTAATGGTCTACCTCCATTAAATGATGGACTTTTATAACGGAGTAGATTTTTAAATGGAGTTGATTTTCTTCAACATTTGTAATCACTTTTAGTCTGTTGCTTAGCTTGTTCAGTTGTAACACTGACAGCAAACAACAAAATATGTGCATAACTAGATTCAAAGGTATGTTTCAAATGTCATCTCTATGTAATGTCAGTTCAGTTCAGTTCAGTTGCTCAGTCGTGTCCAACTCTTTGCGACCCCATGAATCGCAGCACGCCAGGCCTCCCTGTCCATCTCCAACTCCCGGAGTTCACTCAGACTCACACCCATCGAGTCAGTGATGCCATCCAGCCATCTCATCCTCGGTCGTCCCCTTCTCCTCCTGCCCCCAATCCAAATGTAGGCAGTTAAAAAGATAGGAGTTGTACAAAATTTTTAAAATAATATCCATATCATATGTTTTGAAATGGAAGAAGTTGCCATGATAAATATGGATTTATTCCTAATCAATTCAGACATAAGAGCAGTTATTAATTGCCTAATTTTCTCCTAAATGAGCTTTTGTATAGGTAAGTATTTACAGTTACCACATATAATAAAGTTTATGTTTCAGTTCATTTCTAAAACGGCTGAGGAGTTTCATGCTCTTTCTGAAAGTGAATGAAATTCATGCGAGGATTTGAAAGATTTTAGTATTTTATATTGGAGTTTTATTTTAAACCTTTTTCAGTTATTGTAATATTAGGAAAAAATGTACATTCTCTACCTAAAATTTTACAAAATAGTGTGTTTTCTTTTGGAGAAGGCAATGGCACCCCACTCCAGTACTCTTGCCTGGAAAATCCCATGGACAGAGGAGCCTGGTAGGCTGCGGTCCGTGGGGTCTTGAAGAGTTGGACATGACTGAGCGACTTCACTTTCACTTTTTACTTTCATGCACTGGAGAAGGAAATGGCAACCCACTCCAGTGTTCTTGCCTGTAGAATCCCAGGGACGGGGGAGCCTGATGGGCTGCTGTCTATGGGGTCGCACAGAGTCGGACACGACTGAAGCAACTTAGCAGCAACAGTAGCAGCAGCAGTGTTTTCTTTTCCTCAGTTGCTAATGAGAAAATAGTAACGATGCATTTGTCATCTTTTCAACAGATTGTTCACAAGCCAAACGCAAGGCATTATGAGCTAGAGATTCCGTGTGTTCCCTTTGTTGTGCTGTGTTTAGTTGCTCAGTCATGTCTGACTCTTTGAGACCCCGTGGACTATAGCCCACCAGGCTCCTCCGTCCATGGGATTCTCCAGGCAAGAATACTGGAGTAGGTTGCCATGCCCCCCTCTAGAGGATCTTCCCAACCCAGGGACAGAACCCAGGTCTCCCGCATTGCAGGCCAATTCTTTACCATCGGAGCCACCAACCCTCATTCCCTTCGTTGCTGCTGCTAAGTCACTTCAGTCCTGTCCAACTCTGTGCGACCCCACAGACGGCAGCCTTCCGTGCTCCTCGTCCCTGGGATTTTCCAGGCAAGAGTACTGGAGTGGGGTGCCATTGCCTTCCCTTTGTTAGTCTTCTGTAAATATGATTCCAGTGAGGGAAAAGCAGCACTATAATGAGTATTCTACATCATGTGTGATAATGTGTTATGGTGATTGATTATACGAACAATAAGGTAAACCAGTACCTTTATATGATAAAATCAGTGTATCAATCTCAGATTAAACAATGCAAGTCATCTTTAATCAAGTGTGATTATTTTTACTCTTTTAAGTAATCCCAAATGTGTAATTCATAATGGTTGTGAGAAACTAGTAAAAAGAAAAGAAATGTGTTACTCTTCTGAATATATATGGAAATTTGGATTCTAGTCTTTTTTTTTTTTTTCTGTTCATCTGTTCAACTCTAATGAAATCATTTTGGCCTAGGGAAAGTAATAGACTTGGAGTGGCTAAATCTCTACTATTGAATCACAAGTCTTTGCTTAAATATTAAGTTCTAGTTTCATAAAGAAGAAATCTTACAGAATCAATGAGCAAGGATGCCTGCAAAGGAAATCAAATCAGAGAACTTACTCAGGTTCAAATACAGAAATAACCAAAAACTGATAAATTTAGTGATAAATGGTACGGGGTATTTTGTGATATTTTCTCTCTCTCTCTTTTTTTTTTTTTTTCCTTTGAAGCTTAAATCATGTGGCTGGTTGGTTTGGTTACAAGTATCATGAAAATTTTCCTTAGTCTCTGTATTCTCCCACTGTGTATGTGGTATGTGATATATAAAATACTTCTTCTGTTTGAGCTGCTATAACAGAAAAACCAAAGACTGGCTGGCTTATAAATAACAGAAACTTTCTTCTTATAGTTCTGGAGTCTGGAAGTCTGAGAGCAGGGGGCCAGCCTGGTCTAATTCCTGTAAGGGCCTCTTGCAGCTTGTTGACAGCTGACTGCTTATATCTGCATGTGCTGGAATGCAGAGAGAGGAAGCAAGAGCTTTGTGAATTTTCTATAGGCTCCTCCCTCATGACCTCATCAAATCCTAATTACTTCCCAAAGGCCCACCTCTTGGAGCAATCACATTCAGAGGGTAGGGTTTCAACCAAAGAGGAGAGAGACAAAAATATTGAATCCACAGCAAGGAGTTTGGAGCTTAGAATAAATCAAAGCCAGCTTCTCATTAATATAATATCAGGAATTATTTATTCTTTTACTACATCATGACCATGAGACCAAAAAGAGAACTGTATATATCTTAGGAAACAATGGGGATACCTGCAATTAAGGGCTTTAGTGGTAAAGAATCTGCCTGCTAATGCAGGAGACTTGGGTTCAGTCGCTGGGTTGGGAATATTCCTTGGAGAAGAAGATGGCAATCCTCTCCAATATTCTTGCCTGGAAAATCCCATGGACAGAGGGCTCTGGTGGGGTATAGTACACAGGATCACAAAGAATTGGACACAACTCAGCGACTAAACAACAACAACCTGCAACTGAATAACTTAAAATGCCATTTATTCAAGACACATTTGCTGAGTGCCAACATTTAAGGCATTACACTAGATGCTGTTGAAGATACAGAAGAGATTAATACGATATTTCTGCCCTCTCTGGTTAATACTAGTTCATTTTAATTTCTACTTATATTACCTTTCTTGATGGTGCTCTTCTCAGTTGATGACTCTGAAGATAAGCAGATTTTCCATGACTATCTAAGGTGGACCAACGACAGTTTTATTCTCTGTTATATGTCTGCGTGAAGAGACAGAGCTTTATTCTTTGCTTGACATTTATGGCCTCCATGTACCTGTACTCCACGAAAGGTTACCTAAATCAAATTTATTCCAAATGGCCAACATTTAACATTAAAAGTGTGAAAGGCAAGGTAAGGTTCTCTATAGGTCAGCGTTGAATTGACTGACTGAATTATAACCAGGGAATGATCAATTACGCATTCGCTTTTCATTTCAGATACTGGCTAACAGATGTATTGATTCTAATACTCCCTCTGTTGCGCAGTAGAGTTACTGCCATTACTTACCTTTCGATTTTGATCAAAATATTTTCAAAGTCATTTGTAACTCCATTGTTACAGTTCCTCAATTCATGTTAATACATGCTTTGGAAGGTATTCCATTGTTCGGGTGATTATGCACAATTAGGCACAAAGACAAGGTCATTACCTACTTTAAAAAAATATATGTCAAAAATTTCCAGTGGAGAAATTCAGACTGAAAAATAAACCTTGTTAGATATCTTGGAGTTGAACACAAGGATTGAAACTAAGAGAGGAGCCCAGGATGTTTTTGCAACTCAATGCTGGATTTTGTATCCCTATGGAGAAGCTTCTTCAACAAGCTACTTTCACTTGCATCCTGACATCAAGGGCAGACACTGTACCACCTGCATCATTTGGTATCTGTTTACCCTGCTTCTTTAAAAAGTATAATCACTTACCACAAAGCATCTGAATAAGTCTGAAACAGAAGATAAATCAAGAAGGAAAGAAAGAAGATACACTGTCAGGGTTAATCTGTATTTTCTATAATTTGGCGTATTTAACTCTGTACCTGTTGGCAGCAAATCATAAAAGGAACTGCAAAAATTATATAGATTTTATCAGAAAGAAAGAACCATACCTCAAGCAATAAATGTTTTTTGATGGCATTAAAATCTTCAGCTTCTCGCTTGTGTCTCAAGATGGAGAAGGGGGTACTATTCTCTAACAACTCTTATGACATCACATTTAGAAATGGATGTTTCAATGCTAAGGACATAAAATTAAATCCAGTGAAGTCTCTTCTCTACTATGATGCAGATATAGAAGTTTCTGATTATTCATGCCTAGACTGATTTGCTTCCGCTTCCCATCTGTCTTCCCATAAACTGGTCAGTACGTCACTCCAGGTACCCTCACCGATTCACTGGTCCTACACACCCAGTTCCATAAAAACATAGCCCTAAATTTATGTTTCAGTTTTCATTTCCTGATCAGCTGAAACTTGCTGTCTTCACTACTTTAACAGAAATGCTGGATTTAAATTTTGCCATTTTTATGCCCAGATCAACTGGAAATTGTTTAGCTCTTACCTCATGGACACTTTCTACTACATTATATACTGGACCAGTTAATTACTCATTCCCAGAACTCTGTCTTCCCTGATTTCCAGGACACCTTGCTTATTTATTCTTCACATGCTACTCTCTCCAGTCCTCCTGGGTTTCCATTGTGAGCGTTCTCATGTCTCCTTTTTCGTGTCCAATCAACTGTCCAGTCCAAGACCTCCGGATTGTTTATCTCTTAGAATGTTCTGTAACACAATGTTTTTCTCCATCTTTACTATATTTACCCTGAGTTTTGGCTGTCATGTCTGCTAGTCATATAATCATAGTTTATTCCCATCTATAGTTAACTTCCAGGTTTTCTTTAGATTCCTTTTTTTTTCTTTCCAGACCACTTACCTTCTATTCTACTCAAACTGCAAAGCTAACTCTGTTGTACCCTGCTTGACATTTTAAAATGTGCCACCCCCAGTGATTTGGATTTTTCTCTGTACACAGTATTGCTTCCTGCCAGCCTGCTACAGCTCTTTGGGATGTCTGTCCCGCTTGCCGTCTTCCTTGGCTCACCTTTTGAGAGTAGAGATGTGTTTTCCTGTTCTTACTGCATTTACCATGTATTTTAATATAGCTTATTTGTGTCTGCTTTCCTTATAATTTGAGAATAAGTCCATGCACAGCTTAATATATGTTTAATAAATGACTGAATAAAGGAATTGCAAATGTATTTAAGAGAATTCAAAATTTATAGTAAAGTAACTGAGGAGAGTAGTTTTCTTCATAAACACTCTTCAGACTTTTTAAAAACTGGACAGCCAATGGCTTCAAAGTATATTGAGGTCCCAAAGACAGAACTTCTAAGTAAGTTAACAGTAAGATTTTTACCTTAATTGCCATACAATAAGATTTATTATGACCTCCTTATAACTAGAATTGATATGAGAAAATCAATTTCATTTTAGGGAATGAGTCAGTCACATGGTTTAGTAAACCTAAGGTATATTTGGGCATTTAGTATTCTTGCCTGGAGAATCCCATGGACAGAGGAGCCTGGCAGGCTATAGTCCACGGGGTCGCAAAGAGTCGGACACAACTGAGCGACGTCATTTCACTTCACTTAAGCTGTACATATACTAGTTTTCTACCTATGCCAACTCCTGTCTTAACCAACTGCCATTTTAACAGTTCCTGCCTCCGGCTGTCCTAATTTCCCAATAAAATCCCCAAGAAGTACCTGGAAAATAGAAGCTGAAGATCATAGTGAGACATAGAAGTAGGACTACTTTGATTGGTTGCGTGGCAGGAATTTCATTCCTTATAAGGTGGTGATATTAGATTTATAAAAACAAATGAGGACCACACATGATGTTTCTGCCAGAAACAGGCCTGGTGTGGGCTCCAGGAAGTGGAAGACAGTTTGTATTTCTTTTCCTGTCCCTTAGTTCAGAAAGGATTGGCCTGTACCAGCCATAAAGGCAGACAGGCGTTCACCTGGCAGATGCTGGCGTTTCAAAGTAGCCAGAGGAATGTCTCCAGCCCTCCAGTAGCACCTTCTTCCAGCTCCTGTTCAGAGACCATATAATGACTGGAAGTAAATGGAGGCGGGGTATCATCTTAGGATGCAGAGGACCTGTAAACAGCCAGCCTTTGACTGCAGTGGGAGCTGGGGGAGTTTGCATCTCCTGAAACACTGTACCATTGCCATTTCTCATGGGCTCCATTACTTAATACTGTCATGGGGTTGGGGACTGAGTACAGATGGAAAAAAATTTGTTTTAGATGCAACAACTAGTAAATAACAATAGAATTGTGTAAAAAAAAAAAAAGAGTAACTCATGACATCACGTGCAGCATAGAGAACTAACTATGCCTCAAAGAGTGGTGGGTCCTCCCTAATCTGACCTCTGAACTATATCCTCAAAAATTCCTATCAGTACAAACTCAACTGCTATTCCTTCTGCAAACCTCCTTAATTGTAGTCATGGCATCATAATATTATAGTCACTCTGACTTAGAATTCTCAGCTTCTCTTTTCTTTCCCCCATCTAGTTACCGGTTACCTCCTTCCTAAATTCTGGTTCATACCTGACTGATTTTCCCCATGGCAACACCACAGTCCAAATCTATGAATTAGATTCCAAAAGGGTATTTCTGATCCAGCATACATTTTTTTGTTCCAGTCATTCTAAATCTGGCATGACCATATTAGCTGTAGTAAATAAAGCACAATTCTGATCAGGTCACTCTGCTCATGCTTTCCAATATTTCACTGTGAATCTTGAGAGGTCTTAAATTACTAAACAGACAAGGCTCAACTGTATTTGCTATCTTCTGATCCTTTTGTTCTATTAAAAAAAAAAAGAGCCGTGACTTATGAAGTAGCCCTATGAAATACAGTGAGAATCAAAAATCCACATAAATGATAGAGATGCTGATTTTCCAGTGTTTTTCAGATTTTTAGACTCAGCACCATTTGGACAAAATAAAGGGTGTCTGGATAGCTTATGCCAGCCATTCACCATCAAGAAAAAGAATTTTGATACATGGGAGTTTAAAAAGACAAATACTGTGTATACTATAACTCTTTAGACTACTCCTGTGTAATATTGGGGGCATTTTAATGAGAATAAATTTATAATACATCACATTATAAGAAGCAATAATAATGAAAGCTGTCAGGGTCTCTGAAATTGAGGTTGAAATACCACTCACATCAAGAGCATTGCTGATTCCATTACAAATGAGGGAACATCTCAGAGGTCTTTTATGTAGTAAAATTCCCTCCCTAGAGAAGATAAAGACATGTATAAACGCTGTGCAGCTGAAAGAGGACATATTGCTGGGGATGGGCAGTTTAAACAGTTACACAGTTTGTTAGGGGGTGTTAAATATTAATTCCGGAATCTCTTGGTCTTTAAGTACTCAAAATTAAACCTTCCAAGATCAAAAATTTTGTCTAGTCAGATACACCTAATGAAAATATGTGACCCTTCTGGTTTTTCCCCCCAAATTCCATTCATCCTTCAGAATGCTCCCCTTTTAAAACCTTTCTGACTGTTCTGGGCTGAAGTCCTTCATCAGCACGCTAGACTTTGGCCTAAATGTTCACTGAATCATGACCCATGGATCTTCTGTGAGATGCAATTACTCCGTTTTTCTTTTAAACTGCACATTTCCTGTGCATATGTTTGCATATTTACCAATCTGTCTCTCTATACACAGCAATATGCCCCTCCCCACACCATGAGATCAATGAAAAATAATGAAGGATGAGAAGGGACACAGAAAGAAATCACAAGTGTGCCTGGAGCTGGCCCTGGCAGCCTCACAGCATTGCAGGCATGGATTCAGGAGGGCGTGTGCGTAACAGCACCCCTACACCTGAGGATGAGCTCTCGAGCATTGTTGGATGGGAGTTTAAGGGATGGAACGGTTTGACCCTCCTAGTTCCTGTGATCATCATACTGCTCAGCAGATAAAACTGTGTACGAGTCTTCAGCACTTAGGACTAATAGAACAAGCTCTCTAGCAATCTATAATCAGCATCAATATTGTTTTGCAAATCTATCAAGCTTTTTCCAACTTCCTTTCATAAGCTAATCAGAATGACCTGCACACCTGGATCAATGGTAGATCAAATCAATCCTAAGATCAGTGCTCACGTGGAGTGGAGGAATAGTCTTTTATGCCCCTACTCCAGATGGGGTTCCAGAAGCTCTTCACATGCCAGCTTGTGCATTTAGTAGAATTTCCATATTCAGCTACATCTGAAAGGAACCTCTTCCTCTCAAGGTAATGACTCCCTTTGATGAGGACTTTTCTGAAGATACTTTCCTGGAAGATGTGAAAGCCTGCCTTGGATCCACTTAAAGACATAATTGAGTAGGAATGAAGATCATTCACCCCATCACTTGGAAAATAAGTATTTCTCAACATAAAAGGGTAATTAAACTTGATGCCTTCAGTACTTCAGCAATTACTATACTGTTTAGCCTTATAGTTTTAATACAAGTTTCATTTCCCACTTACTCTGTAATTAACCATTTAATTATTTTAATTAATCCCTAAAGAGACATTTACTTGTGCTAAGTCAGGTATTGTGCTAGGTGGATGGTTGATAACTTAAAAGATTCATATTCTTTAAAGCAGAAAATATCTAGTACGCACAGCACATATATATGCTTTCTTCTTTTTCCCATTTCTCCCATTAGCTAATTGTATGAAATGTAGAAAACAGATCTCTCTCACACACACATACACATACAAGCTTCTCTTAGTATCATATTCTTTTATCTTCTCTATTTAATCTCACGTCATTTTACTCCTCCACAGAGACCGTATCTTTCATCCTACTGAGAGAAATAAGTATTTTATAACAGTTACTTCTTGCTCCTACATTCAATGGTTTGTGAATATGTACTTTCCTGCTTAAACTTTAACAGTACTTGATGTCCTTTTCCTCTTCAACCCCAAATGTGTGGAATAATACATAAACTTGGTGTTTGTTGGTAAGGTGAGTTGATTTCCACTTTCAGTGTGTAAGGTACATTGAAAGATTAAAGGACACCCAAGTTAGGTATATGGGTAGGCTTATGGGTGTAGTTCTTATATCAAAGATAAGTATTTAGTACAACCCTGAAGAACTGAGATGAGTTCATCTCTTATTGCTTGTTGCCTCCATCCCTATGAAGATTTAAAATACTTTATCTAGAACATATTATACTGATCACAAACCTAATTATAAAGCTTTACATGTAGAGGATATACCGGTCTCCACCCTACCTTTCAACTCCTTCTATGGTAGAATAATTCCCCCACCCCCCACCCAAATATGTTCATGTCCTAATCCTTGGAGCCTGGTAATATGAGTTACCTTCCACGGCAAATGGGACTTGGCAGATGTGACCTAGGTTATAGACCTTGAGGTGGGGAGGTTGCCTTGCTTAGCCAGATGGACTCAAAGTCATCCCATGAGTTCCTTAAAGTGAAGACCTTTTCCAGGCGGTGGTCTGAGAATGATGAGACAAATAAAGAAGAGGCAAGAGTGGCTAAAGTCCTGGCGACTCTGTCTGCTGCTGCTTTGAAGATGGAAGAGGGTGGCCAGGAGTTAAGACATGCACTCCACCTTCAGAAGATGGAAAACAACCTTCCCTAGGGCCCCCAGAACAGAAAGCAGTTCTTCTAACACCTTGGTTTTAGCCCAGGGAGACTCATACCAGACTTCTGACCTAAAGAAGTCTAAGATAATAAATTTATCCTATTTTAAGGCATAAGTTCAGTTCTGTTCAGTCGCCCAGTCATGTCCGACTCTTTGCGACCCCATGAATCTCAGCATGCCAGGCCTCCCTGTCCATCACCAGCTCCCGGAGTTCACTCAGACTCACGTCCATCGAGCCCGTGATGCCATCCAGCCATCTCATCCTCGGTCGTCCCTTTCTCTTCCTGCCCCCAATCCCTCCCAGCATCAGAGTCTTTTCCAATGTCAACTCTTTGCATGAGGTGGCCAAAGTACTGGAATTGCAGCTTTAGCATCATTCCTTCCAAAGAACACCCAGGGCTGATCTCCTACAGAATGGACGGGTTGGATCTCCTTGCAGTCCAAGGGACTCTCAAGAGTCTTCAACACCACAGTTCAAAAGCATCAATTCTTCGGCGCTCAGCCTTCTTCACAGTCCAACTCTCACATCCATACATGACTACTAGAAAAATCATAGCCTCGACTAGATGGATCTTTTTGGCAAAGTATGTCTCTGCTTTTGAATATGCTATCTAGGTTGGTCATAACTTTTCTTCCGAGGAGTAAGTGTCTTTTAATTTCATGGCTGCAGTCACCATCTGCAGTGATTTTGGAGCCCCCAAAAATAAAGTCTGACATGGTTTCCACCCTTTCCCCATCTATTTGCCTTGAAGCAATGGGACCGGATGCCGTGATCTTCATTTTCTGAATGTTGAGCTTTAAGCCAACTTCTTCACTCTCCTCTCACTTTCATCAAGAGGCTTTAAAGTTTGTGGTAATTGTGCATGAAAGCAATTTAGAAAATTAATATACCATTCAAAATAGTGTTCCTAGTTAAAGTTTCTGAATGCATATATAAAGCTAGGAAGAAAGGAAATTGCAGTACTCTGCCACCCCTACCCACATGCTAGCTCTATGCTTAGGAAGAGATACTTCCAGTTTCTCATTAGTCCAGAGTTTGGGCCTCAGAAACAGGGAGGATAAAAAGTCTGTGTAGAAAAAGTTAAAGTGATACTACCACTATTGCCTCAGATAGGAAATTTTATGGGGTTTTTGCTTATTTGTTTGTTTCTGTTTGTTTTACTTTTTTTTCTTAATGAAAGCATAAAGCGCCTACATTGAGAAGTTAACATCTCATTTGGCAAGTTCATAGCCAGAGGCTAACTCTGATAGAATTGAGGGCTCCAGGTTAGACAGGAGTTATTATATCTTAATCAGAGGATTGATCACTATAGAAAGCCAGCTGAGTTCTTCTCCCACCTCCCGTGGTGTAGCCTATGACTGTCAACTGACCTGAGATTCCTTCCATATCCTCATTTGTTAACTCAAAGAATTGTATGTACTATCCTCTTAAGACACTCCCAAATCTGTATGCCAATAATTCCAATAATTCATTAGTTATCTCAATGTTTATGCACTGAGAAATTATTATTTACCAGGGTTGGAAAAACAGGAAAGGTGCTCTTGGAACAAACAAAAAGGTAAACTGGTGAAACTCCCAAGTTTAGTTTGAGATTGTACTATAGGAACTTCTAAAAGTAAAGAGGAGGTTGTGTTTAAGATGGGTGGAGGAAGTGAAAGAAACCCTCCAATGAAAATATGATTATCATGGTGAAGCAACGGTAGAGAGAACTACTCAGCCTTGGAAACTTTAGGGGAAAGGAAAACTAAGCCCGGAAGTTCTGAAATGAAACCATCTCTCAGATTCTAGGAACCACTGGTTGTCTGGGTAGAGGGTTAGGAACCAGGAAAAGATACTGAGAGGATCTGACAAGCAGTGAGGGAGAAAGAGAATCTGATTTCAGCAGAGAGAGAGAAAAATATGAAATAGTCGCTTCAGAAAGTGAGCAATAATGACATTCTCCAGCAGGGTTCTCACACCGCAGTGTCGAGTGGGAAGTCCGTGATCACAAACTTAAAGTGGAACTAGTTATCCCATTTTGTGATTTTTCATAAATAAAAATTCACTAAGAAAGACTGGATAACTGGCTTCAACAAATTCAGCTTCTGTTTGTTAGTATGAAAGAGTGGACAAGAGAGCGCTTGGGATGTAGTAAATCACTTGATAGACAATGAAATATAAGCTGGAAAGGTAGGAAATGAATATAGGAGAAGGCTGATAAGTGGGGAAAAGGGAACAGAGTCAGTGCAATCAAACCTTTCATGGGTTACAACAGTTTAGTAAGAGAGGTACTAGAATAAGTGATCTGGAAGGGGAGATGCCTTATGGAGAATGGGATGTTTGAAATCCAGATGTCAGATGTGCTACTGTTTCGGTTATGAAAAAAGGTCAATTTGAGGCCCAAGTTGGCTGAGTAAGATGACATGAATTTCACCTTCTCTCACAAACATATCAAAAACATATCTCATAGAAGACTAATTGGAAACTGGCAGAACTATACAACCAACGCTGCAAGAAAGGCTCCCACATCACTGGGCAGGATTGGAGGAAAAGCACTGGGTTGGGACCTATGTCCCTAGAAGGGGGCTAAGAAAAAGGAAAACCACATAGGCAGGCACTCACCCTGGGCAGTGAGCAGGTCGAGCCACAGACTGAAGATCCCAGTCCAGGAGTCTGTGCACAGGAGACAAGCCCACTTGGCTACTTAGAAAGCTGCTGAGACAGAAAGGCTGCAGAAGCCTAGACTCCACTCGTACACAGGCCCCGGCATGCGTTTGCCATCAGCAGTGAAGAGAGGTGGATACCTCCTCACAGAGCTCCTGAATCTGAGCTGAGAGGACCCTTCCACTCACTCCGTGCCGTGGCTTGGCACTGGATTTAGGACAGTCAGTTCCTGGCAAAAGACTCAATTTAGGGACACAGTGCTGGCCCAGGGACTTGGGATGTGTTCCAGATCGAATAGCACTTTCCATTGTTGGAACTTATGCAAACAATGTCACAGAAGCAGCCACTTCAGTTCCTGCGTCCACGATGCCATGATCCCTAATGCTAGCCGAAGGAATGCTCTGGCCCTGCCCACTCCACACCACCGGCTTACACTAGAGGTCGGATGACCACAGCAGGAGAAAAGACACAACCTTATCGCTACATCTGAGCGGAGTCACAGAGAGCCACACAGGCTATCTGTCTACCCAATATATCTATCCTATATAGATAGATAGGATATCTATCTATCCAATCTCTGTAAGCACATGCACCCCATTTACTACAGCACTCCCCTCCTCTGGGGCAGATTCTCCAGTGCAGGGAGAAGGAAGACGATACGAAAAGTGAACAGAGCTAGCATAAGCCTAACCCTCAGGGCATCTACTCCATCAACTTCAGAACAGACCCCACCCTTGAAAAAGCAACTGCCAGGGAGTCCCACTCACACTCAGCACCTTCTTTAGATCCTGCAACACAAACCACACTTCCTATCAAGGTGACAGTAGCCTGCACACCCGGAGGAAAAACGTGCTGGACATCTACATCAAATCCAGCCTTGCATCAAAGATCAAGTAAAAAAAAGCCTTGCATGTAGGTTACGCAATCTACATAGGCATGATATCACATGAAAACAACCACTGAAGACCACAGTAAATAACTCCCATCTGGATTATAGAGGTAAGTAAAATAAAAATGCAGAGGAACTACTTCCAATTGAGAGAGCAAGAGAAAATCTCAGGAAAAAAATAATGGAACATCTTTCTAAATTCCATATATATGTGTTAGTATACTGTATTGGTGTTTTTCTTTCTGGCTTACTTCACTCTGTATAATCAGCTCCAGTTTTATCCACCTCGTCAGATCTGATGCAAATGTATTCTTTTTAATGGCTGAGTAATACTCCATTGTGTATATGTACCGCAGCTTTCTGATCCATTCATTTGGTGATGGACATCTAGGTTGCTTCCATGTCCTGGATATTATAAACAGTGCTGCGATGAATACTGGGGTACACGTGTCTCTGTATGCAAGACAGCATAAGAGACACCGATGTATAGAACAGTCTTTTGGATTCTGTGGGAGAGGGAGAGGGTAGGATGATTTGGGAGAATGGCATTGAAACATGTATAATATCATATAAGAAATGAATCACCAGTCTAGGTTCAATGCAGGATACAGGATGCTTGTGGCTGGTGCACGGGGATGACCCAGAGAGATGGTATAGGAAGAGGAGTGGGAGGGGGTTCAGGATTGGGAACATATGTACACCCATGGTGGATTCATGTTGATGTATGGAAAAACTAATACAGTACTATAAAGTAAAATGAAGTTTAAAAAAAAAAAGAAAAGAAACAGAGATAATCACTCTAATAGACAATAAGTTCAAAAAGTTGGTAATAAAAATGCTAATTAAGAGAATCTAAGCACAGATCATTTTAACAAGGAACTAGAGGCTAGAAGGAAGACCCAATCAAAAATAGATAATTGTTTCTGAGATGAAAGCACTCTAGCAACAATGAATAGCAGACTAAATGACACAGAAGGCCACACAAGTGATCTTGGAAGATAGAATAATGGAAACCCCCCAATCAGAAGAGGAGACAGAAAGGCAAGTGAAACAATGAAAGTGACATACAGGATCTATGGGATAATATAAAATGTGCCAACATCTGCATTACAGGGGTTCCAGAAGGCAGAGAGAGAGAAGGGGATCTAAAATATATTTGAAGAAATTATGGCTGAAAACCTCCCAGATGTAAAGAAGGAAACATATCAATGTACAGGAGGTATAAAAGGTCTCAAATAAGATGAATCCAAATAGACCCCTACTAATACATGTTAATATTATAATTGGCAAAAGTTAAAGGGAAAATTCTAAAGACAACAAGAGAAAAAGCATCAGTAAGAAGGGAAGCCCCATAACGCTATCAGTTGATTTCTCTGCAAAAGCTCTGCAGACCAGAAATGAGTGGCATGATATATTCAAAATCCTCAAAAGNCGGGGATGACCCAGAGAGATGGTATAGGAAGAGGAGTGGGAGGGGGTTCAGGATTGGGAACATATGTACACCCATGGTGGATTCATGTTGATGTATGGAAAAACTAATACAGTACTATAAAGTAAAATGAAGTTTAAAAAAAAAAAGAAAAGAAACAGAGATAATCACTCTAATAGACAATAAGTTCAAAAAGTTGGTAATAAAAATGCTAATTAAGAGAATCTAAGCACAGATCATTTTAACAAGGAACTAGAGGCTAGAAGGAAGACCCAATCAAAAATAGATAATTGTTTCTGAGATGAAAGCACTCTAGCAACAATGAATAGCAGACTAAATGACACAGAAGGCCACACAAGTGATCTTGGAAGATAGAATAATGGAAACCCCCCAATCAGAAGAGGAGACAGAAAGGCAAGTGAAACAATGAAAGTGACATACAGGATCTATGGGATAATATAAAATGTGCCAACATCTGCATTACAGGGGTTCCAGAAGGCAGAGAGAGAGAAGGGGATCTAAAATATATTTGAAGAAATTATGGCTGAAAACCTCCCAGATGTAAAGAAGGAAACATATCAATGTACAGGAGGTATAAAAGGTCTCAAATAAGATGAATCCAAATAGACCCCTACTAATACATGTTAATATTATAATTGGCAAAAGTTAAAGGGAAAATTCTAAAGACAACAAGAGAAAAAGCATCAGTAAGAAGGGAAGCCCCATAACGCTATCAGTTGATTTCTCTGCAAAAGCTCTGCAGACCAGAAATGAGTGGCATGATATATTCAAAATCCTCAAAAGGAAAAACTTGCAATCTAGGGTATTCTACCCATCAAAAGTATCATTTAGAATAGAAGGAGAATTTCCCAAACAAACAAATGCTAAGAGAATTCAGCAATATAAAACATACCATAAAAGAAATATTTATGGGTCTACCACGTATAAACGAGATAGCTAGTGGGAAGCTGCTGTATAGCACCAGAAGCTCAGCTCGACACTCTGTGATGACCCAGATGGGTGGAATGGAGGGGTGGGGTGGGAAAGAGGTATAAGAGGGAGAGGATGTATGTATACATATAGGTGATTCACTTCATTGTACAGTAGAAACACAGAATTGTAAAACAATTATACTCCAATTTAAAAAAATTAAAAAGAATCTATAGGAAAGGAATAATTCCAATAGGAAAGGCAAATATATAGAACGATTGAAGATCACTTAAATAAACCTGTATGTAGATTAAAAACAAAAAAAAGTCAGAAAAGCAAGTATAACTACAAAGACATACTATATGATATCACTTATATGTGGTCTCTAAAAAATAATACAAATGAAGGTATATGCAAAACAGAAGCAGACTCTGACATGGAAAACAAACTTGCATTTCCTAAAGGAGAAAGGGAAGGGGGAAGACAAATTAGGGGTATGGGACTAACAGCCCCGCAATTCTGTATATAAAATAGAAAAGCAACAAGGATATACTATACAGAACAGAGAATTATACCCACCAACTTATAATAACCTATAATGGAGTTTAATCTGCAAAAATACTGAATCACTATCCTATGCACCTTAAGCTAACACACTATTGTAAATTAGCTATACTTCCATTCAAAGAAAATGCAGGTTGTGTCAGTGGGAATTTAGTGTCAGGGAACTGGAGGACTCGGTGGTTGGAGGAGGGTCATCAGAGCCTTGCAAGCCAGGGTGAGTGATGTGCGTCTAGGAAATGCTGACCCATCAGAGTCTGTCCCGAAAGCCCGGGGAGGTAGCTGGCATTGAGCTTCAGGGGTTCTCAGGAGCATAGAAACGATCTCAAGCCACCCAGCCCATGGCACTTTTTGTTTATTTCCTCAAAGCAACAACAGTATTCTTTAAATTCCTCCCCAATTTAGAGTTTAAGTTCTTTCCTTTCTGTTTTTGGAAGCTGAAAATCCTGGAAATGTTTGTCAACAACTGATCAGACCCTTTTCATATTATTCAAAAAGCGTGTGACATTATGAACCTTAATTTTCTTGGAAATTACTATTTCCATTGAATACACTTTGGAGTATATCACAACTATAATTTAGTACATTTTGTCATCAGACACCAGGAAATCATCATTATAGCACCTCTACTCACCACCTCCCACCCTTTCTCTCAGGCACACTCACTGCAGATGTTTGTTCCAGTAATGTACTAGTTGTTATAATTTATGGCATAACATACTAAAATAATTTCTCTAACTCTAATTTATATTAAAGTGTTAGTTCACCTTATATTTACCCAAAATGATAAGCCAATTATTTTGAAAAATATAAGTATAAAATATTGAATTAAGTATTAATTCTATTAGAAATATTGCATTTTCTTTTTAATAATTACCTAATATTGCTGGATACTCAGTAAATGCCATAAAGTAATATTTTAATTTCTAACATAAATTATTTAATCTTCTTTCATTGCCTGATGGGATTTTTTAATTCATTAACTTAAAAATAAATCTTAGTATTGCATGCTTTTATATGCATATATTGCTTACCCTGTTCATTGTTTCTTCTTTCAGTGGCTGTGTGTGTATATATATATATATATATTCCCAAAGTCACTTCCTGAACTGTGTCTATTTCAGTGTTATCGATCTGTATTATTTTTGGTACAGATTTTTATGTGAATGTCAACAGTTTTTAACCTACCTGAGTTTCTGCTATCACTGCTGTAAAATCTCGGTAATACATATCTCACTGAAATTCTGAGAGTTAAATTATATGATGCAAATAAATGGAATTATAAAGATGTCTAAAAACAAAGCATTATAATATGTAATAATCAATACCATGCATGAACTGATTCACATATAATCATGTCCTGTTTCCATTTGATGTAAGACCCTGAGCTAGTCCTGGCCAGGCCTCTTTTCTGATTGCCCCTAGTCTTTTAGATGAAATTCATATTTAAACAAATGAAAAGACACACAATGTGATGGCTAATTAATAGGGCAAAGTACAATAATTATTTCTAAGATTTTAAATGGTTGGCTAAGGTATTATTTATTTCTTTTCAATTTTCTTTATCTTTCTTTCTTTCTTTCTTTTTTTACTTTACAATACTGTATTGGTCTTACCATACATTGACATGAATCTGCCACAGGAGTACATGAGTTCCCAACCCTGAACCCCCCTCCCACCACCCTCCCCATATCATCTCTCTGAGTCATCCCAGGGCACCAGCCCCAAGCATCCTATATCCTGTATCGAACCTAGACTGGCGATTCGTTTCTTACATGATAGTATACATGTTTCAATGCCATTCTCCCAAATCAAATAAAATATTTCTTAAGAATTACTCTAAGATTTTCATACATCTAATGGTAACCCATTAGATACCTGAACTCATCTGAAATCATTACATTACATTTCTGGGTTTAGAGGAACAGAACTAACAGAATTTCAGTCTGTCAATCTATATAAAGAGAAATGTTTCATAAGGAATTGGCCTTTGCAATTGTGGAGGCATAAAGATTCCATTTCTAAGCTGGAGACACAGTTTTATTTTCCAGTCTGTGTTCAGAGTGTGAGAGCCAAAAACACAGGTGGGGTACACCCCAGTCTGAAGGTACCCGTGTTTCAACTCAGTCAGGAAGAGTGAACAGATCCTGCTTTACCCACATTTTTGTTTTTTTCGAGCCCTCAACATTGGATGAAGCCCACTGACACTGGGGAGGGCAATCAGCTTTACTCAGCCTACTGATTCGGACGCCACCTCATCCAGAAACACCCTCATAGACACACCAGAGATGATATTTAACCTCTCTGAGCACACCAACATACACACCTATCTGTAATCCAAATTAAGATTTTAGTTTGTTAAAGGACATTCCCATCACATTGAAATGAACCTTCATCACTACTTAAAATTACAAAATTTCTAAGATCTCTTGTTTCTTCCAAGATTCCATTAGGAAAACTGTATGTACAGCAAATTATATTGTTCTTACTTGTTTTGAAAGCATATTTACTCATAAACTTTATATATTTTATTCCAGTGTAACAGAATTTACTAACATCACCATCAAAGTGAAGTGAAATTTGCTCAGTCGTCTCTGACTCTTTGCAACCCCATGGACTGTGTAGTCCGTGGAATTCTCCAGTCCAAAATACTGGACTGAGTAGCCTTTCTGATCTTCCCAACCCAGGGATCCAACGCAGGTTTCCTGAAATGAGGGTGGATTCCTTACCAGCTGAGCCACAAGGGAAGACCAAGACTGCTGCAGTGGGTAGTCTATCCCTTCTCCAGTGGATCTTTCTGACCCAGGAATCAAACTAGGGTCTCCTGCATTGCAGGTGGATTTTTTTACCAACTGCAATATCAGGGAAGCTCAAAAACAAACAAACAAACAAAAAAACCACACACACATACAAAAAGATGGGCTTTGATAATGACCTGTAATGTGCTTATTTTTGTTTATTTCTGCTTCCGAGGACAGAGTGTCAACATTTAAACTTTTTGTTTTCAGTTAATTTCTAGAGCTAAATTGAAGAAAGTTCTTCAACACATCTTTCAGATTATCTGTTACATGCCATAAGCTCTTCTCTGGGCTGGATGTGGAAGAATAAAGAACAAAACCAGGGTCTTTAGTTCCAGAGGTCACTACAATCTAGGAGGAAGACTTGGATCATAAGCAACCAAACTACATAAAAATATAATTTGTCACGAAGAAGGTAAATAGTAACGCGGTAGAGTATCATGAGAAGCAGTGAGAGACTGGATTAGGACATGTGGCTAGGAAAAACTTCTCAGAGACGGTAATTAACCACATGATGACAAGAGATACACGACTCTCAGATGAAAGAAAACTGAAGATGGTGGCAGCTTCATGGAATAGGAAATAAAGTAAAATAATATCAGGGATCAATGAATTAGACAGCAAAGATGCACTAGAGTATATTAGACTGCAAATGTCCAAATATTACGCACACTTTTCCTGAAAATACAATCATTTACAAGGCTGGGGTACTCTTAATATCGAAACCAGATAAAGTCACTAAGAGAGAAGAAACTAAAGCCCATATTATACTTGACATAATACAGAAGTCCTCAACGACATATAAGCAAAGAGAATACAATAATCTATGAAAAATGTGCCACTCCATGAATAAGTTATGTTTAGACTTTATATATAAGGACATATCAATATTGGAAAATCCCATAAATATGGTAAACAAATTGCCAGCCTAAAAGAAAAAAAAATAGTTATTCCAATAAATACAGAATATATATTTAATAATATATAACACCTATTCTTTATTAAAAATTTTAGTAAATTGGGAATAGAACTTCAGCTTGATAAACAGTAGCAATTTGAAACATATAAATACCATCATATATTTTAATCCTGTGATAGGATGCTTAGTAGAGGCACTTCTATTCCATTTTTAATTGGAGATCCAAGCCAGCATTCTAAAAAAGGACAATCATATTAGTGGTGTGAAAATGGAACTACTCATTATTTGCTGATGTTGAAAATATTTACAAAGTACTGAAGAGGCTCAGCTGGTAAAGAATCTGCCTGCAATGTGGGAGATCTGGGTTTGATCCCTGAGTTGGGAATATTCTCTGCAGAAGGGAAAGGCTACCCACTCCAGGATTCTGGCCTGGAGAATTCCATAGACTGTATAGTCCATGGGGTCACAGAGTCAGACATGACTGAGTGACTTTCAATTCACTTCAAACACTATAAAGAAAAATTATTATCAAAACAGGATGATTTAGCAAAATGATTGGATATAAAACTAGCATACAATACACCAGTAACAAACACTTAGAACATAAAATATAAAAGACCAAAACTAACATTATTACTAGTGAATATTTTAGTAACATTATTAGCAATGGATATAATCAAAAATGTACACTACTCTAGGAAAAAATATTTTAGCATATTATACAACATTAAAAGGAAGTAACTTTAAATTGTACAATGAATATAAATATAAACATTGTCAAAAAACAAGGTCTATTTTATATATAACTGAATCATTGTGCTGTACACCTAATATGTGCTGAAGCTAAAACATTGTAAATTACTGATGCTCTTGAACTGTGGTGTTGGAGAAGACTCTTGAGAGTCCCTTGGACTGCAGGAGATCCAACCAGTCCATTCTGAAGGAGATCAACCCTGGGATTTCTTTGGAAGGAATGATGCTAAAGCTGAAGCTCCAGTACTTTGGCCACCTCATGCGAAGGGTTGCTCGTTGGAAAAGACTCTGATGCTGGGAGGGATTGGGGGCAGGAGGAGAATGGGATGACAGAGGATGAGATGGCTAGATGGACATGAGTCTGAGTGAACTCCAGGAGTTGGTGGTGGACAGGGAGGCCTGGCATGCTGAGATTCATGGGGTCGCAAAGAGTCAGACACGACTGAGCGACTGAACTGAACTGATACTCCAATAAACTTTTTATAAATAAAGAAATAAAACATTTTAAAAAGGTCTGGTCAAATTAATTTATACAGGTAGTGTAATGATAGCAATAAATCCCAAATCTTTTTAATATTTAGAATTATATAAGCCGAAGAATTGAAGCTTTTGAACTGTGGTTTGGAGAAGACCCTTGAGAGTCTCTTGGACAGCAAGGAAATCCAACCAGTCAATCCTAAAGGAAATCAGTCCTGAATATTCATTGGAAGGAGTGAGGCTGAAGCTAAAGTTCCAATACTTTGGCCACCTGATACGAAGGACTGACTCACTGGAAAAGACGCTGATGCTGGGAAAGATTGAAGGTGGCAGGAGAAGGGCAAGACAGAGGATGAGATGGTTGGCTGACATCACCAATTCAATGGACTTGAGTTTGAGTAAGCTCTGGGAGATGGTGATGGACAGGGAGGCCTGGTGTGCTGCAGTCCATGGAGTCTCAAAGAGTCAGACATGACTGAGTGACTGAACTGAGCTGAACTGAAGCAGATTCTGTGATCCATGCAGGACAATAAAGAATCAAGACTATTAGGATATCACTTCAGAGTGAAAAAGAAGACTACAGCCTATGAATTGTGTGAAGACAATTGTGAGGACAGTTTTGATGACAATTACAAGATTGTAGAGACTGAGAAAATGTAACTCCAGTGGATAGAACTTGGCTGATAGATGAGAGTAGGAAGCCCAGAAAAAGACTGAGTCTTTAACCATGATGGCATATCAGATCTACATCCAATAAGTGGGGTTAGTAAAGAGGTCGTTACCAGCAAGTGATACAGATATTTAAAAAATTAACTCAAGACACTTAAGGCTTCAATGTTAAAAAGTAAAGTTTTGAAATTCTTATAAAAATGTACAGGTATCTTTTAGATTTGGGGTTGGGGAAATTTTTCTTATGGAAGACATAAAGGACAGACTATAAAACTTGATACATTTAATAATTTTCTTATCAAAAGTTATGTTAAAGAAAGTGAAAAAAGTTTAAAAATGCCAGAAGATCTACATCCAACAGACAATTAGTTAATAATAAAGATATATAGAGAACTGTAAATCTATAAGTAAAACACTACTAATGAATGGGGAAAAAAGACAAAGAAGAGAAACAAGCAATTCCCAGAAGTGGAAAAATTAATGAAAAAACATATTTAACATTGTTTGGAGTTAGGGAAAGATTAAAGATCACATAAATAAATGAGGTATCATTTTATGTATAATCAATAGGCAAATTTGAAAATACTGACAATATAAAGACCCAAACTTGTAACTTAATATGAAGAGTTTAAGAGCATGCAACTTAAAACTGGGAACATTGACAATAGCATATAATTTAACAGAAGGGAAATTTTTAAAAACGGAATAAGAGGAAGAAAAAGATTAGACTGAAATACAGGCAGAAGCCAAATTATGTTGGACTTTGAATACTGTGGTAAAGAATTGGGTGTTTATTCTAAGTAAATGGCAATATCAGGATGAGATAATCCCAGAAATATACTTTAGAGAAGTTACATATGATCATTTCTGAGTCTATGACAATGCATATTTAATTTTTTATTGAAATAGTATGTTATGGTATAATTTTATGTAGATCATATACAATCAAGAAGGTTGTATTGTATATACTATATATATATATATCACACATATATGTAAGATATATATTCTATATCAGATTGTATATAGATCATGTACAAGCAATCAACAAATCAACTCTTCATTTTAACATCAGTTTGGGGGGCCCTTTTATACCAATGGCTTTGTTGTAGAAGTTACATCTGATTGCATTCAGATTTTTCTTATAAGAAGAAATCAGGTAGTTGACAAATGCTAAAACAATCACTGTGGTCTATTTTATGGACATTTAAGCTTCCCTGGTAGCTCAGCAGTTAAAGTGTCTGCCTGCAATGCAGGAGACCTGGGTTTGATCCCTGGGTTGGGAAGATCCCCTGGAGAAGGGAATGGCAACCCACTCCAGTATTCTTGCCTGGAGAATCCCATGGACGGAGGAGCCTGGTGGGCTATGGTCCATGGGTCGCAAAGAGTCGGACACGACTGAGCAACTTCACTTCACTTAAGCTTTTGACAGTTCATTCCTATGTATATCCTTTGTATTCCTGTAAGGACAGCAAAGGATGAGATGGTGAGACAGCACCACCCTCTCAGTGGACATGGATCTGAGCAAACTTGGGGGAGATAGTGAAGGACAGAGGAACCTGGCGTGCTGCAGTCCATGCAGTTGCAGAGAATTGAAAATGACTTTGCAGCTGAGCAACAAAAATCTCTTATGAGCTGTAACTGTGCGCTAAGTGTACCCAAAGTACAAACTCTAAGACTGGACAAAGAATTTACTTGAATAATTGAATTTCTGTTCTCTTCACCTGGGAAATTGTTATGAAGAACATAATTTAACAATAGACAGTAGTCTGTTGGCCACTGTAACAGAAAATCCTGACACCTCAGTGGTTTTAACAAAATAGAAGTTTACTTCTCACTGGCCGAAAGCCCAATTCATGGCAGCAGGCAGGGAGGGGAGCACTCCTGTACATGGTCATTTAGGGTGTAAAAGCCACACCAGGAGTGGAAAGATAGGATGGTGATCACGCTTATAGATTTTTAGAGTCCAGCCATGGAAGGGCATGTTGCTTCTGCCTGGATTCCAGTGACCAGAGCCCAGTACAATGCTACCAACACCCCTGCCACATCTGCCGGACACAGGGAATTCCAGGACATAGTCCAGGCCGGCACTCGCTTCCCAGCATCACTGTCTCACTCCGGATGGATGGCCACAAACAGAGCCTGTGATGGGTCACACAGACGAGACAGAGGACACTGCAAAGAAGGGAAAGTATAAGTAGCTCCAGTTTGAAATAAGTCGACCTAGTCATGGTTTTTGCCATACCAGTGTTAAAAGTAATTAGCCTCTGATTAAAATAAATATATTAATTAAAAAAATAAGTCATCATAAAAGACAAGGGGCCTTATAACACTGCTGACGTCAGGATGATGAATCTGGAAGCAGGGTTGCACAGAGAGACCAGAGGCCAGAGATAAAAGAAAATGCATGACTGTCATGCAAGGGGCAGAGCAGATGCGGAAGAGAAAACAAAGAATCATACCTAAAGCGGTCCTCCTCCTAGAAGTGGGTGGAGGGAGTCTTAGCACATATTTTAGGCATTAGAATCCACATAGATATATTATTTTATTAGGAAAAAAATATTTTCTCCCTCCTTAAAATTTAAAAGCAAAATTACTTAAAACATTTTGCTACGTTCAGAAAATATAAATCTCTCTACATCTTTAGATCATAAATACGACAGGTTTAAGGAAATTAAAGGAAATATTTACCAACCTATAAAACCTATCATTGACATTGACTCAAGAAGAGAATATATTAATAATAACACTTGGAAAGAATTGAAAGAAATGGTGATTTTTTATTATTATTATTATTAAGCAGGGGAGGTACAAAGGAGTTTTGATGGAGGGCATTTTGCTTTATTAAGAAATTCATCAAAATGCTCTTTTCACTCTCTGAGTTGCCAGGGTATCAGAGAGGCTTTCATATTCAGTTCTTTTGGAGAATGTTATAAAATGTTCTGAAGCATTCCTCTATAGAAGGGGTGAAAGTTACAAATCAAATGGAGATCTTTGTCAAAGCTGAATGTGCTCAAGAGTAGCTTCATATTAAACCAGAGAAATAACAAAAGCAAAGCCTGCTGGCTAAGCGAAGCCCGTTAACACTAATTAGACAGCATTGCACACTTGTGATAGTGCAACCTATTAATTAAAGAGCAAAAATCAATACTAACCTGTTCTTTTCCCTCTGTAAGTCCTTTTTTAAAGACTACTGATATTAATTTGTTATATTTTAAATTATCTTTTTAATAAATTTCATTAGAGAGGCTGGAGTAATTATACTACCTAAAAATAAAGTAGAATCATGAAGTATATTTTAAAAAACAAATATAACGTCTTTATCAACCATTAGGTTAATTTTTGAAACTTGTTTTTCAATTTGCAGTTCTTTTCTAGTGTTCCATTTTCCCATAATTACTATTATTTACTAAAGTCTACTAGTTGCCTTTGTGTGTGCTAAGTCACTTCAGTCCTGTAGAACTCTTTGCATTTCTATGGACCATAGCCTGCCAGGCTCCACTGTCCATGGGATTCTCCAGAAGAGAGTACTGGAGTGGGTTGCCATCTCCTCCTCCAGGGGATCTTCCCAACCCAGGGATCGAACCCACGTCTCTTACATCTCCTGCATTGGCAGGTGGGTTCTTTATCTCTAACACCACCTAGGAAGACTAGTGGCCTTAGACGAAAACTTAAGTATCTTTTGGGGGGTATCTTTTCTTTTGCTATGGTATAGAAGCAAGTTGTTGACCTTGAGCCTTTTTTTTTTTTTTTTTTGGTGATATTTATTGTCTGTTATATGTCTAAAACTTCATTATTTATATAATAGGCTGCTTCTGTTTTAATCTTGTAATTCATTTTTCCTGGAGTTTAGTGCTCCATTTTCTGTATTACATGATAGAAATAACTTCAATGTCTGTGAAAGCAGCATGTATTCAGTACGTAAGAACAGAAATAAATAATCATATTCATACTTAGTAGGAATAATATTTTTATTATTCAGTCAGTGACTCAGACCTATCACCCAAGTGGTTTTAAAAAATAAATATGATACTATATAGAGTGAAGTAAGTCAGAAAGAGAAAAACAAATGTATGTTAACACATATGTATATGGAATCTAGAAAAATGGTGCTGGTGATCCTATTTGCAGAGCAGGAATAGAGTCTCAGATACAGAGACAGACTGTGGACACAGTGAGGGAAGGAGAGGGTGGGGTACACTGAGAGTAGCCCTGAAACATATACATTATATACATTTCCACATATGACTGATAGCTAATGGGGAGCTTGCCAACAAAGGTCCGTCTAGTCAAGGCTATGGTTTTTCCAGTGGTCATGTATGGATGTGAGAGTTGGACTGTGGAGAAGGCTGAGCACTGAAGAACTGATGCTTTTGAACTGTGGTGTTGGAGAAGACTCTTGAGAGTCCCTTGGACTGCAAGGAGATCCAACCAGTCCATTCTAAAGGAGATCAGTCCTGGGATTTCTTTGGAAGGAATGATGCTAAAGCTGAAGCTCCAGTACTTTGGCCACCTCATGTGAAGAGTTGACTCATTGGAAAAGACTCTGATGCTGGGAGGGATTTGGGGGCAGGAGGAGAAGGGGACGACCGAGGATGAGATGGCTGGATGGCATCATCGACTCGATGGACATGAGTTTGAGTGAACTCCGGGAGTTGGTGATGGACAGGGAGGCCTGGCGTGCTNAAAGACTCTGATGCTGGGAAGGATTGAGGGCAGGAGGAGAAGGGGACGATCGAGGATGAGATGGCTGGATGGCATCACTGACTCGATGGGCGTGAGTCTGAGTGAACTCCGGGAGTTGGTGATGGACAGGGAGGCCTGGCGTGCTGCGATTCATGGGGTTGCAAAGAGTCAGACACGACTGAGTAACTGAACTGAACTGAACTGTACACTTTAAGTGGATGAATTGTATGTAAATTCTCAATAAAGCTGTTACCAAAAAAAAAAAAAAAAGCACCTAAATCTTCAAACATAATAAACTAAAAACAAAGTGATCAAATTAAACCCAAAGTAAGTAACAATTAGGAAATAATAAAGATAAGAGCACGTGTCAATGAAAAGAGATGAACAATAAAGAAAATAAGGACAAGATCTGGTTCTTTGAAATGATTAGTAAAAGTGGCAAACACCTAGCAAGACCAATAAAGCAAAAAGAGAAAATATAAATTGCCTATACAAGGAATGGAAGAGACATATAAGTCCTATAGACATTGAGTGGTTACATAACTGTATATGTATAGGTGCCAAAATTCATTAAACTGTATTCTTAAAATGGGTGAATTTGATTGGAAGCACGTTAGACTCCAATAAAGCTGCAAAAGAATCAATAGATTCATAGAACAAAGAGGAAAAGCCATGGGATTCTATCAGTTGATGACAGTTCTCCAACCTTCGAGAGAGAAGACCCTTACGTTGGTTATTTGGCCGTTGCTTGTTAAGACTGCCCCCATCCGTCTCCATCATGAGAGGCTGCGTGTCTTTCAAAGGCCATGTTGTCTCCTCCCATCAAGGCACCCCATGATTTGTGTTACAATGATCATTGCCCCCTGCCTCTGTCCTTTTTCTTACTCACTTAAAAGGTCCAGGTGGGGACATCCCCGGCCGCACAGACTTGGCTTTCCAGTGCAGGGGGTGGGAGTTCAATCCCTGGCCAGAGAGCTAAGATGCCACCTGCCTCAGGGCCAAAACCAAAGCATAAAACAGAGGCAACATTGTAACGAATTCAGTAAAGACTTTCAAAATAGCCCCCATCAACACCAGCAACAAAAAAGGCCCAGGTGAGCCTGAAGATTTGCTTTTGCTGGCCACTTCCATCTTAGCAGGATTCCAAGAACTGATCACTGACTACAGCTATTACAGTTTATTGACCTTGTGGCAACAAAACCACCCCATCCCGTCCCATTCAGGGGCTTCTTTTTCCTCCTGTGGCAGCGATGTGCTATAACAAGACAAAGTTCAGTGTCTGCCTCTGTGAGTGAACACCTATCCAAAGAGGATCAAACAGGCAGAAATGGCCCCGTGGGAACCTCACCTCAGGTCCATGACAAACAATAGGAAAAGTCTGAGATTTTCTTTAAAAATATAACCAGAAGTCACAGTTAGTTCCTACTGAATAACAGGAAGAAAAGGTGAAAATAAGTTTGCTTTATTCCTATGTTATTTAAACTGTTGACAACCATGAAAGAGAAGCCTCTTTATGTATGGTTCTTAAAGGGTTTCTTAGTGCCTAATAATTCTCTGTGGCTTTGTGGTATCTCACCTTATCCTGGAAGATACTGCTTGTACCAAATTCTAGCCTTTGCAATGTTACATATGCTGGACAGAATCTTGAGGCACAATAAGCAGGTCTTACCACATTGTCCCATGTTAGACTAAAGACCTAATAGGAAGAAATTGTAAGGCAGTGGCGTACGGGATTTAAGACAATGGACTTGGGGTGAGACAAACGTGTATTCCAGGCTATTTTGTGAATGATGAAGTGACTGGCCTTGAGCAAGCTGTTTGATCTTTCTGAGCTTCAGTTCTTTATTTCTAGGATGGATATAATCTACCTGACTCATAGGGTAGCCAGGAAAATCACAGATAAAATGAGTTTAAGGGCATAGGATGGTGTCTGACAAAGAATAAAAGACCTCATGATGCTATTTTTTTCTTCATGTTTATATTTTCTGCTAGGCAAATTGGCACTCTAGAACATTGCTGGTAAGAATATAAATTGATACAGCCATTCTGGAGGACCATTTCTGTTTCAGTTTTTAAATCTCATGGGCTTCAACTCTGCAATTGCAGTTCTGGTGTCTGCATTAGAGAACTCTTCATAAGTGCATAATTAACTGAAAACTTCAATTTGGTGTAATAATATGCTTTATTAAATGTACTTATAGGAAACATTTTTCTTAGGTCTTACACTGTGTCATCCTGAACTGAAAGAATGCTTAGCTTTATTAAAGAATCAACAAGTTTCCAGGAAAGTCAATCACATCTCCTGCTATTTTAGAAATGGAATTTTTTATAAGCTCTTAGAATCATAGGTTGTAGAATTTTTTAAATCTTAAAAATAATATGGCTTAAGCATCTCCTCTTATGGGTAAGCAAATTGTGGGGCTCACTGACTTAGACAACTGCCCCCAGTTATCCAACTAGCTGATAAAGGAAGCCCAGTACAAATTAGTGCCATTACCAGCCTTCATTCTCAACACCCACATTGTCCTTTACGTCGCCAGAGCATTCATTCTTACTTACTGTCAGTGCCGCAGGCATAGCTAGGTGTTTATTTATACCTTGTTTTTCCTTCCTAAGATTAAAAGCACTAACTAACCAGAGTTTCTTGCAGCCAGACCTAGTTCTGGCCAGTGGAAATCGACTACTAGTGAAGTGCTCAACCACTAGAAGAGAGAGCTTTCAGGAAAGTTATTATTTCCCTGATTTAAAAAGAGCAGGATATATAGCTGGGATGCCATTTCTTTGCCCTTCTCCATGTTTCCCCCCAAAATGAAGACATGCTATCTGGTGTCAGCTGACATCTTGTCCCTACGATGGTAGAGAAAGAATATAGAAGGAATCTAGGCCGAAAGTGAAGAGGAACTAAAAAGCCTCCTCATGAAAGTGAAAGAGGAGAGTGAGAAAGTTGGCTTAAAGCTCACCATTCAGAAAATAAAGATCATGGCATCTGGTCCCATCACTTCATGGCAAATAGATGGGGAAACAGTGGAAACAGTGTCAGACTTCATTTTGGGCGGCTCCAAAATCACTGCAGATGGTGATTGCAGCCATGAAATTAAAAGACACTTAATTTTTGGAAGGAAAGTTATGACCAACCTAGATAGCATATTAAAAAGCAGAAAAATTACTTTGCCAACAAAGGTCCATCTAGTCAAGGCTATGGTTTTTCCTGTGGTCATGTATGGATGTGAGAGTTGGACTGTGAAGAAAGCTGAGCGCTGAAGAATTGATGCTTTTGAAGTATGGCGTTGGAGAAGACTCTTGAGAGTCCCTTGGACTGCAAGGAGATCCAACCAGTCCATTCTGAAGGAGATCAGCCCTGGGATTTCTTTGGAAGGAATGATGCTAAAGCTGAAACTCCAGTACTTTGGCCACCTCATGCGAAGAGTTGACTCATTGGAAAAGAACCTGATGCTGGGAGGGATTGAGGGCAGGAGGAGAAGGAAACGACAGAGGATGAGATGGCTGGATGGCATCACCGACTCGATGGACGTGAGTTTGGGTAAACTCCAGGAGTTGGTAATGGACAGGGAGGCCTGGCGTGCTGCAATTCAAGGGGTCACAAAGAGTCAGACACGACTGGGTGACTGAACTGAACTGACTGAACTGAGACATTGGTGACATTGAGAACTCCCTCACCAGCCTCAGATTGGCTCCTCCTGTTGTCTCTTGTTTGGTTGCTGCTGCTACTGCTAAATCGCTCCAGTCTGATTCTGTGCAATCCATAGACAGCAGCCCACCAGGCTCCCCCGTCCCTGGGATTCTCCAGGCAAGAACACTGGAGTGGGTTGCCATTTCCTTCTCCAATGCATGAAAGTGAAAAGTGAAAGTGAAGTCGCTCAGTCGTGTCCAACTCTTCGAGACCCCATGGACTGCAGCCTACCAGGCTCCTCTGCCCATGGGATTTTCCAGGTAAGAGTACTGGAGTGGAGTGCCATTGCCTTCTCTGAAAGTCTTCATTAGTGACATTTTAAAAAGAGATAGAAACATAATAAAAATCATAGCATGGTCTTAAACATGTTCAGTGGTTGCAAAACACATAAATAATAGAATAAATGTAGTACTTTCCAAAGACCTGAAGTTTCCTTGTGGACATGGGCTTCAGAAGGCTGCAGTTTGTAGGTTATTGTGAAGTGGTGGACGGATGCTTACTGGAAATCGGACAGAAGGTTGTACTCAGATATGGATGAGTGTGGCTCCTAACCCATATGGTGAAATGAAATAGCTGGTAGATATTTGAGGGTACATGTGTGTGCATACATGTGTATCATGTATTTATTCCTAAACTAGATGCAATTTTCTGCTTTCACCTACTGTTTCCTGAGGGACAAGTATGCTCAAAATGTTCCCTAATATCTCAGTAGGGTCAAAACAAATTTGAATTTTCAAACTGAAGACTATAGTTGAACTGCTGTGTCCTAATAGACTCTATCTTTTCATCCACAAAGACACTTGGTCGCCAATTCCCATGCATTTAGCTCCTAATGGCATGTTTCTTCTCCATCCCTGCTGCTCGAATGCAGATGTTCGTCACCTCCCATGGCAACAGCCACCCATGTTCTTTGCACTGCACAGCCCCATCCTGCCCCCATCAAAGGCCTGGGAACTGCCACCCCTGCGGTCATATATCTGAGCAAACATCAGTCGGCCAGGGCTTCTGTTACTTAGGCCACGGTCCTGATCCGCGAGACATTTGTTCATTGTAAGATGGGACAATGATAGCTTTCCAGTAGAGTTGTGCTGAGGATTAAAGGAGGAATCTATATAAACAGCATCAAGCATATAAAAGACATTCAGCAAGTGATTCTTCTTCTTCCCTTTTCCTATTTCTCCATTTACAAATAGAATTTAGGGGATTCCCTGGTGGTCCGATGACTAGGGTTCTACACTTCCACTGCCAAGGGCCCAGGTTTGATCCCCAGTTGGGGAATTGAGATCTCACAAGCTGTGGAATACAGACAAAAACAAAATAAAATAGAAAAATAGGACTTAAAAAAAGAATATGTGTAATGACTCTACACTTCCTGTAGCATTTAGCCAAATCCTTTGAGAAGGGCTTAGAAGACCCTTTCAACTTGGATCTGGTAGGCACAGCTTTTAGCCTTGTATTCTTTATCCCCAGTCCAGCTCCCAAGTCACCTCCTTTTTGAAATCCCACCTGCCTCCCTCACCCAGAAAAAAACTTTGTCTTGCCCCGCGAACCCCACCATGCAGTGTACACACACCTCTGGAATGACCTCTCCTTAGATCTGTGTAAGAGATGCTGTGTGTACCGAGAGCTCTCATCCCTTTCTCCTTTACTAACAGAAATATTCAGGTATCTACTCCTGCCTCCATGAGACTCAGGCATGGTAACACCATTCTCAGCATTCAAGGTAGAACCTGACTAGTCTGTGCCTATAAAAATTTATCATTCCCTTTGCCTGCGATGAGGTTTGAAATGGGCGTATGACCCAGTTCAGTGAACTAAGACATGAAGGTGGAGAAGGCGATGGCACCCCACTCCAGTACTCTTGCCTGGAAAAATCCCATGGACGGAGGAGCCTGGTGGGCTGCAGTCCATGGGGTCACGAAGAGTCAGACACGACTGAGCGACTTCACTTTCACTTTTCACTTTCATGCATTGGAGAAGGAAATGGCAACCCACTCCAGTGTTCTTGCCTGGAGAAACCCAGGGACGGGGGAGCCTGGTGGGCTGTCGTCTCTGGGGTCGCACAGAGTCAGACGTGACTAAAGCAACAGCAGCAGCAAGACATGAAGGCACATCTGCTAGGGAACTTGTGAGAAGTGTTCTCTTTTCTAAAAAAAAAAAAAAAAGATACAGAAAGAAACAGTTTCTTTCTTCCTTTGGATGTTGTGATATCTGATGTGATGGCTGGAACTGCTGCAGTCATATTGTCTCTAGCCTGGTTTGGACACGCATACATATAAAGCAGGGCAAATCCAAGAGTATTATAGAGAAGAGGAACTGAAATTCACCTGCTGTGCTTCTGAACTATTTAATAGTTGATTAAATATCTTCGCTGTTCAAGCCAATCTGAGTTAGGTTTTCTGTTGCTTATAGTGCAACACACCTCGATGAAAATTGACATTAGAATTATTTATGAGTCTGTCCCCAGTGAAGTTGAGAACCCCAAAGAACTTCTTTGATTTTATATCCCCAGCACTCAGAAGCACATGCTACATACTGGATGCTTAGCAGATATTTCTTAGATATATGTATAGACAGATGGATGGATGGTTGGATAAATGAATCTCCCTGCATCCTGCCTGTTTTGTTTTCCAGTGTCTGCTTCCTTCTCAAATGTTCTGCTAATTATGGAATCTTGACATTAGATAAAAGATCTAGGGAAGATAAGGTGTTTTGGCAGGAAGTCCAGAAAGCCATAAACAGAAAGGCAGCCAAGATTGGTATCCTGGGCATGCCTCAAGGGTATCCAGGTTCTCGTCAATGTCCCATAGCTGCTTCCATTTTCAACTCTGGCAAGAGCCTAGAGAAGATAAGCTATATATAGGAAGGTGCCCATGCATTTAATCCAAGTAGCAAGGTCAACTCTTTGTAACAAAATTGGAGAATGATGACCTATATTCCCAAACCACTAAAGTATCAACAAGCAGTCACTGAAGAGTCTGAAACACCAGCCAAAATTTCCTTGCAGACAGTAGTGTGCTGTGAACCAGCTCTTTGGAAGGAAAGCTGTGAATCGTAATGTTTGTCCTCCATGTGTAAATTCACCCCCATAGCTGATTTTAAGTAACCAAATGCTGAGCAGCAGGCTTGAGGGTACAAACTGGCTCCAGCACACCCTACCTACAGGGCAGCAGCAGCTCTGCTCAGGGGCAAAATAAACATTGGCCGGGGCCCTTGAATTCCAAACCACGTGGGGCTCTGGTTCCCTCTCTCAGGAATGGCACCCCCATCTACCCAGGTACCCAAGGGCAAAAGTCAGAGCTACTCAAAGGGCCCCTCTGCCCACTTCTAAACAGTGACCAGGTCTGCTTTCTTCCAAAATATCCTTCAAACCCACCTGTTGACTTCCATCCCCTCCACTCCTGCCAAATCCAGGCTTTTATCATCTCTGGCCCACACCTGATCTTTTGTGTGTGTGTGTAAATTAATTTATTTATTTTAATTGGAGACTAATTACTTTACAATATTGTAGTGGTTTTTGCCATACATTCACATGGATCAGCCATGGGTGTACATGTGTTCCCCATCCTGAGCCCCCTCCCACCTCCTTCCCCATCCCATCCCTCAGACTCATCCCAGTGCACCAGCCTGAGTGCCCTATCTCATGCATCGAACCTGGACCAGTGATCTATTTCACATATGATAATATACATGTTTCGATGCTATTCTCTCAAGTCATCCCACCCTTGCCTTCTCCCACAGAATCCAAAAGTCTGTTCCTAACATCTGTGTCTCTTTTGCTGTCTCATATATAGGGTCATTGTTACCATCTTTCTAAATTCCATATATATGCATTAATATACTCTATTGGTGTTTTTCTTTCTGACTTACTTCACTCTGTATAATAGGCTCCAGTTTTATCCACCTCCTTAGAACTGATTCAAATGCATTCTTTTTAATGGCCGAGTAATATTCCATTGTGTATATGTACCACAGCTTTCTTATCCATTCATCTGCCAATGGACATCTAGGTTGCTTCCATATCCTAGCTATTGTCAACAGAGCTGTGATGAACATGGGCTACACGTGTCTCTTTCAAGTCTGGTTTCCTCACACACCTAATCTTCTAATTGTTCTCACTTCATCCGCTCTTGCTCCCCTGAGTAAGTGTAGTCATCACACAGTGCCTAACTCATCCTCCGAAAATGCAAATCTGATTGTGCTNTAGCTATTGTCAACAGAGCTGTGATGAACATGGGCTACACGTGTCTCTTTCAAGTCTGGTTTCCTCACACACCTAATCTTCTAATTGTTCTCACTTCATCCGCTCTTGCTCCCCTGAGTAAGTGTAGTCATCACACAGTGCCTAACTCATCCTCCGAAAATGCAAATCTGATTGTGCTGGTCCACTGAAGAGAACTTCCAATGGCTCATGTAGCTTTAGGGCTATGACCAGTCCCCAGCACTCCAGATGCAGGCCCACAGGCACGACCCCTCTCTTACCAGCATTAACCCGATACCCTGGCCCTCGCTGACTAGGCTCCAGCCTCTTTCGTGTTATTATGTTCCCTGCAATGAGTCTACACTTTTTCATGCCTAGATTTATGCCTGGAGCCTTTTGTGTGTGTATGCTGGGTCTTCGCTGCTGTGCACAGGCTTTCTCTAGTTGCGGCAGCAGGGGCAACTCTCTAGATCCGATTCACAGGCTTCTCGTGGTGGCTTCTCTTGTTGCAGAGCACAAGGTCTGGGCACACGGGCTTCAGCAGTTGCAGCATCTGGGCTCAGTAGTTGTGGCACGCAGGCGGAGCTGCCCTGCAGCATGAGGAATTTTCCCAGCCCAGGGGTCGAACCCATGTCCCCTTCACTGGCAGGCAGATTCTTAACCAGTGGATCGTCCAGAAAGTCTGCCTAGAGTTGTTATATGTGTTTTTTGCCTTCCCTGGAAAGCTCTTCCCCTCCTTTGTTTATCTCCTCTATTTCTACTCATCCCCTAAGCCTTAGCTTAAAATCACCTCCTCTAGGAAGCCCACCCTTGGATTCTCAGACGAGAGTCAGATCCTCTTGTATAGATTCCAAAACATCCTGCATTTCTGCTTCCCAGTTACTCATTACCCGTCTTCCCCACTAGGCCATCAGCTTTCTCACTGCTTATAGTGAAAAATGCTTGACTCTGCAGATGGCATTTTCCACAGAGCAGCCAGGGTGGTCCTTCTAAAAGGCAAGTCAGTTCTTGTCACTCCTCTGTTCAAAATTCTGAATGACTTTGCAGCTCTCTCAGCATAAACTTCAAAGTCTGTACCAGAGTCCGACATCTTCCGTCACTCTTGTCATCTCTTGCCCTGCTCCAGCCACGCTGGCTTCCTTGCCTTCTTGGCCGTGGTAGACATAGCCCTGCTACAGGACCTTTGCTTGTGCTGTTTCTTCGTCAAGAAAACCACAAGGCTCACACCCTCATTTTCTTCAAATCTCTGCTCACATGTTACCTTATCAGAGACACCTTAATGGTTTAACTTACTTAACTCTGATATGTGTTTTCCAGCACCACCAAGGAATCTCTGACTCTTAGCAGACACTGCTTGGGTGTCCTACAAATTAAATTAAATTCTGATACTATCTAACTGGTGATGGTGTTATAACCCACAGGTTAAGGGCTCTGTCCCACAAGACTGATTCCACTTCACAAGCCAATCACAAGTTCAGATTATTACCTGTGCTTCTGACTGAATGGCTATAAACTGGAGCTTCCTACAGCTCCCTCCTCAGTTATAATTAATTTGCTAGAGTGGCTCCCAGAAGGCAGCAAAACACTTACCTGCATTTACCAGTTTATTATAATGGATATTATAAAGAATAAAAATGAACTGCAGATGAAGTGGTACATAAGGTGAGGTCTGGAAACATCCCAAGTGCAGGAGCTTCTGTCCCCATGTAACTGGGAAGAGCAGCCTCCTGGCATGTGCACACATTCACCAATTCCTAAACCCATCAAATCTCTCTCTCTCTCTTTTATTGAAGTATAGTTGATTTTCAGCATTGTGTTTACTTCAAGTACACAGCAAAGTGATTCAGTTCACACACACATACACACACATATATGCCTTTTCAGCTTCTTTTCCTATATAGATTATTACATAATATTGGGTATTGACCTGAGCTCCTCACTAGGTTCCAAATCCCATTGTTGAAGTGTTTTTATAGAGCTTAACCTACAGCTCCCTTCTTCCTAGTGCCAGAAGTCAGTGGGAGGGGTTGGAAGTTGCATACCTTCCAGTCTTAGCATCTTTCTGGTGACCATCCCCATCCTGAGGGCCTATCTAGGGGCCCCATGCTAAGTCACCTCATTAGCATAAACTTAGGTGGGCACAAGAGGGCTGCCTTTTGAATACAAGAGAAACTCCCATCACTCATGACATTCCAGGGATTTTAGGAGCTTTGTGACAGGTCTTGGGAACAAAGACTAAGTATATCTCTAAGTATACCACATCCCAACTCATCAGTATCACTCCCCCTTGCCCTGCTTTTTATCCCTTCTTAGCCTTTATCGTGCCTGTGTGCTCAGTCACTCAGTCATGTCTGACTCTCTGGGATCCCATGGACTGTAGCCCACCAGGCTCTTCTGTCCATGGGATTTCCCAGTGAAGAAACTTTGAGTGGGGTACCATTTCCTTCTACAGGGGATCTGCCAGACCCAGGGACTGAACCCATATCTCTTTCATCTCTTGCACTGGCAGGTGGATTCTTTACCCCTAAGCCACTTGGGAAGCCTTTATCACCACATGACAAATGATTTACTCATTGGCTCACTTGTTTATTGCTGGCTCTTCCCTTCTAGGAGATGAGCTCCAGGAGAACAAGGACTTCACCTGTTTCTGATCACTGTTGTGGCCCTGCCATCCAGAACAGCACCTGGCGTAACAGTACTTCCTTATAATGATGTGTGCGATTGCTGCGTCCTGGAAAGATTCATGGGAGAATCTCAGAACGGCTCTGGTACACTGCTGTTTATTTTTAGTTACACTGCCCTCGGGTGATACATTTACTTGTATTTTCTGGTAAAATCCTTCCAGCATTGGTCATTCTACTTTTCCACTATTTCTTCTTTGTGTGGAAAAAAGAGTCCCCCGGGTCATAGTTCTAGCACTTACCATGCACAGTTAGAAGCAGCTTTTGAGAAGAGAAAATGGAAAGGATCAGGGGCACTGGAAAACCTGCCTGTGGGTTGTCAGGCTCTGAGAAAGAAGAAAAGAATTTAATACCAAAGGTCAGAGGCACAGTTTATTTTATCTTCTTTCCCTCAGAAGAAGTTACTTTTAAAGAACAGGCCCAGGTAATTTCTATCAGTGCACACGTGCTAAGTTGCTTTAGTCGTGTCCGACTCTTTGTGACCCTATGGACTATAGCCCGCCAGGCTCTTCTGTCCATGGGATTCTCCAGGCAAGAATACTGGAGTGGGTTGCCATTCCCTTCTCCAGGGGATCTTCCTGACCCAAGGATCTAACCCCACATCTCCTGAGGCTCTTGTCTTAAGGAAAGGAGGGTATCAGAGGATAGGTGTGGCTTTCTGGGGCTCCTTTGAAAGGACTTGACAGAAGCAGATCAGGTTTGGAGAGGGAGGTGGTTCCTGTCCATTAGGAAGGGGGAGAAATCCAGTCAACGACGGAAGCTGAGAGGCATCTGATCTCTAACGTTTCCAGGAGAAATGCCAACTCCTGGTTCGCCTAGAGCTGAGCCACTGCCTGCACGGAGGCTGACTGGGTGCTTCTTGGGCCAGTTCTACTGCCCTTGTCCTTGTCAAATTTTGGTTCTGTTCTGACTTGCTGCTTTGGCTGGAGAAGTCCTTGACTGTCCTTCAGCCTCTGCTTTCCAATTTGTAAAGTGCAGCCTGGACTCTGTAGAGTGGAACGCTCAAGGGCACAGGCTCTAGAACTCAACAGCTGGGGTTCTAATCCTGCCTCTGTCAGGTACCAGATTGTTGGGTGAGGCATGTTATTTAACTCTTTCACGTGTAAGATGAGGAAGGGATGTGCCCACCATTTAAGGCTGTTAGAAGGATTAAGTGATGCCTCAGAACAGTGTCTGGACTTCCAGACTCCTTGGGCAGACTTGGGACAGACAACACCAGGACAGACAGGCTCTGGATCCTGGAAGCCGTGTGTGTGGTTCTTGTCACCAACTCATGTGTCCCTGGATGAGCTTCTTATCTGGAATCTTTACTTTCTGTCTTTACAAAATGATGGGCAATTGTTGCCAACACACCTGCTCAGAGGCTTGTCTGGGTGGGAATGAATCAGTGGGAGCAGGGAAGGGCCTTCCCAGGCAGGTGTAGGGACCAACAGAGAAGCTTGACAGTGGTGTGCAAGCTTGCCGTTGGCCTGACTGCGCGTTTAGTCCTAGCGTGGGGACGGGGACAGTGTTGCCACATGATGATGTCAGGAGATAGGCACACACGTCAGAGGTGAAGATTCCCAGAATACAGCCAGGATATGTGCACTCTGGAGACAAGAAGAAGAAAGCAACAAACTCCCATGCATGCTGTCCTATGGCACCAATACATGTTCTCCAACCACCTGAAGAATTTGCTCGCAGGATAGCAATGAAAACAGTGGCCTTCCTTGTTGGGCAAGGACTGGACAATGTGAATGAAGAAAAAAAGAGAGCGGGGGGGGAAAGAAAGCTTACAGGTTCCATCAGAAAATGCCATATGTCTCATGAAGGCAGCGGAAGCTCTGGCTGTTGTTCAATGGGAGGGGCTGGTTGCAGAGCATCAGGGAGAGCTCAGGGTCCCTCAGAGTGCCAGCTGTGGTCTCAGAGGACAGCATGAACTAGAGCTAGGGAACGAGTGATGCTAGGCTGCGTTCCAGGAAGACCCCAGCTCGCGGGAGGAGGAAAACACATGCTGGGCCTCTGCTGCTCCTTACAGCTGGCAGGTTACAACCCCCTGCCATGGGCACACAGCCAGCCTCTACTGCCCCTACTACAGGCAGAGCCTGTAAAGACAACTGCTGAAGCCATCATGCTGTCCACTTGGGGAAGAGACTTGGATTTTAATCAGAGATGGTTGAAGTGCATCAGTCAGTCAGTTGTATCTGACTGTTTGCAACCCCATGGACTGTAGCCTGCCAGGCTCCTCTGTCCATGGAATTCTCTGGGCAAGGATGTTGGAGTGGGAAGAAAAAGAATAATACTGGTGTGGGTTGCCATTCCCTTCTCCAGGGGATATTCCCAACCCAGGGGTCAAACCCAGGTCTCCTGCATTACAGGCATATTCTTTACCATCTGAGCCACCAAGGAAGCCTGATGGTTGAAAGACCCATAAATAAATGTGAGGAAAAGGACTCAGAACAAAAGTCCAATGAAGGAGAAGAGGGAAAGGATGGGGATAAAGATAGAAGGAGGCTGCAAGCAGTTCACAATGGGAACAACTTGTGCTGGTCGCCGAGGTGGAAGCAACTCAGTCCTGCATGAATTAGCAACTCAGGGAAGCTCAGGACACAAGTCCAAAATAATGCCAAGCCAGCTGTAAAGCAAAATCAACCAGCACAAAATAATGAAAAACTCCAAAGAGGGATTACACAGAAGGAAGAATATTTTAAGCAGTTAGTGAAGGCTGCTAGAAGAAGTGAGTTCTGAGCAAGGCGGAGTTGAGAAGGAGATGAGAAATGTTCACTGAGAGAGAGAGAAGGTTAAGGCAACATTTCAAAGGAGGTTGACTTTCTTCTTTTAACTGAAGTATAGAAGCCTGAGCGCTAAGGAATTGATGCTTTTGGATTGTGGTGCTAGAGAAGACTCTTGAGAGTCTCTTGGACTGCAAAGAGATAAAACCAGTCAATCCTTAAGAAATCAACCCTGAAATATTCATTGGAAGGACTGATGCTAAAGCTCCAGTACGTTAGCCAGCTGATGTGAAGAGCCGACTCATTGGAAAAGACCCGGATGCTGGGAAAGATAGAAGGCAAAAGGAGAAGAGGGCAACGGAGGATGAGATGGTTAGATAGCATCGTAGACTCAGTGGACATGAATTTGAGCAAACTCCAGAGATAGTGAAAGACAGGGAAGCCTGGCATGCTGTAATCCCTGGAGTCACAAACAGCTGGACATGACTTAGCGACTGAACAGCAGCAATGTAGTTGATTTACAATGTTGTGTTAATTTCTACTGTAGAACAAAGTGATTCAGTTATACTTGTATATACATCTTTGATATGTTTTCCATTATAGCTTATCACAGGGTATTGAACACAGTTCCCTGTGCTTGTAGGAGCTTGTTTTTTACTTCGTTGTTTGCATCTGCTAACCCCAAATTCCCGCTCCATCCCTCCCTCACACTGCCTCAAAAGGAGGCCAAGAGTTCTGCAATATGATGAACAGGAGAGACAAACTTGGATATGAATCCCAAAGCTTGATTTACAGCTCTGTGTCCTGGGGGTTCCCTCAATTTGACTTCCCTGCATCACAAAGTAAACATTATAATACCTTCTTCTTGGGTATTGTGGAGAATAAATAAGATAATGTATACTAGAGGGAACAGCATTATGCTCAGTATGCAGTAGGCACTTACTACCTGCTAATTCCCTTTCTCTTTGAAGACTTTCATATAAACCCATTGTTCAGGCTTCAAGCAGCATAAAGTCGTGCTCTTTGACAACTGGTAGAGGTCATTACTTGCTCCAGAGTTATCCTATGGTCTCAGGTTCTAAAAAGAAAGCAGCTAAAAAGAGAGTGAAAATATAAAAAATGGAGTTGTGACAAAGCAATCATTGTACTGGAACTTCCTGTTTGTCTATTTCCTCTAGTTTCTTGAGAATGGAAACCATGTGTTATATGCCCAGCATTCAGCCCAGTGTCTGGCACACAGTTAAACCTCCACAAATATTTTCTAAATGAGTGGAGACAGGTGAGGGAAAACAGGGAGATGACTAAAGAATTAGATGTGATTATCTGGAAAGCATTTTGAGGAACTGAGTATAAGAACAAAAAAAAAGCATATAAACAAGGGAGAGAAGAATGTCTTTAAAACCTGAAGAGGATTAGAAAGACCACCATAAATACATGGTAAATAACAAAAGAAGAGAGCAAGGATGGAAATGAGAGAGACAAGGAGAGAGAAAGAGAGAAATTGAGAAATCACCCCCAACTTGTAAAAGCCACAGGAATTCTGCAACCTAGAGCAGCTGGGTCCTATGTAAAAGTTTAGAGAAGGCAAAGGACTTTTTCAGTTATAGGAGGAAGAACAAGGAAGACACATCCTTTTGTTTGGGGCAAGATGTGTAATGATATCAGGTGACAGAGACAACAGAGCTCCGGGGCCTTGCAAGCCTCCTGCCTCCTGCACAGAGAGGAAGTCCTTTGTCCTGGNGAAGAGATGTGAAAGGCACCAGAGAAAAGGAAAAATATATCTATCTGAATGCAGAGTTCCAAAGAACAGCAAGGAGAGATAAGAAAGCCTTCCTCAGTGATCAATGCAAAGAAATAGAGGAAAACAATAGAATGGGAAACACTAAAGATCTCTTCAAAAAAATTAGACATACCAAGGAAACATTCCATGCAAAGATAGGCACAATAAACGACAGAAATGGTATGAACCATATGGAGAAACAATGGAAACAGTAAGAGACATTATTTTCTTGGGCTCCAAAATCACTGGAGATGGCGACTGCAGCCATTAAAAGATGCCTGTTCCTTGGAAGAAAAGCTATGGCCAACCTGGACAGCATATTAAAAAGCAGAGACATTACTTTGCTGGCAAAGGTACATCTAGTCAAAGCTATGGTTTTTCCAGTAGTCATGTATGCATGTGAGCCAGTGTACTGAATCAGTTCAGTTCACTTCAGTTCAGTTCAGTTCAGTCGCTCAGTCGTGTCCGACTTTGCGACCCCATGAATCGCAGCACTCCAGGCCTCCCTGTCCATCACCAACTCCCGGAGTTCACTCAGACTCACGCCCATCGAGTCAGTGATGCCATCCAGCCATCTCATCCTCGGTCGTCCCCTNACTGAATCAGTTCAGTTCACTTCAGTTCAGTTCAGTTCAGTCGCTCAGTCGTGTCCGACTTTGCGACCCCATGAATCGCAGCACTCCAGGCCTCCCTGTCCATCACCAACTCCCGGAGTTCACTCAGACTCACGCCCATCGAGTCAGTGATGCCATCCAGCCATCTCATCCTCGGTCGTCCCCTTCTCCTCCTGCCCCCAATCCCTCCCAGCATCAGAGTCTTTTCCAATGAGTCAACTCTTTGCATGAGGTGGCCAAAGTACTGGGATTTCAGCTTTAGCATCATTCCTTCCAAAGAAATACCAGGGTTTATCTCCTTCAGAATGGACTGGTTGGATCTGCTTGCAGTCCAAGGGACTCTCAATTGACCACAGCTACACACTGAAATATGAATGTATATAATGAAACCGTAAATTTCAGTTAGTATGCATATGTTAATACAACGTGCTGAAAAAGAAGGAAGAGCATACATTTCAGAATAGTTGTTAATTTCAGGTAAAGAGGATGGACGTGGAAGGACACGCAGTACTGCTGATTCTTGAACAACGTGGGTTTGAACTGTGTAGGTTCACTTATATGCAGCTTTTTTGTCACTAATAAATACTAAAGAGCTGCACAATTCATGGTTAGCTGAATCCTCAGATATGGAAACATGCATAGAC